>VZRH01002098.1:974775-1023251 GCA_013397555.1 Urocynchramus pylzowi
TGGTTTTGGGTGTGGTTCTGAAAGTAGGATCTAGTTTTTGGTATGTGGAGGTTCTGTAGCTTTGGGGAATAAAAGCAGGATTTTGTCCTCTCTGTAGTGCACACGTGGCTGCTCCTCTCCCTGAGGTGTGTGGGATGCAGGAGGAGAAGGGTGAGGGGGGATTGCAGGGCAGGAAGGTTCCCTGTGGGATGCAGTGGAGGGGCCCTGCTCTGTGCTCAGCACGTGGGGATCCCTCAGTCAGAGCCTTTCCTGGTCCTGGTCCTGTCCCTCCCCAGGACACAGCCCTTGGGATTGCACTGCTCCCTGCTGCAGGGGAGCAGAGCCTGACAGGTTCCACCATCTCTGCAGCTCTGCTGGGCTCCTTGTGGCTAAATTGTATTTTAAATGTTTTGAAAAGCAGAAGAACATTCAGGTTTTTCATACAGTAAAAAGGCAGGAAATATAAAAATATTTCATCTATGTAGTTGCAGTCTTAAGGGCATCTTTCTGATGAAATGTTTTACAGAACTTAAAGAAGTTAAATTTTCCAGAGTTCTCTTTTTTTTTCTTTTTTCCTTTGTAAATGTGCTGTAGCTGAAGATCTGGAATGTGATTTCCCCTCCTCCTTTACAGTAGACTTGTAATCCAAATGCTTTACAGTGGAATTACTATCAATATAATGATTCTTTTCTTCATACACCTAACATGATCTTGAATTAATTTTGATGTAAATGGCAGGCCTGAGTCCAGGTACTGCCNTTACAGTAAAGAGACAGGCAATAGAAAAATATTTCATCTATGTGGTTGCAATTTTAAGGGCATCTTTCTAATGAAATGCTTTAAATGCTTTACAAAACTTAGAGAATTCTGGAAAATCTACCTTTTTTTTTTTAAATGATCTGTAGCTGAATATCTGGAATGTGGTTTCCCCATCTCCTTTACAATAGACATGTAATCCAAATGCTTTACAGTGGAATTACTATCAATATAATGATTCTTTTCTTCATACACCTAACATGATCTTGAATTAATTTTGATGTAAATGGCAGGCCTGAGTCCAGGTACTGCCAATAAACTGCAATTATGTATGCCTGGAATGGTTGCTGTGTGGTCAAATTGTCTGAGCCAGTGCAGTTCACATCAGCAGAGGGGCTGTGGGAAGCAACCAAAATTAGCATAAAAAAATGGGAACATCTGAGGCTGCAATTACCCTGACATCAGAGCTGGGAGACACTGCCATTGGCATTGGAATGGCTCAGATGGCCCTGGAATGAGTCAGTGAAACAACTGCAAATAAATGAATAAAGAATTTTAATGGCCTCATATGGCAGTAGAATGAGTCAGTGAAACAACTGCAAATAGATGAATAAAGAGTTTTAATGGCATCATATTGCTTGGCCCCAGAATGATAATATTTTAGGGGTGCTGAATGCACAGTTAGCCATTAAAAATGCTCTGGTGCATGGCTGCAGTGCATGGCTGCTGCCTCTCAGTGGGCTGGACATTCTCAGCTTTTTCTTTTCAGAACATTAATGAAGGGAAATTTGTCTAAGGATTGGCATGTAGTGAGTTTTCTGTTTCTAATTCAGGTTCTTAACTCTGAAATGCTCTGCCCCAGTGGAACTGGGAGTATAGTAACAAATATTATCAGAATAATCTTCTCCACCAAGTTGGATCTTCCCAGAATTTACTGAGTCAGAGAAAGTCTCACCTGTCCCAAAGAGCAGCCCCAGCCAGCCCGGGTCTGGCAGTGAGAGTGCAGGAAGAGAACTTTGGGAGGAAGGTGGGCAATTCTGGTGTGACCCAGTGCACTCCCTGTGTTCAGTGGCTGCCAGCACAGGGCTGTCAGAAAGGGCTGCCTTTGCCAGCCTGCCCAGGCCTGCTGGAGGGAGAGGAGAAAGGTCAATAAAAAAGGGAAGCTGGAGGCATTCCAAGGCTTGTATGCAAATGCATTCAAAAAGTAGCAGCACGTACTTGCATTTCATCAAGGTGCTGCTAAACTTCCCACCCCAAAGTAGCTGGGTTTCACATTTTTAAATTTAATGGAATTCATCTCAGGGTTCTAAGAAGCTGAGGGAAGTCTCCATCAGCTGGCATTAAATTTTAATGTGAGTTGTAACAAAGTAAAAGCTTAGAAACTCCAGAAATAAGAGAGTGAGTAGAACAAAACCAGCTACTTGTAGATGGGTTATGCTGCATCTATTCTTTACAGAAGAGTAAAAAGCCTCATGAGGAACTGCATATAAAGAGACCTTAGGATGGCAGTGTAGTCAATAACAGGAAATCTCTGAAATGATTCTGTACTTGCTTAATAAAGTTACCTGCATGAAATAATAGATTCCATTTCATAAAGGTACCTTCAGGATCAGATGGCATCTCACTAATAAACAAGTACAAAACAAAATAACTAAAGCTTATGTTAAATAAATTAAGACTAAGCAGTTTGTCAGACTTGATGAAGTGCAAGTCAGTGGTGAAACATTCCTGAGTTCCAAAGGGACAGAGAGATGATGCCTGGTGCTGCTCAACATCCCATCATCCATCTCCAAGTCCTCTGTGTCAGCTCAGATAACACAGAGGGCTGGAGGCCAGAGCTGCAGAGCAAAGGGAGGTGTTTGGGGAGGCAGCCTGGCTCTGGAGGAGATCTGGAACACCCCTGGAATGGCACCCCCCAGTCAGAGCTGGGGAAAGGGGGGCCTTTGGTCACTGCCCCTGTGGCTCTGCTGGTGTCCATGGGGCAGTGCTCTGCTCCTGCCTTGCAGGAGGCCACTTGAAAAGTGTCTCAAAAAATCCCAGAGCCAGGGCAGAAAGAAAGGCCTCAGACTCAGCAGTCTGATCCCTGTAACTGCAGAATTAGTACATGAGGGCTGGCTGCCTTGGAGTGTAAAGGAGGGATAATGGCAGGCAGCAGGGAACTCTTTAGCTGGTATTACTTAAGGATCAATATTTGGGACTTGGAGCACACCTGCTCCAGATGGAGGAACACGGTTTGTTAAGACTGGTGGTTAATGCCTGAAATTGGGAGGGGGAATAAAAACTTCCTGATAAGGCAGAAGTGTTCTGCCTTTGCTGTCTTGACAAGTCTTGGGTTCCTTTCTGAGGCATTAATTGTTTTAATAGGAGATATTTGTTTTAATTCGTTTTTCTTGTGGTATTTAAGATGCTGTGATCTGTAGGAGACCAGACAGCAAATAATGCAAAAATGCTGCCAGCTCTGGAAGTGTCTGAAGCTGTGTAAGTTCTGGTGGTTATTGCACTCTCTGTCACCTGGAGATGAATTTCAGGTGTATGTAGCTATGGACACTGCTTGATCTATTGGAAAAAGTGAGAAAACACTGGCATGTCTTGCCCTGTTGTGATACTTGCCTCCTTTTTTTTTTTTTTTTTCCCCCAAACCTGAGCTGAGGAGTTGGAACATGCCCATTGTTTCTTTTGCTCATTCTCTTTGTCCAGGATGTGGAAGTGTCATGTGAGGGGAATACTCTTCTGCCAGAAGGCTGAGCACAGCACCTACTGCTTGCTTGGGTCAAGGCATGATTTTTGTCCAAAAGAAACCAATTGGTGTTAATTTCTGAGTCTGTGTGTGCCAGGTTCTCAGACATTTGTAGTTGGGTTTGTTGGAAATCCCCAGGAGTTGAGTGTCTGAGTGAGCCTGACAAATGTGCCTGATGGAGACATTTCCACAGCCATCCTCATCCTTCCCTGCTCAGAGCTTCCCTAATTCCCAGCAGAGCCCAGGGAACTCCCTGATGCAATGCCCAGGGATTTTGTCCCTGCTGCTGCACTTGGATGTGTTCAGCACAGCTCAGTGCTGCTGATTCCCAGCCAAACAGCTGAGCCATCCTTTCACAAAAACCAGCAGCAGCAGCACAGGGTCACAAGTCTGAAATGTTCTCATGACTCCAGGCTTCTGCCTAAATCTCGAGCCAAAATGTTTGTCATGACACAAATATCATACAAACTTGGAAGTGCTTTGGCTTTCTAAAAAAATGCTGATTGTTCAGCTTAGTGAAAGGACAAATAATGCATGTGGAAGGAAAAAGTTTTCCTTTTGGAAACTGAACAGAATTTTCTAAAGAATTCATTTGAATGACACTGAGTGGATCAACGTGATTATAATTTCAACCATTCTATTTTGAAACTCTTTGCTCATTTGCAATTCTGTACTTGCTTTGCAATTATAATGGTTTGCAATTCTGAGCTTTTAGTGACAAGCCTGAAACTGTGCATATAACATGACCATAAAATTATGACCCAGTGATGTTTCAATATTCTAATATCTAATGGATGGATTTTAAAAATTTTTTTTCCATGCCAACACATTATTCAGAGCAAACTGAGAAAAACCAAATGAAGTAGAAATTTATTGTGGTGAGAGCAGAGTGTTCATGTTTAAGAAATGATGAACTACACAAGAAGCATTGGCTTAAGGTGTTAATGGCCCTGCAGCCAAGGCACAGGAAATGTTTGCCCCTCCTCAGCCAGCACCAGTGCAGTTCATGGTCCTGCTGCTCCCCAGTCTGTGGCACAGCCTCTCTGGGTTTGCACGGGGGGATGGGCTCAGGGCATCAGCGCCTGAGCTCAGAACGTGCTGCACCTCTTGGGCTTCTCTGATGTGTGGGACCAAAGCCAAGGGCTCACACTGAGCTGAGCCATGTCCAGCTCCAGTTCTTCTCAGTCCTGTTAATCCCATTTTCACATGGAGCCACTTGCATTGTGTTTCCCTTGCACAGAACAAGTGTTGAGACAGGTTGTAGGAAGCCACCTCTGCCTCCTCTGGTCCTCTCTTTCTTTAGGAGGCAAGGACCAGAGGCAAAGAGAAGGGAAGTGCTAACCAAGTGTTGGTTTGGCCAATACATGGAGAAAGGATCTGTAACTTGACATATTGGCCATCAATCCCACTCCTATGAGCATTGCAGAGCCCTTGAATCCTTGTGCCTTTGCCCCTGTGTGCTGCAGCTCATTGACTGGCAAGTGAGGCAGGAGAGGCTTCAATCAAACTCCTCTGTGATGCCTGTGCCTTAAATTAGTGCCCAATGGCTCAGGGTGTTGTGTACATCTCCTAAGTGTGTCTAATTCTCCTCCTCAAGCTAAAGCAAGGGCAGAGAAACATCAATCTCAGTAAATATTGCCCACACCTTTTACACATGGCCACTGCTAAGGCAGTCAGATATTCTCAGCACAGGCTCTCCCTCATTGTCTGACAAGGTGAGGATGTCTCATTCTGCAGGAATGGTGAGTGTTTGCCAGGTTTACTTCTGCTTGGAGAATTACCAAGTCTGGGAACGTATTCTGATCTTTCCTTCTCCCCTTCTGGGAACGCTCAGACAGCAATTCCACCCCTCCAGAGTCACATTCAATTGGATGTGAGTCTGAGCTCAGGGTTTGAACCACTGCTGCCACTGTCTCTGCCAGCCTTTCTGAGTAAATTCTGCTTGGTCTGACCTTCTTTGCCTTTCTAATTTGTTTTGCACTGAACATTAGAACACAGTTTTCATTTGCTGCAAATTGAAGCAGAGTCAAGTGCAAGAGCAGAAATTATTTGTCCAACATAGAAACTGTAGCTCAAATGGGATTAAGCTATTCCAGATATTAGACTGTATTACTGTCTTGAGTGCTCTCTATACTCCCTAAAAAAAACCCATACAAGCTCCCCTTGCTGTGGATCCTTGAGTGAAGTTTTCCAAGGATAGGAAAAAACCCAATTAAACTCTAGAGAACCATGTATAGAAGAATGGTTTTTTTAAACAAGCCAAATTTGAAATTTGGAAATAGGAATTCTACAGTTGAAAAGAGCTTCTGCCATTAGAATTTGAAAATACAAATTAAAGTTGCATTCTGAAATAACTGCTGGAAGGGAGCCCTACATTTTAATCTCCCTGCTTTTGGTCACAATAAATTCTATAGTGTTGAATAATTTTCTTTATGAGTATTTCAGATAACAAAGTGCAGAATTTGAATTCTGAAAATTTTTAACGAGGTTTTTTTTTTTTTTCCCCATAAAACTTGTGAGTATTTACAGAAGTTTTTTCAGTATTTGGTTAATCTGGAGATGTTTTTCCTTTGTAAATAAATTCTTCCCACCATACGTTTAATAATTTTTGTATTGAAAGGCTTTGATTCTTCCCCTCCAGCTTCATCCTGAGAGAAAAAGGAGAACTGGGATAGTTGGAACTAGGGAGTGATGTTGTTCATTTCTGCAGTCAGGTTCAGAGATCTTCTCCTGTCCCTCAGGGCCCTTTGTGTTGGTGCTGCTGCAGAGTGAAAGCAGTGCAGGGAGCAGGGCAGCTGCACATCCCCCAGGAGAGGGGATCAAGGGCTCAGGGCAGGATTGCCTCAGCAAAAGAGCAAGTCCAGGTTGTCCAGGAACAGGCAAAATACAAGGAAAGAGATGAAATGAGGAATCATCCAGTGGATGTGTTTCAGTTTTTAATGGGACATGGTGCTAACATCAGGGAAAAGATGAATTCCAAGTCAGCGTGGTGTAGCTGTTCTGAGTTGTTTGGTGTCATTGGTAGAGGATGTTGGAAAACAGGAATGAAAATGTATTTAAGTAGTTTTATATAGCAAATGAGCTTTCCCCTTCCTCTTTCTGAAAGTTGAGCATGAGAGTTTTGGGTTGGGTATTTCATAGAACAAAATCACAGTTTTAAACTGTGGAGTGGAATGTGCACAGAACCAAGGCTTCACTTTGTTTTCTTAATTTTAAAATGCATTTGCTCATCTATTGAGCTGTGTGTCTGGTCTGGGTCTTCAGCAAATATTTTTCACAGGACCACAAAAAGAAGGCAAATTGCCTGCATCAGGAGCAGATGTCTCCAGAAGCCTTCTTTCTGTTGTGGTTGTTTTCTTTCCATTGTTTGCTCCTGTGGGTGTCACTTTAAAGTCTGACCTTCACACAGGTCAGCATCAAACCCCTCTAGATTTTCTAGATTGATAACAATAACCTGAGTTTTACAGAACCTCCTCCTCCTCCTTTGTGCCTAGCCTGTGTCTCTGTACAGAGATCTCACTACAGAGATCAGCTTGGCTCTCAGCTGATTGCATTATACTGATTTCTGACAATGTTGTTGTATTTTGATTCTGCCTCTCTAATCAAGGAAGGAGGTTTTTAGTGAAAAGAAATTGCTGATCTATACATAGAATTTACCCAAAACTCTGAAATAGAGGGGATTGGGAAATGTTAACAGGCATTTTCTTTTGGGAGATGCAAATGTTATCAAAACTGGAACATTTAATGAAGATATTTTCTCTCAGAAATATCCACTTTGAAATTAAAAAAAAAAAAACACAAATACATTACTTCTATTCAAGCTGTTTTAGTTCAGCAATTCAGAGGGTTGATAGGATACTTTGGTTAGGAATAACTTCAGAGTCAAGTTTTTTCTACATCTCTTGAAATGAGAGTACAATTCAGCAGGGCTCAGATGAGCCTTTTCTGTCCATGCATGCCATGTGCTGGAGTGTTGGTTTATAGCAAATTTGGGATTTATTCCGGCATCAGAAAGAATTAACCTATGATAAATTGTCCTGGCTGATTCAGGAGTTAGTGCATGGAAAGGGGCTGACCTTAACCATGAGCTCCACTGCCAGACCAAGGATGGAGGTTGGTTTAAAGATGCTGATCCTGCAAATGTCCCAAGTCAAAACTGGCCTGATTTTCCTTTGGCCACTGGGTGCAGTTTGCCATCGTTCCCACCGTGCAGCTCCCTGGCATCCCCCCTCAAAGACCAAGTCTGTTTTGCTGGAACTGGGAATGCACTTTCACATCTGGAAAACCAGTTCTGGCCTCAGCACCATGGGTGACTCCTGCCTTGGAATGTTTCAGAAGCTGACCAAAGCCTGGCAGCTGTATTTCCTTGGTGCAGTCACCAGTCTGTACTGAGGCAGGGGTGCTTCAGCTGCAGTTAAAAGCTGGAGTGCTCTTTGTTGTTATTTCCAGACTCCCTGTAGGACATTTCTTCTCAAGTACAGTCATTTTCTCCTGCAGCAGCCGTGTTTGCTGGTAACCCAGGTGAGGTGAGGGTGTTTTTGGTGCTAAGCCCTGCATCAGCACAGTGTGAAAGATGTGCCTCTGCTGGAGTCCATGTAAGATATTTTCCATGGAATTCCATGGGATTCAGGCTGTGTCAGTAGCGAGGGACAGTGATGCAAAGCACCTGGGATGTGGCAGGACAGGGGTTGCAGAGGAAGAGGATGAGCTGATGTGCACAGAACAGGAGCACACCAGTGACAGCCAGGGCTTGTGGCCAGTTCTTTCAGAGGTGGAGCCAGGGCCCCTCCCTGCTGGGCCCTGCTGCCTTCCAGGGCTGCCCAAATGTGCCCGGGGAGGGGACACTGAGTGCTTTGGGCAGCTGCAGCAAGGGAGTGACCCTGCAGCTCTGCTCTCTCAGCCTGCACTGCCACTCCTGGCCACAAGTGAACAGGGCTGGGATTCCTGACTGCAGCAGAGAGGATGCAGGAAATGCTGCTGCTGCTGCTGCTGCTGCTGGGAGTGACAGCACACTGGAAGGGACTCTGCTGCTGAGGACAGCAAAGGGACAACTTCCTGTTCTCAGTGCAAGTAGACAGAGGAAATGGAACCAAATGGATGATAATAATGGATAGAGCACAATGAGTCCCTTTATTGTGTATTACATAATATCCAATGTGAAAAGGCCCTTGGGAATCATTCTCACACAACTTTGCAGTTCAGCTTTGTGCCTTGTTAATTACAGTTAGTCAAAATAGACAAAGCCTTTCCCAATTCATAACTTTATCATCATCCATCTGACACCACTGTTGGTAAAATTTGATATTTTGTTGGGAGCACAGTTCTGCTGCAGCTGCTGGAATTTTGGGGGATGTGGTGGGGAGAAGCTGGAGAGAAGGCTCTGCACACCCACACTCGAACAGCCCCAACTTTCAACAGCCTTTCATTTCAGCGTGGTTCACATCCAAATTTGGGCTGTGGCCTCTTTGTAGTCACTGCTTTGGCAGGGCTGAGATACTGAAAATCTCTTTTCACTCGTGACCTCTCCAATTTTCTATAAAATTTCCCATCATGTTGTGGGGAATCTTGTGCTGGGGGTGTCTGAGTACCTTTGTGAGTGCTGTTTTTGTTAGCTCTTCCCCAGCAGGACACTTATTTCTGTTACAGTGACAAAAGAGTGAACTCGCTTCCCTGACAGGAGAGGGCATCTTGATTGATGGATGTTGCAGCATAAGTCAATCAGTCAGCTCATTTTGGAATTTTTTTCTTGCAAGAGAGAATAAATTTCTACAAAGAAATGCACGCTATGAAAAAAGTGATGTGAAAGATCAGTTGAAAATGGAATTAATTTTTAATTGAACCAAAAAAATGCAAATCTTAGCAAAGCATACATTTTTTTCAGAATTGTTTTGGGAATTTTTTTTGTCTCTGAATGCTTTTGAGCTAGAAGAAATTAAAATTGGCAGCTGTAATTATCTGGAAAACCAGAAGCATCCTTGAATTAAGATTTGTACTTTCTTCCTGGGTTTTTAATGGCTGTCTGAACTAGCTTTTGAGGACAGTGTTCTTTTTTCTGCTATTGTCACTCCAAAATAATTTGCTAAAATATTTGAATGACTACAAAAAGCATTCTTTTGAACAATAGAAAGGAAGAAAAGTAGCCCATATATCTTATTAGTCTTTTTCATGATAGTTGTGGACAGCATAAAAGTTTGGTGGAGATGAGATCTGGAAACAGAATTGGCACCCAGGTGGGTGAGTGCCAGATTTGCTAAGGCTGGTTTTCAGGAACATTGAAAGCAACAAATTCCATTTAGTAAAGATTTACTACAGCCCAAACAGGAATAAATGTGAGGAAAATTGCAAGTGAAATCAGGGGGTGTGGGATCTTCAGTACCATTATTCCTACAGCTGTTTGTAACTAATAGCAGCATATTCATATATTACTGTGTCCCCTGGTGGTGGTGAATGTTGTAGGGATTCTCTGGTGCCTGAAATGGAATTAGTGGTTCTGCAGTACCACAGAATGTCATCTGCTGTTCTGTAAGCCACTGGCTGTTCTCTTTTTCAGAAAACTTGATAAATTGGATTAATTTCTCAGAGGCTTTAATGGAGCTGTCATCTTGTAGCTTTATACCCTAAGTAAAAAGGTTCAGTGGTTCTTGAAACAATATTTAAAAAGTAATGTGATCTAGTCAGGTTTCATTTTACTGGGTTGGGAGGGAAAAATGGAGATGTCTTCCTATCTGCTGCCTTCTATCTGCTAAACCCCTCTGTGAACTTGAAATTATTCAAGTGTGTTTGCTGATACTGAATTAGATTCTAGGAACTGTAAATGTAACATATTTCAGGACTGGGCTTCTATTCCTTAACAACCTTTGGTTTGTTTCAATCCTTTCCTTAAGTATTTAGAAATCATTGCACAGAAATCTACCATAAAAAACAGTTGGATCAGTCTTGTATATTCTTGTTGAGCAAAACCACCTGATTGCCAGTCATTTAAATGAATTACTTTTTAAACTTTAAATGCTGTAGTTTTCATCTCCCTTGTTAACCTCACTTGAACCATTATTCACGAGACAGCCTTAGTGTAACCATAAATACAATTTTAGATGGTCAGGTTTTGATTTCCACAGTCAGAGGCTCCCAAGCTTTTGGGGAGCACTGGAGGAGTGGATGAGCAGGGCTCACAGTTCTGGTTTTCTTCACTGCAAGTGAGGCACAGGGGTGAGCAGATGGGGATCCTCGCTGAGCCTGGCCTCGCTCCGCGGGGCTCAGCCGAGTCCTCGCTGCCACCTTCTGGTGCTGGCTCCTGGCTGGGCACGGGCTGGGGCGAGGGGGATGCCAGGGATGTGTGGCTGACTGTGCCTCAGCATTCCCAGGCACAGCAGCTCCTGGTGAAGGAGGGGATGAGGTCCCGACTCACAGTAAATGATTGCCAAAATGAAATGAGCCCAACAGGCTTTGTTACCTCGTGGAGAGGAAAGGGAACCCCTGGAGCTGCAGCCAAAACCAAATGGACAGTAATAAAATTATACCAGATAATATTGTTATTGATTGGGGATTTCCAGTGCCTTTTCATAGCTTGTCTGTATCTGCATGCAAGTGCATAATGCAGAACCCCCTTTTTTATTTCAGCAGTTTGTCTGTTTGATCCCTAAACACCAACATAACAATCCTGCCCACTCCAGTAGCCAGTTTGTTCCTCAGTAGGTTTGAGGGGTATTTTTTTGTGGGTTTATTTGGGGTTTTTGTTGTTGCTGTTGGGTAGGTTTTTTTAATCTTTCCAGACACAAATAAAATGTTCTGAGATGAAATCTGCATCCCACTGAAGTAATCAGCAAGTGGCCATTGCCTTGGGTAGGGTGGTGTTTGTTGCTTTACCTACAGCTTTTGCATGGGCAGGGATGATCTTCTCCTGCTGTGTATTTTGGGATGGAACAATGAGAAGGGAAGGTCACAGGCAGCAGATAGCCTGGGGGATGGTCCCTGCCCTTGGCAGGAGTGGGGATGGAAGCCTTGGCTGTCCCAGCTGGGCTGGGCGCTCCAGGCTCTCTGCTGGGCAAACGCAGGCGCGGCACCGAGCGCCAGAGAACAGATGGGCCCTCACCTGCCTTGTTGGCCCTCTCCAGCACTGTCTGAATCACCAGGCTGCAATTCCTGACCTACTTTAGTTGGACAGGGAACCTTGAACTCCCTCCAAAGGTACAACACACATTTTGAGGGAAGGGAGGCGGCAGGAGGGCTCAGAGGCTGGTGGAACGTGAGGAGCTGTCACTGAAACTTGCATTAATTTATACCCACAGAAAATACTGCCTAGGATTAGGCCAGGCTTTGAGTCAGGATTTGACTCCCTGCTGGTATTAGGGTGATTCTTTTCAGGCATTAAAGTTTTCATAAGTCACAGCTGTGCCAAGCCAGAGGCTCAGGGAGCAGGGATCTCTGAAGGCATCAGTTCTTACCAGCAGGACTTGAAATATGAACTTCAGCAAATACCTGTGCACTGCAAGCTTTTTGGGGAGAGAAAAATGGAGTATAAATTTAGGGTGTGTATCTCTCATCCCACCTTACTCCTTTATAGCCAAGGATTTGCTGATTTGTCAGGGGTTGGCTCAAGCATGGAAGCACAAATGGATGTTTTGGTGGCCAGGAGGTTCAGTAACTGATTCTGAGTTGGTCATTAGGAGTGGAATCAAATGTTCCAATATTATGATGTTGGAAACATCCAGTGCTGGGTCAAAGATGAGTCTTACAGGGCACATGGAATGAGTTAGTGGCACCTGTTCCTGGTGTCTCACCCTCTCAGATGGGCAAGGGGAGGGCTGTGAAGAGGTGCAGACTCTGCTCTTGGGTTTTAGAATGCCCTGGGAGAAGGACAGGGTGGTTTGATGTATTAGAACAGTATGCAAAGGCATTCCCTGGCATGGAAGCAAATGGTTTCTCTGCTTTTCCTCAGGACCTCTCAACAAGAAGGAGGATAGTTAGGAGGTAATTCCAAAGTTCTTTGGCTCTGCTTCCCACAGTTCAGCTTCTGACGCTTTGCAGAGGAGCGTGGTTTCCTCCCATGTAGCCAGAAGTTCTCTGTGTGCTTTTGTCTTGTGGAGCACTTGCAGTGTGGTTGGGATTGCTTGGGAGTGACCTTGTCTGGCTGAACAAGTAAATGTTCTGATGTCATGTCTCTGTTTTTCTCTGTCCTTTGTCACCCATGATGTGACAAATAGAAAAGATGAGATTTATCTTGTTCCTACATCGTGAGTCCTGAATTAATCTTTATATTTCATCTGTGTTTATGTGACTCTTAATGAAGCAGGGTCTCTTCTTGCATTGTCTTGATGATTAATGGTGGTTGTTGAAAAAAACAGATGTGACTTAATGTTAGAAATGCAAATGGTTTCCAGACTGCAATTACAGTGAATTGGTTTAACCATTAATATCTTCCAAATTGAATTATGCTGTGTACGAGGTCACTGGTGGTGGCTGCAGCTAATACCTGGCCATATGTGTCTGTCTGCTATTTTAACCTACTCACTGTTGTATCCAAAGACATAATTGGTGTCACAAATGGGGTTTGTTACCCCTCATTAACTCCTGTTAATTGCTGGGATCGTGGAACTCTTGCCTGCTCCATCCCTGTGAGTGCAGTGCTCAGGAACCCTCCAAGGCTGGGAGCAGCCAGCAGTTCAGAGCCAGGGCCTGGCTCTTTGCTTCATGGTCATGAATCCTGGGCTTTCTGTCCTGAAATTGGTCATTCCTTTGAACACACCTTCAAATCTTGGGATGTGATGCAGGCAAATACAAACAAAGCCAGAGCAGGGAAGTCAATTCCCTTGATTCACTGAATCTCCATTTTCATTACTGCTGCTCATTATGAAGCACTTCAGGCAGGAAATCCCATGTAGTTGAACTTAATGGCTTATTTGAACCAGGTAGGCATATTCTACTGAAGATATTCTGCTCACTAAATACAATGTATTCATTAAAAGAAATATGCAATTTGTTACAATTGGTAGCATTTCTTACTCTGAAATTTAAGTAATTTTGTAATGGTGGTGATAATGGTATTAGCTTATAAAATTTCTGGTTTGTAGAAGAGCTTAAGGTAATTTTAGACAGTAAAGACTCCATCTTAACTATCCCTTTGAAAAATGCAGCAGGCATACATTTAAACTTGGTGGATTTTAATATTTTAGTTTTTACTATGGGAATATATTGGTGTAAACAGAGCTGTGTCAGAGCTCTACACCCCACAGGACCAATTTATGAATTTGTGTCTCTAGGCCTGGTGTTTGCCCTCCTTGAAGATGGAAAGTAGTAAGGAGCTTTGCCCCCCACATAACTGGTTTTGTATTTTTGAAGAGAAACTGTTAGACTGCTTTCATTAACATTTGTGCTAATGAAAGCAATGGGGAAAAGCAACATCTGCTTTACTTAGAGCAGCTCAAGTTGTGTAAAGTGTACAAAGGGCAGTGAGCAAACCCACACCAATCAAGGCCTTGCCAGGGTGCTGCATTAATGTCTTTGGAAGAAAGACAGCAGCTAGAAATTTGCTGAAATACTTCAATAAGCATCATCAGAGAGGTGGTGTTTGCACAAGCAATTCCACCTTCCAGAACATCCCCACTGATTTCATCCATCTGCTTGGGGCAAACAAGGTTTGTCTGATCAACTCCTAAGGGAAACTTTCACCAGTGGATAATAAAAAATAAAAGAAGAAATATTGTCCAATTTAAACAAAGAATTGACTGTTTTAGTGGCATTCTCTTTTTAATTTCCACTGTGTGCTTTGTCTTTTTTGCTCTATTGCTTTGAAAGGCAAGGACTTATTGCTTTTATCCTTCCTAAAATATTTCAGGTCATCAAGCCAGTATAAAATATATCTTCCTGCTTATGTGTGCACTCAGTCTTCAGGTCCATATCAGCACAGTTGCTAAAGGAATAATAAATTACTGAATTATCTGACAGTAATTAGTGCTGCTCACAGAGAGCCCTGTGACTAGCAGTCTGTGGGCTGGGATGGTTTATTTACAGGTGGTGTGGAGTATTTTCCTTAGGATGTTTTCAGATTTTGTTTGGCTCTTGCAGCATAACTGAAACATCAGGGAAATGAAGTGAAGGATTGCCTGCAGATTCTAGAAGGCAGTTGTCTAAGATCCATGGGGTTTTGAGAATTAGATACAACTGAGCTTTGAGATGCAGGTTCCTAGCCTGCAAATCTAATGAGTAATCAAGAGGAATTATTATTTCATGCCTAATGTTCCTGCTAGGAAGGTATTTACAGTTCAGGTTTTATTTTGAATGCCTGTGCATGTCAAGAGGAAACAATTACTTGGTTGTTACCTAGAGGCATCACTCACTCAGGTTTTAAAGGAAAAGTCAACCAGAAGTAAATATAAGTAGAAACTCACATCTGGTTCTCTTGTTGCTAATCTGGGGCTCTGAAAATGTGATTTCTGGCCTCCAAAGTGTTTGTCTGCAGACTTGAAAGGCCTTTTGTCACTGTCACCATGGAAAGGAGCTGGAAAGGAACAGGCCCAGGTCAGAGCATGGCAGTGCCAGTAGGTGTGAGGGAGCAAAGGATGCTCCAGAAGGTGATGGCAAAGAGCATCCAAGGCCTGGGGGGAATGAGGGTGTTGGTGACTTGGCAGAACCTGGGAATGTCAGCAGATTTCAGGAGCCTGTGCCTTTGGTCTGTGGATGTGCTCTGTGGAAGTGATGAGAGCCTGAGAGTGTGGGTTATCCTTTAAATAAATGACCTGTTCCTGGATAGGGAAATAGAGCTGAGCCTGGCTGGGGAGGCAAAATCTGATTCTAGTAGAAGCTCAGGCTGCAGTGGGAGACAGGAGATGGGATTGCTGCTCAGCTGCACGTCCCCCATAGCCCTGGGTAAAGCCCTTGGTGGCCCTGGTGGTGCTCTGATCCAGCCAGGAAACAGAGGTTTCACTGCCCACTTCACAGGGCATTGTGGAGATGGAACCATCTGATCAGTCAGGCATGCTGTGGTGACAAGGGTGACATCAGTTCTGGAGGTGAAGGTGGGTGGGGTGAGAATCCAAAATGCTGGAACCAGAGCAGATTGATCAGAGGTTTCATGTGCTGGCTGTGGCATGCAGACATCTGCAGGCTGTTTGAAGATGAAATGGTGAAGGAAAGGCTAGAAGGAAATGAGCTGGTTTTAAAGTATGCAATTTTTTAAAGTATACCATTACCATTACCAAGACCATTAGTCTTGGTAATGGTATACTTAATACTTTCCACCAACAAATCCCACCATTTCTGAAGTAAAATGTGACAGGTAATCAATTATGTGACTTGCCTGGCTCATGCCTCTGGGAGAGGCTCATGAAAAGCACAGAGGGCGTGTGGTGCAGGGGGCCCTGCAGAGTCAGGGCCTGGGGGATGGAGCTGCTCTAGGTTTGCTGAAGCACCACTCACAAAGGCAGAGCCAGAAGTGCTTCCAGCTCTGCTGCTGGAATGCAAACCCCTCATCTGCCAGTCCTCCAGCACGGATTCTCTGAGCACAGGATGAATTTGCTGTTGCAGCACAACATATGGCTGGGCCTGGCACCATTTCCTCCAAGACATCCCATATGCTTGCAGTCTGGAAGCTGTTTGCAAAGAGCTTCACTGACTCATCCCAAGTATGTAATCAGCTGGGAATAATAATAAAGAAGTGATCTGAATTTATTGCAGGTTAGGTTTTTATTTCTGTGGGCTGAATTTCATCAGATCAAAGTATCATTTTTCTGACAGAGGAGGAAGCAGGTGTGCTGAGTACCTGGGTGTCACAGCCAGGCAAGTCACATAATTGATTATCTGTCACATTTTGCTTCAGGAATGGTGATATTTGTGGGTGGACAGTATTAAGCAGATGCAGACATTGGTTGCACGTTGGAAGGCATTTAGCAGACATGATTCAGGTTTTTGACCCTCCCTGATGGGTGTGTGTTGGTGTTTTCCATCCCTAAGGAAGGGGGACACAGGAGGAATGAGTTCTTATTTCAGCAGTCAGTGCTAGAATCTGTTGGTGGTAACCTTGGCTTTCTCCCATGACCTGGGAGAAGGAGGGAGACAGTTCTTTCTACACTCTAGAATTAATTTTTTTTAAAAAAAGAAAATGACTGGGACTTTAGAACCTTTTAGGAGTTATGGGGTGAGACCTTACACAAAAGCTCTTGTCTTTTCACAGGCACACCAAATTATTTTGATGTCCTGAGATTGCAGTGGCATTCTAGCCAGGATCTATGGTGGAATTTTGTAAGGGAATGCTCTCAGGAATTCTGTGTTGTGGGGGTGAATAGATCTAATATTCAGATCAGCTGCAGGCAGTCTGTGGGGTTTTATGTGTCTGTGAGCACACTGTGCATTACAGTGACAAACAATGGAGGCAATTATGAAAAAGAGGATTTGGAAATTCTGGCTCAGGCTGCAGTATTTCAATATAGCTTAAAACCCACATCTTTTATAAAGGAGCAAGCTTGCTCTTCAAACTTCCCTTCCTTCCCAGTACTTTGCAGTCCTGGGGGTGAGAGAGCCTTTCCCAGCAGAGGAGCTGGCAGGCAGATTTGGGATGCTGCTGGAGCAGCCTCTGGCCCCAGGGGCAGGTGGGGGTGGCCGGGAGCTCCTCTGGAAGGCTCCGGCACTCGCTGCCATCCCAGAGCCCCGGAGTTTGGCTCCCACTCACTGGAGCTCAGGCACTGCTGCCTGGGGACAGGCATTGGCTCAATCCCAGGAGCAGCTGGGGAGCCCCTGAGAGGCTGCTGCTTCTCTGCCCTCACAGTGAGGGAGGGTTTGCTGGGAAGGTGGCATTTTCCAGCTGTGAGAACAGCTGAATCACAGCAAAGGCTCTGCAGTAAAGGTGCAGCTGTGTGTGAATGCTGGAGGGTGCAAGGGCAAGCAGCAAAGGCTTTCATCAAAACCAAAGCATCCTGAGGAGTCCAGGGTTTTCTCTCTCCTACATGAGTTTAGTGAAGCATGGACTGTGAACCCCTTCAAAAGGGACCATATTCAATGCCCAGCACTGTAAAGTTCCCAACTAAATGTTCATGGCAGAAAATGATGAGTGCACGAGAAGGAAATGTTTGAATTCCTCAACTCAGGGACAGCAATGTGCAGGGCAGCTCTGGCACTGGAGGAAGTGCTCATGTTTTCCAGAGCTGCAGTTGATATCAGTGTATTAGATGCTGGCACCTCTCTCAACATGCATGGCTTTAAATGCAGAAAAACACATGTTCACTGCCATGGTCTTGCTCTTTTTAGGGGCTTCCACCTGCAGGTTTTCTTGCAGTGGAACCTGACCATCTGTCTGCTCCTGTTGTGTGTAAGATGCAGGAATGTGGGTGTGCATTCTGGCTCTTAAGTGGAGAGAAAGGAATAAACAACTCCTGGCTAAGGAAGTGCAAAGTGCTCATGAAGGCACTTGCAGTTGGAAAAGCAAATTGTGTGATTCAGGGCAAGTTATCAGAAATGGGCAAATGTGTGACTGTGGATAATGTGGATGTGTTTGAGTAAAGATCTTCTCTTTGGAATAACCACCTCCTCTGTGGAAGGCAGCAAGGAGTCACAGCTGTCCTCATGGTGTTCTTGCACTGCAGTTCTCTTGGAGGCCAAGAGCAGTGTGCATCTGCATGACATGATTGGAATGGTGCTCACAAAACGTGGCAGCTGACCTTACTGAAAAGAAAATCAATGCAGAACAAGTCCTGATGAGATTTTATTGCCAACATTGCACTTTTTAAACTCCCATGGATGTGCAAGGTGAAGCACAGTGTGGAAGCTAGGGGCTTATGGTTTTGCTCTGAGAGGATGAATTAGTAAAGAATTTGCAATTCATTTTATCTTGCAAAGTCACATTTTAGCTCCCCTCATGTAAATAGATGGTATTTGTTTTGTTAGTGCTTGGAAGAGCATTTTGGCAAGTTAAATGCCTAGAAGAAAGGTTTAGATTCACATTGTGAGAAGTTCATGGATGAGGCAGTGAGTCTTTGTTCTATTCCAAGGAAGAGCAGAGTTCACCCTTTCCTCTTTACATACAGAGGTGCTGCTCTGCCTTTTGGAAGCAGAACATGAATGGCTTGTTACTGAACCACTTTTAGTTTGTTTGTTTTCCTGTCCAAAACAACAAGTAAATTATTTATTTGCAGCTGTTCATTCAGTTTGTTTTAAATAACATGTTTTTTTCTATGAAGGATATAAGCAATGCACTTATTAAAAATTCAGAACTTCTCAGAAAAGTTGTTGCTGGTATCTCAGACTTGCTTAATGCACTTAAACACTTGGAGGTTTTTGCTAATTAAGCCTGTAGATAACTAGTTATTCTTCTGGGGGCTGCTCAGGACCATTTTGATTGTAAATAGTTCCTTTGCCTTGACTGAGAGCCAGAACTCCGTGGTTCCTGTTGAGCTGCTCCATGAGCTGCTCTTGTGGCACCTCCCAGCCCTGCAGGTGTCACCTGGAGCACACTGAGCTGTGCTCAGGGACCCAGCAGCCAAGGGGCAGTGAAGAAATGGCATTGCAGCTCTGGTGGCATGACTGCAGGGTGAGGAGATGCTGGGGCTGCCACTTGGGCCAGTCAGTGCCTGCAGCCAGGATTGTTTCCTGCCCCATGATGTTCAATTTCCTGTGTGGCAGATGTGCAGCCTGCCTGAGTCCATGGGTAGTTATAACAATAGTTATAATAATGGTTCTAATCAGGACAGAAGTTACAGCCTGGTGCATTTGACTCCTCTAAAAGCTTCACAGGCCTGTGAGGATGTGTGAGACTGACAAAAGAGAGAAGTGAAGTGCAGCTATTTGGGGGAAGCAATGAAGTTTCACAAAATGTTCCTTTCAGCTTTTCAGGGTGCTGGTGGTGAATGATGTGGCTTCACTCCTTCACCTAGAAATGAGACAGCAAATGTGGAAAACCACCCATTCCCTGCCTGTAATTGATGTTCTGTGACCATGTGGTGTAAATAAGACTTATCTTTGCAGGAGTACTAATCAGTGTCAATCAGTAATACCAATCAGAAATGACTTTCCATAAATCTCCCCAGGAGCAGTCAGACCACTCCAGCTTGGGACCTGCTATAAAAAATTGCCTGGGCTATCTAATCTCTGTGCTAGACAGAGCTGGAAATGCTGGCTCAAATTAGTTTGTGATGGAGGCAGATAGCTCCATTTTGACATGCCTGAACTTGAAAAGATCTCCTTCAGCAGAAAATTGGGGAAGAGCTTAGTATGTCTTAATCCCAAATTTGAGATTTCATTTAAAAGTTTATAAGGACAATTTCTATATGTATGTTTAATTTTATCTAAAGCTGCAGGAATTCTATCATTGCAGAGCTGAGCTTTACTCTTCTCTCCCCCTATTATTCTGCTAAGGAGCACCTGAAACTTGACCAAACAATGCAAGTCCAGGCTGGGCAATTCCCATTTCTCTGCTGTGCTGGTTTTTGTGTTGCTGAGGTCCCTGCATGGCCAGGGCTCCATCAAGTCCTGTGCTCTGTGTCCTTCTGTGCCACTGGTGTTCTTCCAGCTGGGTGTGCTGTCCTCAGGCCATTGTCAAGGGACAAAACTTTCACATTTTCCTCTGTGAAACTCTTTGATGCAGTTTCTCCTGACGTTGTGTTTACATTTTTCTTTAGCCTGTGGCATACAGCCCTTGCTTCCNCTTACATTTTTCTTTAGCCTGCTGTCAGGCCATTGCTGTGGCATACAGCCCTTGCTTCCCCTGGCACTTTGTCTGGTTCTTCTCTTGATGTGGTTCAAACCCACCTGAGCAGCTTCATTATTCTCACTCTTTATGGCCTGAGTCAGTCCTGTGTGGGAGTCATCAGCTCCAAAGTGGTATTGGGGTTTTGTCTGTTTGAATCCTCCCAAACCAGCTGATGCCTTTCTAGAGCTGAGATGTTGACAAGAGCATGTGGGGGGAAATCTGATATGGAATTATGGCCCTGTGCAGAAACCTCAACATTTAAAACTCATGCAGCATTTTGACTATTAGTTTTGGGGTTTGACTGTTAATTTTGGTTCTCCAAACTGCTTTTAAAGCACCTCCCTTTAAGCACAGGCACAGTTGGGTTTCCCTATAATATTTGACTTCATGGCTTTTCAGGGATGCTCCTGATATTCAATTATCTCCAGCTGGTGTAGGATGATCATCACTGTGCTTATAACATCTGTTTGACAGTTCCTGTAGAAAATAACTTGGCTTCTCTCTGTAAAGATCAAATTTTGGAGGCTGCCTAATGTTGCTCTGGTACCTGATCTGTCCTTTCTGGAACTGATTCTTTTCTTTTCCCTGAGCTATTTCAAGGAGATGTTTATTCCCTGGAAACAAATCTTCTGGATTTTGACTTCACTGGGACATTTTGTTTGTTAGTCCTTTATGTTAATTTTGTTTTGTAACTTGTTCTCTATCACCCTCACAGTTCCATCAAGACCATGTCTGAATATTCATTTGGGGTTTTAGCACAGGATTTTAAAATCCCTTCCTCCAGAGAGGAGCTCTAATCTGTGTTGTTTTACCTACAGCAGTAAGGAAAATTTAGAAGTCACTTTGTTGTCCTGCAGTTTAGGTATCCAAAAAGACTTTTCTGTATTCCTTGCCTGCTTCTCCCTAAATTTTCTACCAAAATAGGCTTCAGCTACTGGCACCTATGTAATACTGTTTCTTTTTTCTAACTCAAGGCTGTTTACTGGGCTCACATGTCAGTGGTTCCCAGTCTCACAGGAGTGATGTTTCCCTATAAAGGAAGGTAATGGGCATTTTCTCTCTGCTGCCATGATGACAGCAAGAGTGATTCAAGTGTCACCAAGGAAGAAATCCTGAACAGGAGCAATTAGCAATTGATGGTGGGCCCTGCTCTGGGAGCAGAGTTAAAGTACAGATGAGCAATTGCAGAAGGGAGGCCTGGTCTGATACACAGAGGGGATCAGTGCCTCAGGCCCGGGGTGCATTTTCACAGCAAGGCAATCCCAGCTTTTATGACCCCACACTTCCTAGTAAGATTAGGGAAAACCCCTCTTAGCTCCTGTGCAGAAATTGAGCAAGGCTGGCGAGCTGGGTGTGCAGTTTCACCTCCTGTATTTAAGAGCCCAACCTGTGGAACACATGGCCTTTGTGGCAGAAGAGTTCTGAATGCCCAGGGGTGATTCACATGGAGGTGCTTTATGGGGAAGCTGCAGTTGCTGAGGGAGGATTGCTGTGTGGTGCTGCAGCAGTGGGGCTGCTGCAGGCATCACCTTCTGAACCTGTGTCAGGGGAAATCCGTGGGTGCAGGTAAAATCTTGGTTTGGGAAAGCTGACAGGGCTGGAGAGCAGACCAGCTTTGGTCCATGTGGTTTAACAGTGAGCAGCTAAACAGTACAGGCTGGAAGTAGATAGTGAGTTTTCAATAATTTATGCTGAACAGACCATCTGGAAGGTGAAGGTGATTGGACTCTCTGGATCTGAGTGAGCAAATAGCTCTGAGTGCAGCAGAAGGGAGAGGGGTCTGCAGACACTGGGATGGATACACAAGAGTGGGGTTATCAAGGACCAGCAATTGTGGAAAAAGCTTGTGTGCTTTGTGGAGGATGAGATGTGAAAATGGCTGATGGTCACCCATTATGTAACCTAACAATGCCTTTTATAGCTATGCAGTATTTTCTTTTTATAGTTTCCTTCCCCGTGGTAGGTGAAAGGGAATTATCTAAATTTATTTCATGTCTCCTAGCAGCTTCCTCATCTGTCCTACGGACTTGCTGTTGAGTTCTGCTCAATCTCTGAAACCCTTTACCTCTGATGAAATGTGTTTTGCTGCTGTTTAGGGACGTGGCTTTAGCTGTGCTCCTGCCACCCCTCCTGGCACCAGACCCCCTCTCCTCTCTGCTGCCCGGGCACAGGGGCTGCCCCGAGCTCCAGCCAGGAGCTGGTCCCGAGGGCAGGAGGGGCAGCACTGGAGGCTGCCCGGAGCCGGGGAGCAGCCGGTGCCTTCCCCACCCGAGCAGGAGGGAGAGCCCGGGCAGGGTCTGAGGGCAGGAGCTGAGGGCAGCTGCTGTGGGACGTGCCCTGCTGCCCTCCAGCCCCCAGCAGCTGCCCGTGCCCAGCACAGGTGCCCCCTGTGCCCCCTGCACTGCTCAGTGCCGGGAATGTGCTGCTCCTGCTGGCCAGGGCGGTGGGGAGGAGCAGTCTGAGTTTACACAGCTGTGAACTGTGCTGCCCTCCTGTCGTTTTTGTGGTTGGTTTTTTCCCCTCCACCTCCTGCTCTGTGTAGTTTAAATGTGGCAAATGCTGTTAGGCAGGAAAGGACTGAACTCTTGTGCCTGCTGGAAAAGCTGGAAAGAATGAACAAGCACAAGTTACCCCAAATAGAGATGGAGGTGTCCTGCATTGTTGAGATTTGAGCAGAAGGAAACAAGGAGTTCCCAGCTGCTGAGCAGTAAATAAGGAAAATCAGTCATCAACCCTGTTAGCTTTATTGCAGGGGAGAGAAATCACCTTTTGTGACTAAATGCCATTTATGCAGGGCTTTTAGTTGAAATGCAGTTAGTGTTTGTGTTGGTCCCCTGCTTGGTGTTAACAGGACTTTGGGGTGTGTGTGATGCAGCTCCATCAGAGCAGACTCTCCCTGTCCCTGACAGTGCTGAGGGAACAGTCACAGCAGGAAAAAGCCAGGAGCTGGGACATGTCAAAATTGGTGTGTGCCGTGGAGCATCCTGAACTCTGCAGATCATGTTGTGACTGAGAAGTACAGGGAAAGGCTGAGGTGTGAACAGGGGGAACAAGCAGGGATGTTATGACAGCTCCTACACCACAGTGCTCATAACAAATGTTTTTCTTGATAGCTGTGAAACGTTATCCCCATGGAAAAATGGAATATTCAGCTCTGTGGGAAATAGGCCTCAATAAAACTAAACCATCAATGTGTCTTTTTACACATTTTACTGGGGATGTAATTTTCACTCTGATTCTGAAGCCACAAGATTACCAGACAAAACAGAGTGTTAAAGCATCTTGGCTGCTGTGGCAGTGTAAAGTGGTAGAAATACTGTGAGTTTTTAATAGCCAGTGTGGATATTGAAGTGTTCAAACTGCACATGCTGGGGTTAAGTAATGTGAATTGACTTAGTGCTGTTCTTCCAAGGGTTCATACATAAATAATTGATTTTTACTTAAGAATAAGCATCCTTTAAAATAAAAAAATCCAGACCAATAGAGAGTTTTTGGTTGAACCAGAATAGGCAGTTGTAAAAGAGTTGGCTAGCAAAGACAACACAAAATGGTCTTTCCACAAACCTGTCCTCACTTCTCTTAAGAGCTGTGGATTGTAGCAGGGAAGGGAATTATACTCAGTAAATTAAAAAGGAAATCAACAGGCTTTCTAACTCTGAAGCTTCAGAGAAAGATGCTGCAGTAGAGGTTTGCAGCAGCAGGCAGAAGTTGCAGTGGTGAAACTATTGATTTTTGACCTTCTGCCAGCACTGTATAAAATAAGTGAAAGGGAGACAGAGAAGGGTGCTGCTGGTTCAGGTCCTGGCCAGGATGCCCTGTTGTGGTTCAGGAGGAAGGAGCAGCTGAAATCCCTCTCCCATCTCTCCAAGGGTTACTGGAATCACCGGGCTGGCTGCTCTCTGATGCCATCTCTTGTTTCTCTGTGACCTTTTCCACAGCAAGGGCCTCCTGCCACGTGATGAAAAGTTTTCCCTTTTTTATTTCTGAGGATTTCATTGGGGCTGGAGTGTTCCTTGTGGGGATGAGCTGTTCTCTGTGAAGCAGGACCTTGTTCATCAGCTGTTAGCCCAGTCAAATCAGGCACATGCTGCCAGCTGCCAGGGTACTCTCCAGATCTGAGGCTGGGCATTTCACAGTTCACTTTTTATTTGAGTGTTCAGAGAGGCTCAAGAGGAGAAGTTCACCAGGGCAGGGAATTGCAGGCTTTGAGCACTGGTGAACTTGGGAGCATTTGTACCCAGCCAGCAGGGATTGCTCCCTTCCAGCTCATCAAGGTTAGAAGCTTAAGATGTGGGGGCAGCTCTTTTCTCCCAGGAGCTGGTGAAGGATGTGAGTGGTAGCAGAGTTTTTGCTGTTGTTGCTGCATTTCCTTAGGTTTTATTTCACTTCTGGAGGCATCCTCAGCCATGGCAAGCAAACCTGAACAAGCAGGCTTTTTGTCTTTGTTTTTTAACTTCCTGTTTTAAAAGGGAAAGGGTGACACTGCATAATTAAGAAATGAAATGGGGAGAGTTTCAAGCTGCTTTTCAAAAGCAATAATGAAATAGGAGTAATCTTCCCCCTTGGCTCATGTCTGCCATTGCCCCAACAGCCTCTTAGAAATGGGGTGTCATTGCAGGGTGGGCTCTGTTTTGTCTCTAACCAGTGCTGCTCTCCACTCCCCAGTCTATTCCCTTCCATGCCATGCAAGTCTGAATCCTTTTTGGCAGTTTGAACGTGTTTCTGTGCTGCATCAGAGACAGGCCAAGGTTTTTAAGGCATTTTTGGGTGGAAAGCTGGCTGAGGAAGCTGTGAGAAGCTGTCCTGGTTTTGGGCTCTAACACGTGTGTCTCTGGCTGGCCATGAAAGATTGGAGTGCTTGCCCTGGAAGAATTCTGAGTTTGGCTTTCACATCCAGACAGTTCTTTAATGAAATACAATGTCTGAATCTCAAGCTGCATCCCTGTAGTTATCTTGCTTTTTCTCCCCACCATGATTTGTCAAAAAATAAATCCAGTCCTTTTGCTAATAATAAACCTCACTAAGTTTTGCAGTTGGACCTCACATCCAGCACACACTCATCTGTTCTTTGCAGGTTGGGAAAAGCTCTGACCCACTTTCCCACTCCTCCCCAAAATCTGGCTACAGCCCACTTTATGCTCTGTCCATACATAAATTACTCGTATTTTGTCACAATGGATGTTTAAAGCTTGTTAATGAGCTATTACTGTTCTGCATCTGAGAATAAAGCAGAAACAGAGAAAGGGTTGATGTAACAACTGAGTCCTTAAATCTGAGCAAGCTGAGAAAGGAATTCCTGATGCCCTCAGTGAGTGACAGCACAGGAGGTTTCAGACAGACAAACTCTGGTCTCAGCTGACTTGGATGGCTTGAAGGCACCCAGGGAATGAGTTTGTACTCTGGGCATTTTAGAGTGGGGCTGTTCCCAGCCTTCTCCCCCCTTGCCTCCTGGCAGTGAACACATCCTTTTGTAAGCACGTGGTGATTGGGTGACAATCCGGGTCTGGGGATGGGTCAGGATGGGTGGGGGTGAATCACACAGGAACACTGGACCAGGAGCTCAGCACTGAGCTCTGTGACTCAACAGGAAAACTCCCTGAACGTAAAGAACAGCCAGACACTGCATCACTGATGGAAATTAAAATGTGAAAGGATTGGACTGAGTCACTTAACAAGTAAATAAGTGGTAAATGAAGTGTGTAATTTACTGTGGCTCAGATGTGTTGCCTCAAAATAGAGAAGCCCTGCTCAGCTGCACGGGGTGTGTGGTTCCAGCAGTGGTGGGAAATGCCTCCTTCAGAGGCAGGAGACTGGGAAAGGAGCAGGGCATAATTGTGATGATGTAAGACAGAAGCCAGGCCTGACAATACTTGGGGTCCCTGATTAATGATTTCCCTGGCATTTAGCTGTCTTATTGCCCTGTCAATGCTTCCCTAATCAGAAAATCAAAGTACCAAGTGATGAGCATTGATGATGCCTGGAGCACTGCTGGTGGTAACCTTGAAGGTGTAATGTATAAAAAGTTCTACTTCAGGCTCTGGTAGTTGTTAAAGTAGGGGCTGGAAAAGACAGTATGCCTGCAAACCCACAGTTTCCCTGGAAAAGGAAATCATGTTTGCCAGAGTTTTCTGTTCCTGAGGCTCACAATTGGTGGCACTCGTAACTGCCAGCAGCAGATTCCAGTAATCAGCAGAGTCATGTCACCCACACAGGTGGCAAGAGATGGGGAGGAGCAGGAAAGAAATCCACAATACAGTGCTGGAAGCTGCCTGCTAGGCTCAGCTGAAATATAATCTCCTTTTCCTGAGTCTCCTGCTGAAGTGCTGAGAGTGGAATTGGCTATCCAGAGAGCATTCCCATTCTGAAAGCTGATATCAACGTGGGTCCTGCTGTCAAATTGAGATCCTTTCCAAATGCCTGGGGACTGATTGTCCACTGCACCAACCTGGAATAAAAATGCAGCTTTAAATGGAGATACAGACATGGAAGTCATGTGGCAGAGGAGGGAGCTAATGGCATCCTGCTGGGGCTTGCCCTCACCTGAGGCACGTGTCCAACACCATCCCCTGCAATCAGCTCTCTTGGAAGGACAGCTGTAATTACAGCAGCTCTCACAAGGAGAATTCCACAGTAGTATGGTACCCACTTAGAATTTATTATTTTTAAAAATTTAACCTTTACAGAGCAAATGGCACCCCAAAATAACATCACTTTGAGTTGGAATTCTCCTCCTTGAAATTCCTCTTAAAAGGATATGCAGCTTTTAAATGGAAGCCTTACAGAGTAGTCCTGATTCAGGATGGAATGTGTATGTGAAAAGGGAGATGGCAGCATGTCTTATGGATGGGGGATGCAGAGCTAGGGCTAGGGTGAATTAGCTGGCCTTTCATGGCTTTATTTTCTTTTGGTATTTATCAGACCTGAAACCCTGTAAGTTTTTGCTTCTTGCAGGTCAGGTTTTTCTGTGCCTCCCCTCGAGTCTCTTTGTTCACCACTGATTTTTCTCCAACGTGTGTGTCTACAGCTGGGAAGCTCTGATCCAGGCAGTTCTTTAGATCCAGGTTTGTTGTGGAAGAACCTTTCTCAAGCCCACTTTTCCTCCCCAGTCTGTTTCCCACAGTGTCCCATGAGAAGGACGTGGCTTTCTGAGGAGATCTGTGTTTGCATTGCAACTGGCACATCCACCCTCGCAGGGAGCAAATCTCATCTGTGTTTGGTTGCACCAAGTAAAGCAGCACCAATTTGTGCTAAGAAACAGCCTAATCTGACTGGAGCATATGGATTGAAACTGTGCTCAGAAGAGCATTGGTGATTGTGAATTCCTATTTTTTGGTTCTGTAGAGGGAACAGACCGTTCCTTTTCTTCATACACTTGGCTCTTCTGCAGCCTTTCAGGCTCTCTCCTTTCCCCCTGGGCAGAAAGATTAATATGAACCCATGTCTGGGGGGAGCTCAGGTTTTCCTGCTTGCACTCAGTTTCTTGGCAGCTGCCCTCTCTCTCTCTCCCTCTGTACATCTGATCAAAATAAATAATGGTTTTTGGTGGGAAGGGTTCACGAGGGAAGCTTGTCCAGCCGAAGGGCAGTGAGACTGGTCCTGGGAGGGGCTGTGGGGCAGCCTCAGAAGTGGGGTAGGAGAGAGAGGACACTTTTCAAGCATCTGGCCAGTTGATTTCTTTGGCTTAGTTAAGGGATTTACTCTAAGCCTCCAACTCACTTAATTTTTTCATTGTATTTCCAAAGATCTGCTTGGAACCGACAGAACACGTTGTGCTCTGTACTAATTGTGTATGTCAGTATTAAAAAAATCTACTTAATTCTTTGTGTTCAAAACATCTTCCCATGGGGTGTGGTTACTTGTGCTTGACTATCAGACTGTCACACCAGGTTAGCATTGCCCATGTGTCATTAAATTAACTGAGTGGGCCAGCTCTGTGAGCTCTAAATAAATAGGTACTGCAGTAACAGGAGATTAAAACCTGGAGTAAGGGGATATTTTTAAAGCATTTTGTTGTCTTAAGCTTGGAAACTGTTGTGCTGTGCTGGGAGCTGTTCAGTTTCTTCTCAGGGAAGAAAACCACTCTGTTGTTTTTCTCCCAAGTGCCATCAGTGTCCTGTGTAAGGGCATTCCTCCCTGCAGGACAGAGTCTGGCCCAGAGGGCAGGGAAGGTGTGGTCGGTGGCAGGGAACTCTTCATAACAGAAGAGTTGGGGTCTGGTGAGCCCAGCCTCTGACCTGAGGGTGAGAGGTGCAGCTGAGGCAGTGGAACACGTGGCATTGACACCACAAGAGGTGATGGCAGCACAGAGAAATGAATAAATAAATATATCTGCACACACACACATCTACACACTGAGAGTTTTGTGGAAATGCAGCTTTCTCAAACACGTTTCCAGTGCCTGCCAGTCCCTGCAAATCTGTCACCGTGCATGGGCTGGCAGGCTTTGCCCTTCTGGGGCTGTGGCACAAAGAGTCAGTGCTGATGAGACATGTTTGTGCCAGGAAATACAAGAAATGAATTTCCTGCATTGATCAGTGGAAGGCGTCCAGGCTGATTTCAATAATGAAAAATAACCCCCAGCACTGCAGCACTAAAGCTTGCAGTTCACTTTCTGACAAGGCTGCCTTCAGCACTCCAGGCTTCTGGAACAATTTCATGTGGAATGGTTTTAAAAGTTCAACTACAAATCATCATTTCACTAGATAAGAGTAGTGGTGCAGGGGAGAAACCTTTTACTACGCTAGTTCTGTGTGAGAGTAATGCTCCATTTCATCTCTGCAGTAGCAACCTGGATGATAGGAAATACATCCCAGGAATCCAAGGCCAGTTTTTCCTCCCTCTTTGGCAAGGCACTTCATCAGGTTGTGCACCAAACCAGTGTGTGAGATCTGACCTGGTCCTGGCAGCTGAAGCAGTCCTGGAATTATTTTTCTGTTACTTCACCTGACAGCAAATCAAAAGGAAATGGGGTCTCTTGGAAACTCTGAGGAGATTTGATGAGGAAATGTTGTTAATTTTGGCTGTGAAGGGTTTGGGTGTTGGAGAAATGTTTAATGGCAGAGATTCTGTTGAGAAGCTTGTTGTGACACAAACACACACCTTCTCCTCTCCCTCTCCTGGCACTGGTGCTGTGCTGTGCCCACCTTTGCTACCCAGGCGTGCAAGCTGAACTCCATTTCCCACAAACACCTTCAGGGACACTTTTCTCCACACTGGGTGTGGTTTGGGGCACACCATGTGCCTGAAGATTTCCTGATTGACCTTGGTTTGTCTGGGCCATGCCCATCTCTGCAGATCCTAAAAACACCTTGCAGTTTGCTGGGGAGGAGAAGGAGCTCCCAGCACATCGGTGTTGGCAGTGCAGTCAAAGCAGTCGCAGGCTGCAGCATCCTGGAGCTCCTCCATTTCTGATCAGCTCCCCTGAGCTCTGGGAGTGCTCAGAGTCTGGGCTGGTGAGGAGCAGAGGTGAATGTGGCCCTGAGGATTGGGGTGAGGAGGAATAAAGCTCCTCCTGAGCCCCAGAGCCGGCGCTGGCGCTGCCACAGGGGGCCAAGGGCGCTCGGCCCCTCGCTGGAGGGGACAGAAAATCCTGAGTGGCTTCTAAAGGAACAGCAACACAGCCTCAGCCTGTGCATCTCCTGGTTCAAACCCAGTGACTGAATACAAAATGCCTCTTGATGAACCACCAGGTGTCCAGGAAGCAGAAGATTTGATGGGTGTTTTATTTTGAGACCCTTTTTTATGGTTATGTATCTGAGAATGGTGCTGCTGACTGTTTGTGTCTGTCAGCAAGATGGCAAAGCAGCCCAGGTGTCAGCAGCCTGTGCCATCTGCCATGTCAGAGTGTGCACTGGGCTGGTTAGAGCAATGCTGGCATCTTAATATTCCAGGTACCCTAATGAGCTTCTCAGACTAATTAAATGTGCAGCTTGCAGAGATCATTGGATGCCAGACTGTGGTGGCTCAGAAAAAGCTCCTAAAGCAGCTTTGTGATGGTAGAGGTGTATTTCAGATACAAAAACGGGGGACATTTGATTTTAGATTAAAGAAATTAAAAAGCATGTGGAAATGTATTTTCCTGAGCCTGCCTTCATAAATCTTCACAGTTTACTTAGAAGCAAAAGTGGCAGTCGCTGCATGAGAAATATCTATGTGGGAAGTGGCAGGATTAAAGAACTTTAGATTTAATGTTTGTAAAGAAAAATGGACAAGTTTCTGTGATGGCCAAACAGGCATTTACACTGGATGTTTTCTTTCTTACATTTTTGACTCCTATTTTGGCTTGGATTTCTCATTTTGCTTCATCAGTCACATGAGAGGAAGGGGAAAGGGAAATAAGGGAAAAGTTGTCTTTTGACAGTAAGATCTGTAATGAACATATATGTGACAGTCCCCACTGTCACAGTAGGAACTGTAGGGAAAGAGAGGAAAACTGATCTGGTTTTGTGCTCTGGGTCATGGGTACAGGACTCAAATGTTTCCCCAAGAGATGAGAATCCTGGCCATAGGATTCAATGGCTTTGAAGGCAGTTCATCAAAATAAATGCCAACACATAATGGCTTTTAACTTAGTAGGGCTTCTGTCCTCAGTATTTGGTTCAGAAATTCATTTTGGTGTGTGGTTTGCATTTTGCTTTAATATTTATTCCTAGATGCTACACATCCCCTGTTTAGTTAGGTAGGCTGAGTTCTCACAACAGGAATTGGAAGAATTAACTGCCAACAGGAATTTTAGTGTAACTCCTTGAGTGAGACATTCAGTCCAGGTTGGTAGAAGAGAGGCACAGCTGGCATTTCCCACCCTGGCTTCTGCCCTTCACTTTTCTCCCTCTGAGCCTGAGTTTACCTGGAAAGTTTTGCCTTTCAGGTGGAGGAGCCATTTCTTTGTCTCCTCACGTCACAAGTGTCACTCAGCTGGTTTTGCTGCCTCTTTCCCAGGCTCCCAAGACATTCCCACTGTCCTTAGGGAGCCCAGCAGTGGCACAGCACTGACTGTGCCCCTTGCAGTGGCTGCCCAGCCTGGGCTAACAGCTTGCTGTTGACAGAAATGGACTCCTGGGGAAGAGCAAGTCATTTGTGGCCTCTCTCTGCAGTGACTTGGGCTGTTCTGTGTGCACCAGGGGGGAGAGAGGAAAACAGACACAGCCTGCTGGTGAGGGGAGGGCAGTGTGGAGCCTCAGTTTCAGTGGGGGCTCTGTGTGGGTCCTGGGCACCTTCCCCCAGCTCTGAGCAGCTGGCAGGGCCCCGTGCCACAGCCAGTGCTGGGCAGAGCCTGCCCGGAGGGAAGGGGAGCAGCCCCGTCCTTCACCGCTCTGCTCCCACGGACAGGTCGGGCTCTGCCACGTACCTGCTCTGCTGGGCTAGAGGGAGGAGAGAAGGGAATTGTTCCTGCAGCAGCTGGGGTCACTGCAGCACAGCAGAGGAGCACGCTGCACAGAGAGGGATGCTGAGCTTTAGGACAGTTCTGGAGTTGGTGGCAATAAAGCCTGGCTTGCTTTGGGTGGCAGGAACAAACACTGCCTGCTGGTTTGTGCTGCTGTGCACAGGGGCTGTCCTTGCAATCCCCTGCTGTTCTTGAAACTTCAGTGCCAAAACTGCTGCTGGGGAGGCAGCAACAAACCTCATAGCTCCTCAAAGCAAATTTCTAATCCAAGTAGAAACTTGCAAATATCCCAGCTTTTCCTTCTGAGGGAAGCACAAGCAGTAACAATGCCAGGCACGGGGAAATCAGGAGGGCAGCTTTTTCTGGAAGCAGATGGCAGATACCAAGAGCCAGTCCTGCTCTCAGGAAAGCAAACTGGTGAGAATTGCATTTGGGAGTTCAGAGGAGCTTTTGCCTGATCAGTTTTGTTTGTTTTTTAAACAAGTGTCATTACATTACCATTTAAAAAAACAACCAAAAACCCCAAAGTACATATTGAGGGAAAGTACAGTGAATGCTCCAACCTGAAAAAAAGCCACAAGTAGCTTAACTGTTGATTCTTGTACAAGCAGAGAAAGAAAACATTCCCTTTATATGTGTTTGATACATGAGGCTTAATTGTGCAACTCAGAATATATGGGAGAAAGGCAGAATGAATCTTTACATATCCACCACTCACTGTCCATTGAAATGTTAAATCACACAGCTCCTGCAAATGTTTTAGAACTGTGAGAAGCATTGTCTTGTGCACATGGAATGGAGGCTTTAATTTCATTCAGGGGGAGACAGGGCTGAATTTGCAAAGTGAAATGAATTACCTGCAGCTCAGCAGGCAGAAACAAAATTCAGAGAACTCTGGAGAGGTCAGTGGGTTTTCAGAGTAAAAAGGTGTATGAAAAAAGGAGACATTCAACTGAAAATTTCCCAGAGGCATTTGGAGTGTGAAACAATAACTGCATCACTGTTGAGTTCATTGTTGTCATTCTAATTTTTCTGAATCACTTTGCATTTTCTTTCAGGTTAATTTGCTTGCCTTTTTTTTTTCTTTTCCCTAGTAAGGATTATTTTTTGGGTGTTCTTGCTTTTTTCCAAACCTGGTTTCAAAAAAAGTATTGATTGTATCTTGCCTTCCCCAAGGAGGTCCTCCATCATTTGCCAGATACTAAGTTCACTTAGCAAAAGGAAATCTCTGCTTAGATCTAATTTGCACTGATTAAAGCCCAAATGTTTAAAAACATGGGTAAACTGACATGGTTTTTTTCCCTTGCCTACCACAGCAGAGCTAAATACACACACTGAGGTTTCTGCATAGTTCCTGTGAAGTCATCAGAGTCAGCCTGTGGCTACTTGTGAATCACATTTGTTTTGTACATAAATTACAGTAAATCTCTCCTCTCCTGGACTTGTTGTCCTGGGAAAAAAAGTCTGAAATCATTCTCAGTTCTCGCTGGTTTCCCAACATTTGTTTAAGGGTTAAGAGAAAAAACCATTGTGGGATGGTCAATGCCCTAAACAATGAGGCAGCAACCAACCTCCACATTGGCTTTGATGTTGTTCCAGGATCTGTCAGAGAGACCTCAGGATATTTGTGTGTCCTTAAAAGAAAACTCCCAAAAAGGTTGGATAGTTGATTCCTAATTCAGGCCCAGTGCCAACACCTTGTTTTTCTTGCCCCAAGTAAATCCTGCTGGGTGTGCAAGAGGGAGCCCCTTCCCCAGCCTGCAGCTGCTTCTCAGCCCCTTTATCCATTTCCAGAGTTGAAGGAGATGAAAAATAACATGTCAGAAACAGAAGATTCATGTGCAAGGTGGCTTTAATAATGAAGATAACATTTTCTGTGTTGATTTATACTGAAATTTCTTGATTGAATTCCATGGAAAGGAGCTTAGACATCTTGTCTTGATAAATCCAATTCTAATGTTTAGTATCTGGAGTCTCTACAAAACCAGGAACTTAGAGAAGGTTGTAAATGAGAAACAATTGGTTCTCTTTTCCAGAGTGGCTTATTCTGATTATTTCCTGACAGATCTTTATGTTCTCTCATGTTACCACAAGAAATAGAAAAGAATCACTCTTTTATTACCTGTACTAACTCTTGCATTATTCTGTTGCACAGCCCCATACTGTATTCGTGTTTCAGATATTCTGTCTGGTTAATCTGTGGTGATGATATTTATTCCTGGTGTACAGATTGGGAAGATGTAGGGGAAAAAACCTCTCTCAATAGAGCAAAACAACCCTCAGGATAAGGGCTGGCCTGGATCTCTTACTGCAGGAATTTTTAGGGGCATTGTTTTGTAAATGTGCTCTTAATTACCTACAAAACAGAGTAAATATAAAATGAACTCTTCTGGAAAACTACATCCATCAAAAATCTAGTATTTGGTGCCAGAATATCCAAGGTACTGCCTTTTAATTCAAAATTACCATTTCTCATTTCAGCAAGAGAAAACCCCATTCTGTATCATTCCTGATCCAGTGCTTTGCACATCCAGGCCCCAGGACTGATTTCCCAGCTGGGGAGGCAGGGACAGGGACAGCAATTCTGGGCTAGCAGTGTGTCCCTTTGGCTGGAAGCTCTGTGGGATCAGGGTGCTGCTGTTGCTCCTGTGCTCACAGCTCAGGGAGCTGCAGCCCTGCTCTCAGTATTTGCTCCTGGCTGCAGGTTTGCTGTGCTCTGTTAATTACAGCCCAGCAAACAGGGAGAGCAGAGCTTTGCCATAATCTGCTTTGTGTGCCTTTTGTCTGGTGTCCATGGTAAAAGCTGTGGAGTGGCACTCTGCTCTGGAATAAACTGTGGAGATGAGCTACTGACTCTTCAGCTGCTCATGAGAGCTATAAACGAGGATTGTTAAAAGGAAATGTTCATCTAAGAATGGCAAACTGTTAACACATGTAGATATATGTGGAAGAACTTTTTATATTAACTTCTCAATACAGTTAAAATGGGTATTTTAAAATTTTCAAAATGTTCAGAATTTTTCCAAGGGTGTTTGAAATCTCACTTTCTGTTGTTAAAGTTATAATTGTAAGAAACAAGTTTAGCTTTTAATGAATGCAAAGGCTTTTATTGTCTTAACGGGAATGATTTTGGAATTTCAGCTTTCACCTAAATTTTCATTTTTGCTCTTTTTTTTTCTTTTTGAAATTTTTAAAGGGGGAGCACAATATCTATAAAATTTTTTCTCCAGCAGAAACAAAAATTAATTATTTTTGTGTGAAAAGTTAGTGATCCTGAGTAGAAAAAGAATGTGCAGAAAACCATGAATGTTTGATTTGGAAAAATCAATTAGTGCTGCATTTTAGGAGGTCCCTGTGAGCAGAGATTTCAGCACCCAGCAGTGCCCCATCACCCAGGGCCTTTGCTGTGAGATGTTCACTTTTACAGACCTGTTAAAAGAAGACCCCTGCAGCTGCCTTGTTTTAAAAGCCAAGCTCTTGCTCTTGGCAGTGAATCAATGGCAACAAATGAGAAGTAATAAATGTGCTCAGAGGAATCCATCCTCCCTGCAGTGCCCTGGCACCCACGGGCCCGTGGAGCACAGGGCAGCAGGGCAGGATGGATTTCCCTGCATCTCCTCAGGAATGGGGAAGGGCAGAAGGAGAGAGAGACCCTGGAGCAGAGTCAGGAATGTCCCAGGGAGGCCTGGTTCTCCTGGGGAGGGAATTGCAGCTGCTCTGGGTGGCTCTGCTGGACTCAGCCTGGTGCTAAATCTGCCCTGCAGAGGCAGAGTGATGAACAAAGGAGCCACCCCCTGAATCCTGCTCCCAGGGGTCTGCTCCGTGGGGAAAATGGATGGACTCGGCGTTGGGAAGAGGCACCTTTGGTTCAGCACCATTCAGCTGTCACAGGGAATGAGGACACAGAACCTCACAGTGGCTTTGTGAGGGTCATTTCTCCTTTGTCAGAGGCCAGGGAGAAGGGGCAGCAGAGCTTTTGAGTTGACATTTAGAAGGGATGAAGTTGGCAGGCAAACCAGCTCTACAGGCACTGTATTGCAGAAACCTTTGAGCACCTTTCCCTGGGTAGAGGCACCTAAATTGCTTTTCATGGCCCTGCCCTTTATCAGCTGTTCCTGAGATTTCTGTGTGCAGTCTCACTCTTGCAACTCATCTCAGTAGATAAAATTAATTAGGACATAAACACACCTAGAAAGCCTGTAAAACTTCATTTATGCCTGCAGTATAAGCCAGAACATTTGGCAATGTTAATTGAAATGATAAAAAGCTTTGTAAGGCATCAAGAACTCTTCAAGTCAGTCCTCCCTACCTTGGTTTAATGACACAGTAAATGCTTGCTTTTCTGGATATCATTATGGCTTTAAACACTAAAGAGTGAGCAAATTCTGTTATCTGGTGTCAGGGAGCCCTCCAGAGAAGATAAAAAGGCAGTTAATAAACAAGATTACTTTCCAATGGCAATTGCTCCACAATAGGAAATTCACTGTCTGACCTTCTCCTTTAGGATGCTCACCAGTTAATCAGCTCAGTCCCATGGGAGTTGCTGCCAGCAGTTTTCCCTCCCTTTGGGAAAAAGTAAATGCAAGGTTTCTGCTGAGGTGAAGGAAGAAAGGAAGCAAACAGTACAAGTGCCTGGTTTTGTTTGGAAGTGATGGCTTTGGGCAGTTCTGCACCTGCAGCATGGACCCCTTTAGCAAGCAGCATAAATAGACTACAGTGGGTCTGCTGAGCCTTTTTTTTCTTTAAATGGAGTTAAAATGCTGTATTTGTATGCACATGCCAAAGCAGGGAATGCTGTCCATGTTCAGGGGCTGGCAGGGTTCCCACACCCTCTGTCCTGGCCCAGGTGTCAGGGTGTGCCAGGCTCTGGTGCTGCTGGCAGCAATCCCCCCTGCAGCAGTGCACACTTAGGGCAGCATTCAGAGGTCTCCCTTCCCCTTCATACACAATCTCGTGTTTCACTGCTAATTTACTATTTAATAACAACTGAAGTACAGCTGTGGTCTTTCCCCCTAATTCCCTGTTATGCACAGCCAGTATTCCTTGGTCCTCAGAACATTTGCTTTTTCTGGATGCACTCACCTCCAAGTGAATATTCAGTGTACATTGCTTTTTTCCCCTAAGGGTTAGAATATTTTATTAAGGGTGGGTTTGCTGTTGATAATTACTTTGTTTACTTTTTCTAACTATTATTGTGATATTTGTGTACTTTGCTGCTTTATAAAAGTGTATATTGAAAGTAACTTTTCCCCCTCATGATCTCCAGGAATAGGTACTTTTGCCCTGTATTTATCTTCTTTTCTTCTTCACTGTGGAACATTCCTGGATGCCTTGAAAGCAGGCTTGATCTGACATTGGAGCCTGGCTGTATTAGCACATCCCAGCTTTTCTTTCACCCCTTTTCCCCAAGATGAAATGCCTTCAGGAAAGGGGATTATTTATGGGAGCCCACAAGTTATTTGGAAAAAACCTCACCATGCTTCCACTGTGCCTGTGGGAGAAGTCTAAGAGAGAGGAGATCAGTGAAAATTAAATTCAGTATAAAGAACAAAACTTGCAGGTTGTCCAAGGAACTTGATGTTTTTGTGTCAGTGTAAGATGTGTCTCCTCAGACAGTATCATACCTCTCTTATCAGTATTCCCCACTCCAATTTGCATGAATGCAGCTGCTAACTGTGGCAGTGTGTTCAGGTATCTGTTGGGTCTTGGAACCTGCATCACCCTCATCCTTTGTGAACAGCATGAAGCCAAGTTACACATGGAGCTGATTAAAAGCAAGTCTGAAAGTTACCCCATCACTAATTACAGGGGCACTTCATTAACAGTGGGAATTTCCTGCATTTTGGAGGAGATCTATCCAGGATGTCCTGGCAGAGTTTCTGTGTGTGTGACTGGCTTGGAAGGCACCTGAGTGGGTGGCACCTCTGCTTCTCTTGCTTTTGAGAACTCCTTTCTTTTCAAAGATTGAGTTTTAAGGTTCAATTCACAGATCTACTAAGAATGCACTAATACATAAAAGCTTGATCTCTACAAGTGCAATTGCAAAATATTCTGATTTATGATTTTGCCTGTGTGCTAATAGTTGTATCAGAGCACAGATCAGATGGGCAATTCTGAAACTTTGTTTTGAACTACACAGTCAGAAAACACATAATGCTGACTTTTTGGGTCTGTTAACCCTGCTCCTTTGCTTGTTCTTGTGACTTCACAGCTGCACTCTAGTGCCCAGTGTGCAGGTAAAGGTGCTGTTAAGCCCTGCTGTTGGGAATGTTGTGCTCTGGTTTATTTCCATCAGATTTAAATAAAGCTCACACCTTGATTTATTAATCCTCCTGTGCTGAGGAAACCAACGCTGTTCTTTTGTGTTTCCATCACACACATTCCTCCTCTTTGTACAAAACCACTTAGCTGGCACTGGACAGGCTCCTTGCAGTGCTGGAAATAGGAGCTGAGCTGCTGACAGGCACGTGGGGGGCTTGGCAGAGAAAGCCCTGGGGGAGACTGAGTGCCAGCAATTATGTGGAGCTGCTTGTCATCCAGCAGACAGCACAGTCCATTTGATGTGCTCATACAGAGCATTTGCTGTCGTGTTCTGAGGCTGGGAACACAGAAATCCCCCTAATCCAGAGGCAGAAACTGCAGCTGCAGTGAGGCACTGCTCACAGCCTGGCTGTGCTGCCTAAGGCTCAGCCTCTGCTGCAGAGGCAGGGATCTGGGAACAGGCTGGAGAGGTGCTCAGGCTCAGCCTCTGCTGCAGAGGCAGGGATCTGGGAACAGGCTGGAGAGGTTCTCAGGCTCAGCCTCTGCTCCAGAGGCAGGGATCTGGGAACAGGCTGGAGAGGTGCTCAGGCTCAGCCTCTGCTGCAGAGGCAGGGATCTGGGAACAGGCTGGAGAGGTGCTCAGGCTCAGCCTCTGCTGCAGAGGCAGGGATCTGGGAACAGGCTGGAGAGGTTCTCAGGCTCAGCCTCTGCTGCAGAGGCAGGGATCTGGGAACAGGCTGGAGAGGTGCTCAGGCTCAGCCTCTGCTGCAGAGGCAGGGATCTGGGAACAGGCTGGAGAGGTGCTCAGGCTCAGCCTCTGCTGCAGAGGCAGGGATCTGGGAACAGGCTGGAGAGGTTCTCAGGCTCAGCCTCTGCTGCAGAGGCAGGGATCTGGGAACAGGCTGGAGAGATTTCCACAGCTGGCTTCCAAGGTGTTAAGGCAAGTGTGAGCCTGGAGGGCAAATCTTTCTGTAACACAGGCATCAGCTGGTGCCTGGGAGTGTCTGTATCCATTTTCCTGTTTGGCCCTTTCCACTGGGCACTGTGGAAAGGGCTCACTTCAAACCACAGGCTGCTTTTTATTCCTTACAAGGTGTTGTGGACAGTGGTGTGTCTGTGCTTCCCACAGTGTCCTGTCCCTCTCTTTTGTGGTGGTAGAAGGGATAAAAGCTAATGTGCATTATTATTTTTAGTCTCATCAGCCTTTCTTACAATGCAGATTCTTCCTCAGGTCGTTTGGTTTGCCATCCTACTGTTCCTACAGTTTACCTCCCTGGAATGAAGTCATTTCTGCTGTGTAGAGCTGAAACTGAAAATGCCCCCAAAAGAAGGTGAGTTATCTCCAGCCAGGTGTTCAGTGCTGGGCTTGATAAAGCTTTTTGAGGACCTCTACCAGCTGTGTGTGTATGGAGGCCAAAGTGGCACCTCAGCAAGTGCTTGCAGAGCTTTCTGTGCTGTCAGCAGCACCTGGGCACACCTGCAGTGCACTGGGGGCTGTGGATAAAGCAGAGGGTGCCTTTGTACAGAATCATTCACTCTGATGTTGCTTCTGCAGGACTAGGGGTGCAGAAATCAGCAAAAGCCCCTTGTGAGTGAGCAGGCACCTCTCTGTAGTCAACAGCAGAGCGTGGCTATATTTGGGGTGTTCTTTCAAGTTCCACCCCACTGTAGTGACAGATTTTAAACAATGCTTCCAGTGAGCCAATGCACTCTGCCTTCACCTCCCACTTTCCCCAGCCAGACTGATTTGTGTGACACGTGTCACTGTCACTAGCAGATCATAAACAAGTCCCTCTCCAAGGAAAGGCTTTGCCTCCTCTCCACGGGCACTTCAGTGCCCTGTAAACAAAATGGGCTCTTGGTCACACTGAAATCACTCTGCTGAGGGGTGTTAAAAAACCCCAAATGCTCCTACAGAAGGTGGATGATGAACTACCCCAAAATGAGGAATTCTTGTGAAGGTCTGAGCTCCTCTCAAGCTGTAGCTTCAGAGGATGTAGGGATGTAGGGATTATGCTGCAGTTTGCTTTCTATTCCAACTTAGGTCAGCTTTTGTGAGCTAATTCCCAGGTCAGTTAGGCATTCAGGCATAGAGAATAAAATGTAACTCCTGTTGTATGTAAGATCCAGCCAATTACACAAAAAATGTGAACAAAAGCAGCACAAGAACACAAAAGTGTTCAAGCATCCATTAGAAAGAGTGCCCATTTCCTTTCTAAATGTCAAGTACAAAATCTGTATTTCACATGCAAATAACAGTGGAGTGTTGTTGCTAATATACTCCTGAAATTACATTTTCATAGCATGACCTTTCTTGCTAACAATAACTTACATTTTAATTAAATCCGTGGCCATTTTTCTTTCATGCCAAATATCCCCATGCCGTGTATTACTGAGTTTTCATGCCAGAGAAGAAAGTTTAAAGGTCACAGACCTGCATTCTTCCTGGAGTTAAACTTTTTCAATGATACACAAAAGAATTTACAGGTGTGTACTCTCCCTACAGGTTTGCAGGAACACAGCACACTCTGATTTCACTGAGCTCTGCCTGTGTCAGGATGAGAGAGAAGGATTTGTCAGGGTTTAACTTCAGTGAAATCACCCTGGAGCACGAGGAGCAGAGCTGGAGGTTGGAATGAAGTCTTGGCAGCTCAGCCTCGCTGCTGGAGCTGCAGCCTTCCTCAAAGGCTTTCTAATCCTCCAGGCTGGCTCCTGCCTGTGGGTCAGGGAGCCTGGGCCTTGCCTTGGGTGGGGACGTGGTCCCAGGGCCAGGAACTCTGCTCTAAGCCCCCTGTCACTTGGCTTGTGGCACTGGGACATTGGCAAGCTGTGAAATTCTGTGTAGGTGTTTGCAGAAAATACACTTAGTTCTGGCTCTGAGGAGCCACAAAATGACACAGATGTAGACTTCTGCTAGGCTGATGGTTGGGAAACTCTTTGGAAAGGATTTCCTATTGACACTGACCTCTGAGATCAGAGATTGAAGAGGAGAATGGAATTAATTCCTGGGGGCAGAGGATCTTTGCCATAATTACTTCATTGCTTATTGGCCTTTTAACAGTGCATTGACAGTGCTGGTTGTCTTGTACCAAGTCAAAATGCTGCCTGCTGGTGGCAGAGTGACAAATCAAGGAAGTAGAAATAATCCATCTCATCCTGAAAGAATAAAAGTCTTCCTCGAGGTTTTAAGGAGCTGTGAAGCTTGGATGGAGCAGTTTTTTGGATGTGGAGTGTGAGTTTATTGCACAGCTGAATTTCACACCTCCTTGCAGGGTCTGGGCTATTACAAGTGCAGTTTTATAAATACTTTATATCAATGCTTCAGTGACAGGTGCCTGAGGGCAGTGACTTCCCATGGGATCCCCTGCTGTGTCTCCAGAGGAAGATAAGCTGCATTTACAACTCATGCTCTCAGTTCTGGAGCAAATCCTTCTTGTGAAGGAAATGTCTTCCTTAAACGTGACTAATAGAAGCTGTTGTAGTTTGCTGTTATGTTGGCATGTCCAGAACTCTTTTTGAGAGCTCACAAGGAATTCTTTTGAGGAATTAATTGCTTGGAATATTATCTTAAAAAAAGCCACCTTACCACGTTTTTTGTACTTGTCAGACCCCAGGCACTAGAGTGTGTGTGTGTGTGTGTTTGTTCCTGGGTTTTCAGGGTTTCAGGGGCTGTTGTTGTTGTTGATGTCCTCTTTTATCATCAATTACATAATGATGACAAGAGATGACAAAAATAAAGAACAACAACAACAAAAAAACAGTGACATAACCAGAGCCATTACTCCACTTATCACAGGGCAGTCATCAGCCAGGGGAAGGAGAAAAGCAATGGAGTGTGTGCCACTGAGCTCTGGATAACTAGGAGCAATTTCTGATCAGACTGAGCCCTTGCTTCACATCAGTGCATCTCTAAACAAAACAAGGAACAGCCCCATGGCACTGTGTTTATGAGGAGAAAAATATGGAGGGAAAAAAAGAAGCAACCCAAGAGCGTTACCCTGCAGCTGCAGGCAGTGATGTGAATAGAGGCTTAACAGTTTAATTAAGCTTGGTTTGGGCTCTTTGGATTCTCAGGAGCTTTAAAGAAGGGCTCCCATAACTTGCTGTTGGGGCCAGCTGGAAAATGTTCAAGAGAAGTTTGGCTTCTGGCACAGGGCTCTGATGAATCTCCTCAAACATCTGCAACAGCACACCAGGAGCAAGGCCTGCTGAGGAGGGACCTGAGGGTGGAAATTCCTGCAGTCACTGCAAGTGGGCAGTGAGCAGAGAGCTGCCAGGGCAGTAACACTTCCCTCAGAGCTGGCAGGGTCAGGACACAGGGAGGTGACACAGCACTGCCTTGGCCAGCTCTGGTGTTCCCAGGTGAGGCAGCCACCTCCCGTGACATTTTTGGAGGAGAAATGAAGGAGGAGGAAGAGGATAAACTTCATTCTCCTCTGCTGAAGTGGCAGCTGGAGAATAAATCAACTGGAGCATCCTGGCTAAGCCCTCATTCTAAAGAACAGCACAAGCTTATTAAGGAATGATGTGTGTGAAATGCCTCCAGTGATGTAAAACCTCGGGGTGGCCTGCAGCCAGAGCCCCATAAAACATTCACTTGTGCCAGTGCAAATGTGCCTGGCAATAAATGGCTGTGCTAATTAGGTTTTGAAAGGGGCTGTCAACCTTTTCACCTGATGAGAAAATAGTGAGGCTCTGCATCCCCAGCTTCACACTGTGGTGAGCTCCACCACTTGTGTTTAGATGAACTGATGTGGCAGAACAGAGAAACAAGGGAGAAAATGTTACCAAGGTATTTGGCAAAAAATTTGTCTTCCTGAAAATAGCAGGAGAATTTCTTGGTGCAGACACTTCATTCTCAACACCACCATCTTCTGTGCTGGGCTTCCTCTTGGTGTGATGCTCAAGGAAGGAAAAAAGAGCAGTGACCAGAACAAGGCTGCAGTTAACATCTGCAATGTGGCACAGAAAAGGGGACTTGTGTGTCTTGTTAAGGGAGGGGAGGGTTGTGGAGGTCAAACTCCATAAAGATGTTAGAAATTAAGCAGCTGTGACAGGAGCAGGGGAGGAAAGAATGCAATTGCCTGCTGATGTTATTCCTCTGCAGTGTCTGTGTGGTGATGCTGGACTCTGCTGGCTCCTTTCACCTTGGGCTGAGGAGGGACAGGCTGCCCAAAGCAGCTGCTCCTGGCAGTCCTCACTGTGTTCCTGACAGACACAGCAAGGAAGAGCTGGCTCTGAGAGCTGCCAGCTGCTTGGGAAAGGTAACTCACCATTTTCACACACCCTGAGGTGCTGGAGCCATTAGGCAAGATCCTTCCAAGTTACTGAAAGCATTGTCATTTTATGCAAGTGAATGTTTGAGTCATTTTCGTGTGGTTGTGGTTTGGGGTTTTTTGTTCTTCATTATTCTCTAGGGTTAGAACTGACTCTGAATAACCTAAAAGATTAGGCACTCCATTTTCTTTGGATGAAAAAGCTTTATGTACAGATCAGGTGGAAAAATCTTTGGAGCATCCAGCATATAAGCTACACATTTCCCAGGACTCCAGAGCTGAAAGATCTTAGCTTTAGGTACATTTCCCACAAAACCAACATTTGTGTTGGATCTGGTCAGGCTACAAGGTGCCACTTTTCCATGTTTCCTCAAAACCATAATTATTTTAATTATTAAAAAAAAAAAATAAATGTGCTTCCAAAACAATTGATTATGTCCTCCAATCTGAAAAGCCACAATTGAACCAAAACTATCATTAGTGCCTTGGAGTACAGGGCAAAGCATGACATCCTTGTGTTTCCAAAGGTTCAGATTCTCCCAGCAATTCCAACCTCCTTGCTGGAGAGCGAGCCTGGAATTCAGCCAGCTTTAACCCACCCCAGGCTAAGTCTGAGACTTCCAAAATTTTGGGTCTTGGTGCAGCTGGACTGCCAGACCTCCCTGGGCTTGTGAGGTTTAGGAAGGCCACAAAGCCAGACCTGCTGTGTGGTGCTGGAGTCCTTGTTTGCTATGAGGGATTCCTGCTGTGATTCAATACACTGGAATTAAGAAAGCAAATCAAACAAACACCAAAAAAAAAAANTACCTGTAGTTTAAAAATGAAAACGAAAAAAAACCAAAAAAAAAAAAAAAAAAAAAATCATGCATTGCTTTCCCTCCTCCCTACCAGTTTTTCCCATTTCATAAATGGAAGTGCAACCATGACAATTCCATCAGAACCCAACAGGCCATCTGCTGTCCTTCCTCCAAGAGGAATTACAGCCCAGAGTTCCCCAGGAAGGTGAAGGGAGCTGGTGTGGCATGGGGGAAATGTGTCCTGTCTCTGATGCTGATGGTTCCTGTAGCATGGGGACCTTCTCAGGCAGGAATATCTGCAAGGGAATATCTCCCTGGAGCAGAGGGAACCTTTCTGGATCTGCATAAATGCACAATAACAACAGCCAGTGCCCGTGGCCATGGGGTTTGATAGACATTGCAATTTAATCTGAATTAGGGCTCTGTGTCTGGAGATAAAACTCCTCTTGCACGTGCACAGTCCTACTGTTTGCACCAGAATACCATGCTGTTGTGGTTTTAGTATCCTTGAAATGTAGAAACAGGGCAGGAGTCACCTTTCCATGCAAATAGCTGTTCTGCTGCCTTAAAGCCAAGTGTAGGGAGAAATAAAGAAACTGCAGTTTTGTGTCATTGGGAAAAAACCCAGCTCCAGGCACATTTAATCTCTTGGGAAGTGGACATGTCTGGAAAAAGTTGAAGATGTCCAATGGTTTTAATGAGGTACTTGTGATGTTTGTGGGTGTCTTTCAGACCCATCACCAAGGTACTTCAGCACATGCTTCATTTTAAATACAGGACCATCACTGGCATTGCTGAAGTGCTTGAGGGTATGGAAATGCTGCAGCACCTCACCAAACTGGAGTGGGAAATACTGGTAAGAGAGGTATGATATTGTCTGAGGGGACATATCTCAGACTGACAGCAACTGTGGTTTTGTTGTCCCCAGTTTCCACAGCCTATTTCTGTGGCAAGGTCACGTTACAATCAGATGTGTTCTGCTCAGGAGTTGTAGCCTGACAATTTCCCACTGCCCCAGCAGCAGAAATGGCCCAGAAGTGTTGGTCTGTGAGTGTAATCCTGAACCATGGTCTGCAGGGTGCTCATGGCTGTCCTCTAGCCCAGGCTGAAGGTAAGCCAGAGCCCAGACCCTCCACTCCCACCCTTCTGCAGTAATATGTGCATCAGCAGCAAAATTGTTTTCAGGGTCTTTTTCTAATCAGTTTGAATATAAGTAAGAAAAAAAATCAAACCCTTCAGCTTATATCCAGACTTTCTTTTTTTTCNGCAAAATTGTTTTCAGGGTCTATTTCTAATCAGTCTGAATATAAATAAGAAAAAAAATCAGACCCAACACCTTCAACTTATATCCAAACTGTATTTTTTTTCCTCTTTCTGCCAAAACAGACAAAATTCCTGCTAGTCAGTGGCAGTTGCTGTGTGAAATATTTCTCCTGCACTGTTGAGCTCCACTTTGTTTGCCCAGGTTTTCCATGAGCTCTGCTGTCTGTCAGAGGCAGACTTCAGCTCTTCCCAACCCATTGGAAGTGCAGCATCTCTTCTACTGATCCATGAGTTCATGTGTGTGCAACAGAGAGGGAAAGAGGAAGTCAGAACATCAGGAACAGGATCTCACTGAGGAACCAGAAATAAACAACTCAGAAATGAAGCCACTGGTTTAAAGAGCATATAAATGTATGTATTGCATTTAATTATTTACTAAATCCTGCAGATGCCCTGAAGATCCATCAGTCTTCTAAAGCCAAATGAAAACAAGCCAAAAAATGAAATGTTTGACTTAATTGCTAGAATTAGAACTCCAAATCTTGTTCTTTTGCCTATGTTTAAGCATTTCCTAAATGTTCAGTTTTTGCTTGGACAGAGCCACGTACATCCAGCACTTTCTGTTTACTTGATGTTATTATTTACTGAGGAAATTTTCTAAGATTTGAGGTTTTAAATTTTAGGCTTCTGTCCTTCTAAAAGCCAAAACATTTGGAAGGTCCAAAGAGAATGAGTACTTTTTCAGGTTTTTCACAGAAGAAATAATTTATTTAAGCCAAAATTTGAATTTAAATTAATATTTCCTTTTGAAGAATTAATTAAAATTAATTCCTTTTTTTCTGCTAAGCAGCATGTGCATAGAAACTTTTTAATTTTTGCTATCTTTGCTCATCCTGAGTAATTCTTAGTGCACTTGTGGCATCAAGATGGAAAGGCTGATGGTACTGCTGAGGGTACAACTATGGGCTTCTCTCTCTTTTTTCCTTGATCTGGAGAGAAGTGTTCAGTGCATTCAGCACTCTGTCATTTTGTCTGACCTGTCACCCTGTGAGATTCACTCAAATCTGTCACATTTATCACTGCTCACCACAGGCATCAGCCTCTCTCTGCTGTACTGCCACTGCAGGGGGTGGGATCAGAGACCAGCCATTAGGGAAGGGTTAAAGAGACCTAAGGACACTGGGGAAGGTGACAGGACAATTAATTTCTTTTTTCAGTTCTGGTTTTGTCTGCTGAGATCTTCAGGAGATGTTGAAAATGTTATTTCAGCAATTTACACTTGTTTTTCATGTGATTTATCATTACCCACTTACAGCAGAGTTCCTGCTGCTCACTTTATAGTTTTGTTTTTCATTGTTTTGGTGAGATGTGACATTAATTTGCCTTCACATCTTTTATTCGTTTCAACTGTGCAAAAACTCCCTAATATGTATTACCACTTGGACTCTGGAAAATACAACATATGATTTTAGTCAGGATTGGAGAAATACAAGCACATCTCTTATGAGGAAACATAGGATTCTCTCTTGGAAGAGGCTGTGGCAATACCTGTGTGTCTGTAAGAGAACTCTGAGCCCTCCTGCTGAGGGCAGCCAGTCCATTTCTGTCATTACCTGTGCTGTTCAACGAGCCCAGAGCAGCAGACAGGAATGGAGTTCATTCACTGTGTCTTGCACTGAGCTTGTACACGAGTGACAATTCTGTTTTGCACTTGCCCAAGCCAATAGAAAGCAATTGAGCACAGCCTTTTTTAAGTGCTTTTCTGCCATTTTGTTTTCATTAACTTCAGAAGAAAGATGGGGTTGCCCTGGCTCACAAATGTTTGCTTGTTAGGAAAAACAGTTCAGGTGTCAAGGTTTGTGGCAGGTGCAAACTGAGTGATTGCATCTGAGTGATTCTCAAGCTCAGCATCAAATCCCATGTTAGAAGATTCAGAAAAATGCAGAACAACCTAATTTGGCATCCATCACTTGAGGAAGCTCTCTCCCTTTTCACTGAGATGGATGAACAGAGGAGCCATGGCAAATCTGTCATACCCATGTGACTTTCTCTGGAAAGCTGTTAAACTCCTGGAAAGCATCCTAGGGCCTCTCATTACTCAAAAAGGAGAATGTCTGTGAGAGAAGGGAGGCTTCAGGTGCTCCTTCCAGGGTTTAGTTCTCCTCTGGAATTTGCAATTTTCTGACCTGAATTAACTTAATCATTATTAAATCTGCTTCGTTCAGAATAGGTACTGTTAAAGACAATGGTACCACTTCTTAATTGCAATAAATAAAAATTCTGGCTGACCCCCACATCCCAGCCCTGTCCCATCCCTCCTGTTGAGGTATTCCTGCCCTGCCTCCCACTGGCAGCATCACTGAACTTAGTTGGAAGTGCTATTTTTATTTCCTTATTTAGGAGTTAGGTATCCTGTGTCCTTCCATGAATGTATCCAGAATGGAGCCACAATGCACTCCATAAATCAAATTGTTCATGTCTTCAGGGTGTGATTGTATGAAATCACTGCCTTTTATGGAGTATATTTGAAATCATGACTGAGTTCTCTTCATGGAATTTGATATTTTCCAAGCAATTAAGAAGCTTTAGTTCTGGGTTCTAATTTTCCTCTACAGAAGTGAAGCAGGGTCTTGCAATGTGCAGAGAAACACCAATGCCCCACAGGCCAGGGCAGAGGGGTGCACTTGCTCCCCTCAGCAGTGAGAGAGGAAAATGGGACAGTCATTTTTACTTCATGCTTTGTTTTCATCTTGCTTGGCTAATTAACCTTTAACCTTTGCTTGATAATTGTTCCTCCAGAATAGAAATAAATGCCTCACTGATGAGAACATTGCCAAGCAGTAGAAGACAATGATTTGGTTTTCAGCATGAAATGTATTTAATGGAAGTTTATCAGGCCTCACTAGGATGCAGGAAGAAGCAGTCAGGAGCCATCCAGATAACCAAAGTCTCCTTGCTGGGTGTTGAGGTGGGTAAAAAGAGATTGTTCACATTCCATGGGCAGTGTGTCCCACCAAATCCCTGCAAGGGCCAGTGCCAGTGGCAGGAGTGGCAGTGGAGGGGATGCTGGCAGTGATGTCCCAGCAGTGCCAGTCAGAGCTTTGGCACTGATCAGCAGCAGCAGCAGTCAGTGCCTGAGAGCTGCCAGGCTCTGCTGAGCCTGCTGGGCTCTCCATGGGCTGGGAGCTGGGCTGGGAGCTGGGCTGGGAGCTGGGCTGGGAGCTGGGCTGCTCCCAGAGTGCAGGGAGCTCAGGCAGAGCTGCCAGGCTCTCCATGGGCTGGGCTCTCTCCCTGGGCTGCTCCCAGAGTGCAGGGAGCTCAGGCAGAGCTGCCAGGCTCTCCATGGGCTGGG
>VZRH01002100.1:24897-52860 GCA_013397555.1 Urocynchramus pylzowi
TTATTTTTATTTATATATATATTTTTTTCCTGTTCCTTTCCATCCTGGAAGGGTTTTGGGAAGCTGGAATTTCTGGGATGGGATGTGGGAACTGGTTTTTAATTGCCTTGGATGCAGCTTGGGGGTTAATAATCTGAATTTTTAGGGGTTCATAATCTGATTTTTGGGGGTAAATAATCTGATATTTTGGGGGTTAATAATCTGATTTTTGGGGTGAATAATCTGAATTTTTAGGCATTAATAATCTGAATTTTGGGGTTAATAATCTGAATTTTTGGGGTTAATTCCCGCACTTTTTGTGTTCCTTGCAGCATCCCAGGCCCTGGGCCGCCGTTACCCCTGCCTGAAGATCCGGCCCCTGATCCATGCGACCAAACAGTCCAAGGTCAAGGCTCTCCAGAGACCAAGTAAGACGAGATTTCCTGAATTCTCCCCACTTCTCTTGGCTCTCCCACTCCCGACTGCTCCGGGTGACAAATTCCCACTCAGCACCAATTCTTTTTCTGATCGGTTTTTTGTGGATTTCCTGGCGCCGAGCTGTGGCGTGGAATTCTGCTGGAATCCAGATTTCATTTAATTTTTTGGGGATTTTCTGGGAGGCAAAGCCACCGAATTCCCCAGGAATTTCCTCTTCCCTCTCCCCCTGGCAATCCCAAGGAGACAAACCCAGTCCTGTGGTTGGCATCATTTTATTCAGGAAGGAGAAATGAAGCTGAGCCATGAACATCAGTTGATTGATTATTGATTGATTGATTATTGATTGATTGATTGATTTCACTGCCTTTCAATCACATTGATCAGGTCCAGTTGCCACAGGAAAGCAAAGCCATGAACCTCAGCAGCAGCAGAGACTCTGAACCAACAATTCCTGGGATTTCCCAGCTCCCTGCAGTCAGAATAAATTCCAATTTTAATGCTTTAAGGGACACTGTCACAGGGACACATTCCTGAGGTTTCAGCACTGCTGGATTTAAAGGAAACATCCCAAAATTTGCTTTATTTGCATCTCCCCTTCACCTGTTTTTTTATTTATTCACTCTTCTCAATCAGGTTAAATGAAAATATAATTATTTAAAATTTGTTATTTATTATTAATTAATTATTTAATTAATCAATAATGATATATAATAATTAAACATAAATTCTGTTGGTATCCAGTTTCAATTGGTGACTTTCCAAACACAAATTTGGATTTTAATTAGCTGACAGTGTCTCTTTTACAAATTTTTTTAATGATTTTTTTTTTTTTTCCTTTAATGAATGAAACTTCTGGAAAAACAACAAATCCCCCCCTTTGCAGTGTAGATAACAACTTCAACTTGATAAAGGATTAATTAGTTAATTAATCCCCAAATCCAAATTATTGTGGACTTGGTGAAAGTTTGGTGGATTTCCTTGCAGATGGAATTGCAGCAATCCAAAAAATGGAGGGCACTGACCAAGGGGCTTCCCAAATTATCTGAAATATTTAGATAAAATTGAAAATGCAGATTTTTTTTTTTTTAATTTTCCTTGCTGTTTTCCAAGGATTTTGGCAGTTTTGAGGAGTTTCAGTTGGATCAATGGATAAATTGCCTGGGTTTTTCCAGACATGGAAAGGAATGTTGGGAATTTTGCCAATTCACAGGGATGGGATGTTGGGGATTTGGCCAGGAATAATTCCTGGAAGAGGATGGGGAACAATTTTCCACACAGCAGAAGAGCCCTGAACCTTTATGGTGACCAAACAACCCCACTGGAAAAGGTGGAATTCCATCATCCTGGAAAAAAAAAAAAAACAATTTATTCACCGCCACAGGTGGATTTGATGCCGATAAACGAATAAAACAGCAGGGAAAAAAGCTGATTTTTTGGGATTTAACCACGGATTTCTCCCTGCCCAAGCCCCAGATGGGTCAATTTTTTCCCATTTTTCCCCAGAGCTGCTCCAGCTGGGAAAGGAGAGGCCGCAGACGGACACGGCAGTGGCCAGGAGACTCGTGTCCCACGCCCTGGGCTGGAGGCACAGGCAGCAGGAGGCCACGGGGACTGAAGTTTTCCAGCCAGAATCCTTGGATCAGGAGGAATAATCCCAAAAAAAAAAAGAAAAAAAGGCTGTAAAGATGAGCATGGCTGTGCTATTAAATGCATGCAGAGCAGGCAGTGCCACGGGGGTGTTCCTTTGTGGGAAAGTTGGGAATGGGAATTCTTGTTCGGGTTTTTTTGGAGCCCTGGGAAGTGCTGGAATTCTTTGTTGGGTGTTTCAAAGCATCTGGGGCACCTGCAGGAATGAGGTGGTTTCTTTGTTCCTTATTCCTGCTCTGTTTTCCAACAAAAAATAGGCATTAAGAGTAAGAAAATTGGATTTTTTTGGGGCCAAAATTCAACTCTAAGCAAGGGCAGGAGTTCAAAAATCTGTTCCGAGTTTGTTGTGATGTTGCTGTTCAGATATCCCAGAAAACTGACAGGCAATGAATCCAAGTTTTAGGGATTTTTTTCCCCTTATTTACAGAGTTTCAAAGGCCTGAAACTTCCCTGTTGGTGAGGAAAGTTGGGATCTGCTCATTAGGGAAAATAAACTCCAGAATTTGCCTGTGCTGATGTGCCCAGAGCTGGGTTTAAAATGAGCTTCCACCCCCATCCCAGGCTCTGCTCGTGCTCCACTCTGGAATTCTGAGGAAAAACTGGAATTTTCCAATTGCCAGGAGGTTCAAACCCTTTTCCAGCTGCCCTCTGGAGCACTGGAGAAATGACAAATACTCAAAATATTTCTGCATTTTTAAGCCTCACAACCTCCCTGTGAGGTGGGGTTTGGGGGAGGTTTGCAGCCAGTTGGAATCCCCTCTGGAATCAGCTGGAATTCCGGGTAACTGTGATTGTAGAAAAGGGGGAAAACCCCCAAACTTCCAGGAATTGTGAGGAGAAATACACCGAGGGCTTCTAAAGTGATTTTTTTTTTTTTTTTTCCAGGGAAAAGGTTTTTATTGGAGCTCTGTAGCAAAGAGTGTCCTCAAACAAACAGAGGAGCACTGGGAATTCCCACAGGAGCAGATCCCTGGGGATGAGAGGCAGAAATTCCCTCTGCAAGGTGCACAAGGCCAATTCATCCTTGAAAAAAAGATGGAATATCCAGTCAGGAGGTGATTCTTGGATGGGCACAGCCCCTGGTGGGTGGAGGATCCCTGGGGGATGGGAATTCCCAACCCAGGGGCCTCATCCCTGGGAATCTGCTGAGTTCTGGGTGCTGAGGGGTCGCTTCAGGGAGCTTTGATTCCATGTGAGATTCCCTGTGAGATTCCATGTGAGATTCCATGTCAAATTCCATGTGAGATTCCCTGTGAAATTCCACGTTCTGTGTTTGCTCCCCTCCGGAGCGTGGCCGTTGTTGGATCCAAGCGTTTCTCTGCAGTATTAAATTCAGCTTTACACTGTTCTGCTCACAAAAAGCTGCTCCTTTTTTTCCTGGTTTTTTTTTTTTTTTTCCTTTTTTTTTCCTGTTTTTTTTTAAATTTTTCCTTTCCTTCTATTTCCTTGCTAAACTGGAGTCAGTGCTGAGGAGGAGTGCAGGAAGCAGCAGCAGAAACAGGCACTGGGAGTGGAAAAGAGCTGAAAATTCCCAAATATTGCCTTGGAAATGAAGGATAAAGGCACCTTTGGGTGGCTGGCACCCAACCTGAGGCGAGGAGTGCTGCAAAATGTGGGAGAAATCTTTGGAATGGTGAAGAGCTGGAGCTGAGGAGAGCTGGAATTGCAGGAGGCACCGAGGGGTGGCCTGAGCACCTAAACTGGGGAGGGAGAGGCTTCTTCAGGAAGGATTCAGCTGAAATTTGAGTTTGGTGGAGGCTGGGTTTCCTGGGGTGCAGTGGTTCGGGAAGGGCCGGAGCAGGAGTCCTGGCTTCCTTAAATTAGTGGGAATTCTACCGGGCGGGCACGTTGTTATTTGAGAGTCCCCTGAGGTGCTCGAACTTCTGCTCCGTCTCCTCGCTGAAGGAACCACCTGGAGAGGCCACGGGAGAGCAGGGGGTGAGGGAAACAGGGAAAACCACTTGGGAATACGGGAGAGGATGGGGAAAACCCTTGGGAATATGGGGAAAACCCTTGGGAACACCAGGAGAGGGAAAAACCCTTGGGAACACGGGGAGAGCACAGGGAAAACCCTTGGGAACACTGGGAGAGCACAGGGAAAACCCTTGGGATCACCAGGAGAGGGAAAATCCTTTGGGAACATGGGGAGAGCATGGGAAAAACCTTTGGGAACACTAGGAGAGGATGGGAAAAACCCTTGGGAACAGTGGGAGAGGATGAGAAAAACCCTTGGGAATTTGGGGAAAACCCTTGGGAACACCAGGAGAGGGAAAAGCCTTTGGGAACACAGGGAGAACACAGGAAAAACCCTTGGGAACAGTGGGAGAGGATGGGAAAAACCCTTGGGAATATGGGGAAAACCCCTGGGATCACTGGGAGAGGGAAAATCCTTGGAAACACTGGGAGAGCACAGGAAAAACCCTTGGGATTACCAGGAGAGGGAAAAACCCTTGGGAACATGGGGAGAGCATGGGAAAAACCTTTGGGAACACTAGGAGAGGATGGGAAAAACCCTTGGGAACAGTGGGAGAGGGAAAAGCACTCTGGAACACCAGGATTGGGTGGAAGCAGAGCCCTGGAAATAAAGGGCTTAAAGGTTTGGGGTTAATTAAGCGAATTGTTAATTGAATCTTGCCCTAACTGGCACAGCCAGGAGTCCCCTGGAGGGCTGGATGTGGATTTGCAAGACTAAATTACCCAAATTTCACTGGTTTGGTGCTTAAAAAAATCAAGTGAGGCCCAACAAGGCCTGTGAGGGCGTGAGGGCTCTGCTCTGGACCAGAACCAAACCATAATTTCTCTCTAATCAGGGAAAAGTGAAAGCTAAAACCTTTATTTTTGACTGGAAATATCTCCCAGCTCAGCTGCAGAGCCCATGGAACAGCTGGAATGGGCTTCACTTTCCTGAACTAGGTCACAGTCTGAAATGTGACACACAAGATGAGAATTTTCTGCTAAAATCCCAACAAAATAATGAGAAAAATCTGGATTTTTTTTTTTCCAGGAAAAAACATTCCTTGAAGAAGGGAATTTTCAAAGCTGGTTTTGTTTTGGAGCTGGGCAGGGAATTGTGTTAATTCATTTTCTGTGGTAAAAACAGTCCTAAAAAGCCCCCAAATTAATTCCATTTTCAGTGGTTTTGAGAATGGAATAAGCCAAATTCAAATTAGTTTGGCTTTGATATGTATTTCCATAACCAAAAAAAAAAAAATCCAGATGACAATATTTTAAATTTTTCCAAGAAAACAGAGATTTCCCTGACATTCCAGGGACATTTTAATTCCTGGGATTAAATCTTTCCCACTGCTTTGTTTGCTTTCAAAGAGAAGCTTCGTGATCCGAAGAGATCCCAGCTCGGCGAAATAATTTCATTTTGGGAAGAAGGAATTTCCCAGGACACTGGGATTGCACCAGAGCTTTTTCAGGGAGGGGGAAACATGAAATTCCTTGTCTGAGAGGGATCCTGGATCCTGGCCCTGCTGGAGGATTCCCAGCCCTCACCTATGTGGCAGTTGTACATCCAGATGCGCTGCCCGTCGTAGCGGCTCCGGCATTTCATGACGTTGTTGGAATAATCCGACTCTGCCACCTCGTAGTTGGGGTTGATCACCACCTGGGAGGGGTGGAGGGACAGGGGTGGGGTTGTTGAAAGGGGGATTTGGCAGAATTAGTTGGTTTTGACGGCATTTTTTGAGCAGAAAATGAAAATACGAATTATTTTGTAAAGGGAGAGAAATGACTCGAATAAAGGCTCAGTCAGGGAATCCTGGGATGGTTGGATCCCATCCAGTGCCACCCCTGCCATGCTCAGGGACACCTCCCACTGTCCCAAGCTGGCCTTGGGCACTTCCAGGGATCCAGGGCCAGCCCCAGCTCCTCTGGGAATTCCATCCCAGCCCCTCCCCCCCCTTCCTTCCCAATATCCCACCCAAATCTCCCCTTTTCCAGCTGGAAGCCATTCCCTGGGTCCTGTCCCTCCAGGCCTTGTCCAAATCCCTCTCCAGCTCTCCTGGAGCCCCTTCAGGCCCTGTCAGGGGCTCTGAGCTCTGCCTGGATCCTTCCCTTCTCCAGGTGAACATTCCCAGTTCCCTCAGCCTTTCTTCCCAGCAGAGCTGCTCCATCTCTAATTCACCACCACCACACCTTCCCCCATACCCCAAAATCTCCTTCCAAACCCCATTTTCCATTTCTCACAGCTCAGACAGAAATAATTCCTCTCCTTTCCCTCCCCTCCAGTGCCTGTTTTTGGACACAGATCATGCCCACCGTGTGCCTGGCCTGAATTCCTGCCAAAACCCCAAAACCAGCACCTGGGAATCCCAAAATTGAGGGAATGTTGATTACAGCCAGCTCCAAAGAGGGGTGCTGTGCTTTGGGGGTGTGACAACACAGTCAACAACATCAGCTGGGCTGGGCCCATCCAGGATTAGCTGGACATGAATTTTTTAAGACTTTAATCTCCAAACTGGGCCCTGATTTTTCCCTTGGGAGTGTGTGTTGATTATCCTGGTGGATAATCCTTTATCTTTTAGGCATCTAGGAATTTAATCCCTTTGTAAACCGAAGTTGGAGGAGTCAAATGAACAAATCTGGTAAATTCTGGATCTGATTGGTGAGATAAAAGCAGTAGGGCTGTCACAAATGCTGTTTGTCCCACCTGGAAGAGGTAATCCCCGGGGGGGACGTCGGTGATGTCGATCCACTGGCAGTCGATGTCGTGCCGATAAACGTCCCAGCAGCCCACTGTGATCCCCTGCTCCCCAAAATTGGCACACTCGTACTGTTTCTGCACATCTAAAGGAGGAGAGTTAAGGCAAAAAGTGTTAAATCCGCAGCAGAATTCCCAGAAAATTCCTGGGTGTTCCCCACGGACAGTGATAAACTCCAGGGGTGGGGTTTTGGGTGAGATTGAAGGAGCTGCCACCTTCCAACCCCAGCAGCTGGGGGCTTCTTTTGGAATTCCTCACTGGGTAGGGAGCAGAAATGCACATTTTGGGGTTTTGGAGCAGCTCAAAGTTGGGATGGAGGGAGCTGAGGGTGGAAAAGAGAATGGGGGAGCTGGGGGGTTCCCATCCATGCATCATCCATCCATCCTTCCATCCCATTGATCCATTCCATCCATCCCATCAATCCCATCATCCATCCATCCATCCATCCTTCCATCCCATTGATCCATTCCATCCATCCCATCCATCCCATCATCCATCCATCCCTCCATCCCTCCATCCATCCCTCCATCCATCCATCATCCATCCATCCCTCCATCCATCCCCATCCCTCCATCCCTCCATCCCTCCATCCATCCCTCCATCCATCCATCATCCATCCATCCATCCATCCATCCACCCCTCCATCCATCCATCCATCCATCCATCCATCCATCCATCCATCATCCATCCATCCCTCCATCCATCCCCATCCCTCCATNCCATCCATCCATCCCTCCATCCATCCATCCATCCATCCCTCCATCCATCCATCCATCCCTCCAGGTTCCTGGCTCCTGCCAGGCCCCGTTCAGCCCCTGGGAGCCGTCACCTGCTTGGGCAGAGGATGAAATTCCCAGGACAGGGAATTCCCTGGCACAGACCTGCTTCGCACTCGGTGTCCTCCAGGCAGAAGCTGGCCTTGTGTCCCTCGGCCACCTTGGTGCCATTGAGGTTCAGGAGGTCGTAGTGGGTGAACACCTCCATGCTGTGGTAGTGCCTGTGGGGACAGACAGGGACAATTATCCCCAGGGATAATAAAATTACCCCTAGAATTAATTTTACTTGAATTACCAGGGCTGGGTCTCAGTGCAGCATCTGCAAAGNAGGGAATTCCCTGGCACAGACCTGCTTCGCACTCGGTGTCCTCCAGGCAGAAGCTGGCCTTGTGTCCCTCGGCCACCTTGGTGCCATTGAGGTTCAGGAGGTCGTAGTGGGTGAACACCTCCATGCTGTGGTAGTGCCTGTGGGGACAGACAGGGACAATTATCCCCAGGGATAATAAAATTACCCCTAGAATTAATTTTACTTGAATTACCAGGGCTGGGTCTCAGTGCAGCATCTGCAAAGCTCAGCTCACAGACAGGGCCTAATTCAGAACCAATTGCTTAAGAATTAAAAAAAAAAAAAGAAGAAAAAAAATGGGCATAAATCCACTCCTTTCCAGCTGTAAAAATAATCAAGGCTTAAACACTTCCAATCACCACCACTGCTCATGGAGTTACAGATGGGGCATGAGCAAAGAGGGAAGGGGAGGAAATTTCTCCTGCTTTTCCCCTCACTAAAAAAAAAAAAAANTAGCACAGTCAGCAGAGAACCCAGAGCCTGCTTCTATAAACATTACTCAAGCAGAACTTATATTCTGAGTAATTTATTGTTAAGAATTTTGCTAGCATGAGGACACATGAAATTGAGACATTGCTGCCTTGAATGAGACCCTGTTCATCCCCAAAATTACAACAGCTAAAAAAAAAAAAAAAAAAAAAAAAAAAATCCAGAAATTTCCATCTGCCAGAATGAAATCATTTTTCATCAGACTCCCTGCCTGGGGTCTTTCCCATTTTTATTCTACTTCCACATCCAAACAGGAGCTCCCAGGGCAGGAGGCAAAGCAGAGGCCCGAGGCCGAGGCCGGGCTGGTGATTTGAGGCAGATTTGGCTCAAATCAATGAATCTGATGTCAGTTTGAGCTTCTCGAGGCTGACTCAGTTTCTGAGCTATGCCTGAGTCACTCCCTGGGCTGTTTACACTCTGCTGTTCACAGACTGGAAAGAGTGAAGAGGGATTGAGTTCACCCCTGTCTGTCTAAACTGGCTCCAGTTTGGAGCACAGATGGCTCCTGGCCTCTTCCTCACCCTTTCCCATCCCACCTCCCTTCCACCGTGTCCAAAATTGCTCCAGGCTCCCCCTTTCTCAGTGCTACCTGCACATCTCAGCTCTTTGGGAAGATTATAAAGAACTCTTAGATGTAAAATTTACCACTCTGGTGCTTCCCCAGTTTTTCAAACAGGACAGGAGCTGTGCATGGAATTATTTCACTGCCTTTTACCTTAAATTAGGGAAAAATCCACCTTGTACCAGCCCTCATTTCACAGCAGAGCTCCTGGATGGCCTCCAGCTCCCCTTCCCCCTCCAATTTACCCAAAACTGTCTTAATTCCTTGAAAAATTATGCATTTATGGGATGAATTTTGTTCAAAATTCTGTCAGACAGAAGTAATTCCTCTCCTTTCCCTCCTCCCCAGTGCCAGTTTTTGGACACAGACAATTCCCCCCACTCTAACACGGGCACAGACGGGAGGCCTTGCCCGAATTCCTACCAGAATCCCAGAAATGGCAGCAGGGAATGCCCATCCCAGCCCTGAAACCCTGCACTGAGAGCAGCAGGGGCCTGCCTGCAGAGCTCAGCTCCCAGTGACGCACAGAATTCAGAATCGCTCAAGAACTGAACGAAGAAAGAGCTGAATGAAGAAAACATTCCCAAAATCCAGGGAACGTTGCTTACAACCACCAAACTAAGGGGCAAACGGGGACAAAACCGGGACAAAATCACAACAAAACCGGGACAAAGCTGGGACAAAACCACAACAAAGGTGGGACAAAGCTGGGACAAAACCACAACAAAGGTGGGACAAAACTGGGACAAAACCACAACAAAACTGGGACAAAGCTGGGACAAAACTGGGACAAAACCGGGACAAAGCTGGGACAAAACCGGACAAAATTGGGACAAAGCTGGGATAAAACCACAACAAAACCGGGACAAAGCTGGGACAAAACCACAACAAAAGTGGGACAAAGTTGTGACAAAGTTGGGACAGAACCACAACAAAAGTGGGACAAAACCAGGACAAAACTGGGACAAAACCAAGACAAAACCAGGACAAAACTGGAATAAAACTGGGACCAAACTTCCCGGTGGCAGCAGGAGGGGCTGGAGGGTGACAGGGGTGTGACACCCACCGGTGGCAGTCGTGCCACACCCAGGCGTGGCGGCCGTTCTTGGGCCGGAAGTCGGACTGGCCGTTGTTGTGGATCTGGGAGGAGAAGCGCAGCAGGCGCCGGTAGCCCGAGGTCAGCGAGGTGTTGAGGGCTGAGCTGGCCAGGCAGTTCTCCTCCAGGGCACACTGCAGCAGGAACATGGGCCTGTCCTCCAGGTAGGCCGTCTGCTCCACCAGCTCGGCGTTCAGCACCAGGTCAGGGGCGGCTGCCGTGAGGAAGGGGCGGTTCAAATGAAATTAAAGCACCCCAAAGGTGGCTGCTGGAGGTGCAGGGTGGTCCTGCCACTGAGCTCCTCAGACTCGCTCAAGCTAATCAGAGAGTCATGGAATGACCTGACATGGAAGGTTAATCAGAGGGCCATGGAGTGGTTTGGCTGGGAAGGGGCTTTGAGGACCAGCCACTTCCAGCCCCAACACCTCCCACGATCCCAGGTTGCTCCAAGCCCTGTCCAACCTGGCCTTGGACATTTCCAGGGATGGGGCAGCCACAGCTTCTATAGAGAATCCATTCCAGCCCCTCCCCACCCTCCCAGGGAAGGATTTCTCCTGAATATCCAATCTAATCCTACTCTGAGTTTGAGCAGGAAAAGCCTGGTGGGGAACAGTTCACCATGCAGGAATATGGACCTTAAATCCCATCCCATCCCACCCCCTGCCATGGGCAGCGACACTTTCCACAATCCCAGCTCGCTCCAAGCTGGCCTTGGACACTTCCAGGAATGGGGCAGCCACAGCTGTTCTGGGAATTCCATCCCAGCCCCTCACCACTCTCAAAAAAACCAATTTCTCCTGAATATCCAAATTAATCCCGAATTAGTCTCCCGAATATCCAAATTATCAGAGTAATTAATTAAGTACTCTGAGTTTGAGTAGGAAAACTCAAAGGGGAGAACCATATGGGAATGGTTGACCTTAAATCCCATCCCATCCCATCCCATCCCATCCCATCCCACCCCACCCCACCCCACCACAGGCAGGGACACCTTCCACAATCCCAGCTCGCTCCAGGCTGGCCTTGGGCCCTTCCAGGGATGGGGCAGGCACATCCACAGCCTCTCTGCAGTTGGAATTTAGCGCGGTTTTGACGCATCCAGGCCGCCCCATTCCTCCTGCACACCCCCGGTGCCAGGGTGGGATAAATCCCGGGTCACTCACTCTCCGAGCAGGACACGCCGGCCCCGAAGCGTCCCCCTCCCCTGGGGCAGGACAGGTGGGCCCCGTCGTGCCTGCAGTGGGACAGGGACATCTCTGTCCCCGAGCACTTGACCCCGCTCATCACCACGTCGTCGGCGCTGACGTCCCCGTGCCAGTACCACGTTTCCTGGGCAAAAAGAAAAAAGGCAGGAAAAGGCATTTGTTTCACACATTCCTTGGGGTTTGGTGGCTCGTAGGGGAAGATTTACCTGCCTAAAATGTGGGTTTTCCCACTAGGGAAGATCAGGGCAAGACCACAATTATCCAGGAGGATCTTGCCAGAGGATGATGGAGCAGGGACTCAGGGAAGCAGAAGTTTTGTCACCAAATCTTTAAAAAGCTTGAATCCCATCCAGTCCCACCCCATGCCGTGGGCAGGGACACCTCTCACTATCCCAGGTTGTTTAAACCTGGTCTTGGACACTTCCAGGGATCCAGGGGCATCCACAGCTTCTCTGGGAATTCCATCCCAGAACCTCACCACTGTTCCAGGGAATAATTTATTCCCAATATCCCATCTAACTCTGTCCTCTGGCAGTGGGAAGCCATTCCCCCTTGTCCCACCATTCCAGTTCCTGATGAAACCTCCTCTCCTCTCATCACCCCCAGTTTTACAAAACTCACGGGAATGAGACAACACCAACTCCCAAACCCCAAAACCTGGGAGAAGGGGAGGGGAGAAAGAACCTAAAAAAACCCAGTGAGATCTGTCCGTGTCCAAGCTGGGAGCAGCTTCCAGGAAAAGACCCCCCCGGTGTCCCACGGCTCCCGTTGCCCCGGCTGTTTGGGAAGGCTGGGAGCACACAGGGCTGCCCTGTTCTGCACACTGGGGCTTTATGCTCCCGGAGCTGGGGCAGCACAAGAGCCTTTTCTGTTCCAAATTCCAGCAGCCTCAGCTCAGGGAAAAAATGCCTTTTCCTCGCTGGACTCGCAGGGCTGTGTCAACAGAGCCAGGCAGTCGGAAAGGCCGCGCTCAGGGGTGTGGAGATCCTCAGCTCCCGGGGTCTGGTGGGGGGAATCAGCTGGAGGAAGCAGTTGGAGCAGGGAATGGCTCCAGCAGCACGTGGGCAGCTCCAGCCTCCTTCCTGCTGGGTGTCCAAGCCCAGAGTGTCCCCTGAGGACCTGCAGATCCCTGCCTGGCCACGGAGAACGGTTGGGATCTGACCATGAGCCCAGGGTGGCAGAGGTCATGGAATGGTTTGGATTGCTCATCCCACGGGCAGGGACACTTTCCACCATCCCAGGCTGCTCCAAGCCCTGTCCAGCCAGGCCTTGGACGCTCCCAGGGGTGGGGCAGAACTGAGGTGTCATTCCTGGCAGAAGGAGGGAGGGTTTGGGGCAGGAGAGGAGCAGGGAATACCAACAATTCACCGGTATTGGCAAAATGGCAAAATCACATTTTTTCAGGAGACCTGACACCAGTTTGAACCTGACCTCTGCATTTCAGGGAGGGACAAGAACCTGCATGCAGCCACCAGCCCAAGCAGGGATTGGTGAATGTGGGCAAACCTGAGCTCTGAGAAAACACAAGAGAACTCAGGTAAACAGAAGGTTTGTCACCAAATCCTTAAAAACCTTAAAACTCATCCAGTCCCACCCAGACAGGGACACCTTCCACTACCTCAGGTTGCTCCAAGCTGGCCTTGGACACTTCCAGGGGTGGGACAACCACAGCTCCTCTGGGAATTCCATCCCAGGACCTCACCACAGCCCCAGGGCAGAATTTATTCCCAATATTCCATCTAACCCTGCCCTCTGGCAGTAGGAAGCCATTCCCCCTTATCCCATCATTCCAGTTCCTGATGAAGTTCCCTCACTTCTCATCACCCACATCTCCCTCTTCTCCAAATCCCCACCTCCACGACCCTTACACAACGAGATTCCACCCTCAAGCTCCTTCCGGAGCGCCCCTTCCTCCTCCCCGGCACCCCCCCACCCACCCTCGGGTGTGAGCCCAGGTAGGGGTGGGGCAGGGCTCACCTGGAAGGCGTGGCTGGCGAAGCCCAGCCCCAGCTGGCGGCAGACCACCATGGCCTCCACGGTGCCCCAGCCGCGGCTGCAGACCGTGCCCCAGCGCAGCGTGCCGTTGCGCTCGGCCAGCACCTCCACGCGGCCCTCGTAGGGCGTGCGGCCCCCGCTCAGGCGAAGCTGCAGGACACAGAACCCTCAGTCCACACCGGGGGAAGTTCCGGGGCAAGGGGAGACGGCTGGGGAAGAAGGTTTTGTTGCCCAAAAAGTTTGGAGTGGTTGGGTATCCCCAGCTGGAAGTGAGCCGGCAGAAAACTCCCCCTTGAGCACAGAAATCGCTGCTGAGGGATTTCCCTCCCACAGGGGGAATTCTGGCTGGCAAAAAGGAGAGCTGTGGGGATTGAGCTGTAGGGATTCACAAATTATGGCCTTTTGGATGGGTCTTTTTGTGCTGGAATCTGCTTCCAGTCAAGGCCTGACATTCCTGACATAGAACTGGGACATTACCCCATGGCCTCTCCCTTTATTCGAATAAAATTCCAGGACTCCTCTGTCTCTTTTTGGACATAAACCTCTGGTGTTCGAGGATGAATTTGGTGTCTGGTGCTTGGGGATGAATTTGGTGTCTGGGGATGAATTTGGTGTCTGGTGCTTGGGGATGAATTTGGTGTCTGGTGCTTGGGGATGAATTTGGTGTCTGGTGTTTGGGGATGATTTGGCTGTGAATAAAACATCCACAGGGAGGATGAGGAGTCAGGAAAAGATGAACACATTCCCAAATCTTTCATAGGGAGGATGACTCAGGGCCCTCGGGTTGTGCAGCACCGTGTCCCATTTTGTGGGGGATCAGGAGGGGCTGGTCAAGGGGGAGGCACTGGGAAAGCATCCAGGAATGGAGCAGAGCTGGGAGTCTCCTCAGGGAGTTCAGCTCTTCTCCCAGTTTGGCAGGGGATGGTCCAGCCAAGCCCAGCAGTTCAATGGCTTGGACCAGCTGCAGGAATTCTCTGGAAAAGCTTCCCTTCCCTCCCCTGCTCCTTTAGACCTTTGGGAGGAGCACTCAGAGGAATCTGTGTCTGGTTCATGCAGTTAGCACAGAATCATGGAATGGCTGGGTTGGAAAAAGTTGAAAACCAGGTTAAAAATGGGCAGGGACCTTCCCCCATCCCAGGTAGCTCCAAGCCCCGTCCAACCTGGCCTCCCTCATTTTCAGGACTCTGAGACAAGTCCAGAGGAGCTCAAACCCCCCATAAAACGGGACACCCATCCTCATTTCCCCTCCTTCTTTTGGTAAAACCTGAATTAAATACTCATGGCTTGGGTGAAATGGTTCCTGCCCAATTCCTGGCCTAAATTCCCACCCAAAATTCCCTCACAGCTGGGTCCCTGGGCTCCTCACCTGGTTCTGGAAGCCCATGGCTGGCACGTTGCACCTCACAGCAGCATCTTCCTCGTGGTTGCAGCCCTGGGACTCGGTGTTGAACTTGCAGTCCGTGACTGACTTCTCAAAGCCCGTGCAGTCGATCTCATTCAGGTGGATGGGACCCATTCCTTGGGGAAAAAAATAGGGAAAAAATCCTTTTGTGTGGTGAGGGAATGCCCCAGCAGGTTGTGAACACCACAGTGGCCTCCAGCATTCAAAACTTGGAGAAAATCTGCTGATTTTTTGTAAAAATAAAACAAAACTCTGTGAAATTATTGCTAATAATTTCACCGTTAAATTTTTTTCCAGTATTCTCTGCGACTCAAGCATGCAAGAATCCCAGGAAAAACCAAGTTTCCACTGTTTCATAATTTACAAACTTGAGCTGATTCACAAATTATGACCTTTTGGCTGGGTCTTTGTGCTGGAATCTGCTCCCAGTCAAGGCCTGACATTCCTGACATAGAACTGGGCCATTGACACGTTGGCTGTGAATAAAACATCCACAGGGTGGATGAGGAGTCAGGAAAAGAAATCTGGGGCAGGTCGAGGATTCTGGCACTGAGGGAAACAGCAGAGAACAACTGCAGAGGATGGGCTTGAGGTGCTGGCAGAAAAATGGAATAATTTGGGTCCTCCCAGGGTGAGCAGCAGCAGAAAATTGGAATTTCCATCAGAAAAGCATGGAAGGGAATGATCCTCATGCAAAACTCAGCTCCTGCTTCCAAAACTGGTTAGAAAGAGCAAAGATGTGAACGTGTTTGGTTTAATTTCACCCACAATTTATTAATGGGGCTTGGCAACTTGGCCAGCCCTGTGTCCACCCCTCACACCACAGCTGGACAGGGTGGGAGGACATTCCTGGGGGAGCTGCTGGAAATGGGAATCTTGTCCCTTTTTTTTTGCCTCTCTCTCATTAAAATCCTGTTTGTGGTTCCCACCTGGAGCTGGCAGCACTTCCTGGTCATTCTGCAGCCACCAAAGGGCTGAGGGGGAGGAAAGCCTCGACCAGAGCTGGAGGGAGAAGCTCCAGGAATGCAGGAGGGAGCCAGGCTGACATTCCCAGCCTGGCAAAGCCCTTCCAGTGGGATGACAAGGATGACAAAGATGACAAAATGACAAATGACATGAGCAGGGCCTCTCTGAGCCAGAGAACTCTGGCAGGGCTGCTCTTTTGGGGAAATTATGGCACATGGGGGCACAGAAATGAAGCCAAAATACGTTGAAATGTGAGGAAAATTGTATTTCCTCCCATGCCATTGCACTTAAAAGCCCCCAGGATTAGGCCTGTCCATCCAACATTTGCCTTCACCTAGTCCTTGGAGTTTAATTCCATGTTCTCCCTCCCAGGATATAAACACATCCACGAGCTCTGGGCTCAGTGTCTGCTCCTCTTGTGGAAATAAGGATGAATTGTTTAATCTGGGTCTATTAAAGGTGGATAAATCCTCCTCCCACACCCTGAGCTCTGTGGAAGGCACTGCTCTCCCACTTTGTCTTAACTTTCTCTGTCTCCAGCAGCACTGACAGGACCAGAGGACACAGCCTCAAGCTGTGCCAAGGGAAATACAGGTTGGATATTAGGAAAAAAGTTTTTTATGGAAAGAGGGCTAAAGTTTGGAATGGCCTGGCCAGGGAGGTGGTGGAGTCACCACCCCTGGGTGTGTTCAGCAAAGCCTGGAGGTGGCACTGGGTGCCAGGGTTGAGCTGAGGGGCTGGGGCTGGGTTGGACTCGGTGGTCTTTAGGATCTCTTCCAACCCAGGGATTCTGTGATTCTGTGAATTCTGTGAGTTCTGTGAACTGGGACTCCCAGTTCAGCCACTGGGAGCTGATTTAGCCCGTGAAATCCAACCTCCCACACCCACAGTGAGGCTGCTCCTTCAAAGCACCCTGAGAAAGCCCAAATTCCCTGGGATGCAGCTGGAACAGAATAAAGTGTAAACAGGGACACGGCGTGGAGAGCTTGGAGAGCTCCCTGTGCATCCAGGGCCAAAAAAATCTCCTTTTCCAACCAAAACCTGACACTCTGGCTGCTGGAGGGACATCACCCATCCCAAGGGACGCTCCTGACAGGGAGCAAGGATGGATGAGCAGAAGGGAAAGGGGAAGAATGGGAAGGGAAGCGTGTGGGAAGGCAGAGGGAGACCCCAGGCTGTGGGACCCGGCAGGAACAGCACGTTCCACGTTCTCCTCCCTCACGTGGCAGCCCCAGGATGATGAAGCTCTTTCCTACATCCCCTTGAACACATCAGCAAATTCCAGCCCGCCACTAAGAGGGTTTTTGGCAAATCCAGTGGATTTGGTCAAGTTTTAAAGCTTCCCAGACTCAGGACACCCACGTGTTTTTTCCTTCTCTCCCCTTCTCTAAGCTGAAGGAATTTTCCCCATTCTTTTTTCTTAAAATTACCCCCATTCCTTTATTCTCAACATTTCCCCCATTCCTTTATTCTCACAACAAGGATTTGGTGTCTTTTTGTTTTTGTGGTTATTCTCACAAGGGCTTGGTGTCTTTTTTTAGTTGTTCCCACAAATTCATGGTGTCTTCTAGGTTTTTTTGTTTGTTTGTTTTTGTTGGGTTTTTTGTTATTTTCACAACAAGGGTTTGTTGTATTCCTTTTTTTTTTTTTTGGATTTCCACCCCGGGAACGGGGTGTGGGAATCACCAGGTGGTTTCAGTTCACCTTTGACCACATTTTGGGATTTAAACCAACTCCCAAAGACAGGAAATCCAAACCCAGACCTGGATCTGAGCTGTTCAAATGCCCTTCTATTTATAATGAGCTAAATTACTGTCTTGCTCTTAAATTGGAACGTTTGAAGTCTGATTCCAGGACTTATTTTTTGCCAGGAACCTTCTAGTAATGCATTACATCATGGTGTGGTTCTGGAGAACTCAAAGGGAATTTCAGAGCAGCAGATGAGATAATTAAGAATTAATTACTGGAACAATGATGAGTTGTTAAGAATTAATTAGTGGGATGCTGAGTTTGACCTTTTGCTCAGGAGCAGCTGCCTCAGCAAAAGGTCAAACTCATCATCCCCAGGCTTTTTTTCCAGGGAATCTTTTTAAATCACAGAATTCCAGTCTGGCCCAAGAGACTTATTAAGGTTAGGGAAGAAATTCCTGGTCCTCAAAGTGAACACCCCAACAAAAATCCACTGTGCCCTGAATTATGGGATGTTCCTGGGGGTGGAACATTCCTAAATTCAGGGCACCAGTGAAAGGAATGAGGGACTTGTCTTTACAAACAAGCTGTGGGTCTACTGATAAACAAAATTGGACACTGAGAGAGGAAAGAAACAATGGGAGGAACCATAAATTCCATAGGAATTCCACTGATGGAGACAAGGAAAAGACAAAGGGGGGGACACATTAGAAGGGGGGTCTGTACTGGGTGATTTGGGAGGACTGTACCTCTCAAGTACCTCAGCCAATGGGGAATGAGAGAGGGAAATTTGGGTAAAAAGGAGCCTCCAAAAATTTGAGAGACCCCATGGCCTCTCCCTTTAGTTGAATAAAGTTCCAGGACCCTCTGTCTCCTTTTTGGACATAAACCTCTGGTGTCTGGGGATGAATTTGGTGTCTGGTTTGTGGATGAATTCAGGGCACCAGTGAATTCCTGAATTCAGGGCACCACTCAGGGACTTTACGAACAAGCTGCGGGTCTACTGATAAATAAAATTGGACATGAGAGGTGAAAGAAACAATGGGAGGAACGTTGTTTGGGATTTTTTCCCCGACAGCAGGGCTCCCTGGAGCCGTGGTGGAGCTCACCTTGGCCCAGCCTGGCTCCTGTGATGGCCTCCTTGGCGCTGCCAAAGCCCAGCTCCCGGCACACCACGCTGGCCGACACCAGGTTCCAGTTGTCGTCGCACACCGTGCCCCACTCCCCGTTCTTCAGCACCTCCACACGGCCTTCCCCCGTGTTGGCTCCTCCTTTCAGCCTCACCAGGGGCTGCTGCAAGAGACAGAATCAGCACTGGTGATGCCCTTTGGGTTTTGCCTTTGTTATTGACACAGAATTCACAGAATTCATCACTGGGTTGGAAGAGACCTTTAAGTGGTGATGCAGTTTGGGTTTTGCCTTTGTTATAAACACAGAATTCATAGAATTCACAGAATTCATCACTGGGTTGGAAGAGACCTTTAAGTGGTGATGCCCTTTGGGTTTTGCCTTTGTTATTGACACAGAATTCATAGAATTCATAGAATTCATCACTGGATTGGAAGAGACCTTTAAGACCATCGAGTCCAACCCAGCCCCAATGTCACAGTTGTGACACGAAATAACAATCCTCATGCAAGATGTTCTCGTGTCAGGACAAGAACAGGAAGAGAGAACTTTGTTTTTTAGACTTCAGCAGTTACAGAATTCCCAAAGTGGCAGTGGGTTGGAGGATGGCATTGCCGCCTCTCCAACCACACTGGTCAGACTCACAATCCCTCAAAATTCTCCTCCTACAGAGAAGAATGCAAAACAATCATTATTTACACGAAAGTGTGTGAGAAACTCCATTACAAGAATGTAAACATCAGAAGGCTTAGTGAAACTCAAAAGAACAGGGTGACACACCAACACCTCAACTAAAGCATGGCACCGAGTGCTGTCATTGCATCACCACTTGCCCTCTTAATTAGTGCTTTTTATCAATTATGCTAATTTCCTAAACCCTATAAAAATGTATTTATCCCTGTGGGGGTGAGCTTTTGTGGATATCTTTCCCTAATTGCTCCTGAAGGCCTTCAAATAAAGATCCTCTTGTGTATGACCCCCCTACTGAAATTGTCTCGAGTTTCCTTTCCAGGTTGGGAAAAAGGCAGCAGTGGGGTCACTTCCATCCTTTACAGGGGTTATTTATGGAAATCTGGGCCTAAAAATTCTAGTAGAATCATCTGAGACACCTTAAAAAATCCATCACACAATTCCAATGCCTGAAAGTGCTGCATGAAAGGAGATTTGTATCTGGAAAGATTTTGGTGGGCACAGATTTGTTTCTCACACCTCACGTGTGGGCAGAGAATAAAAAACCCCATCCCAGTTCTCTGTAGGTGCTTGGATTTAGGAGTATTTTTCCATCCTGGAAAAAAATGGGAAAAAACCCCATTTCTCATATTCCTTGGGAGCCTTGCAGGAGGGTTGGGAATGGCCTGAGCCCACCAGTGCCCAGCTCTCACCCCTGGCTGCCCTAAAGAGCTTTATTTGCTGTTCACACCTCCAGCCCAGGCTCCTGGCTTAATCCTGGACCAACGTTGAGGTCAAGCCCTATAAAACCTGCCTGAGTGCTCAGTTCTGACCAATAATAATATATAAACAATATATAACAAATAATAATGAAAAAATAAATAATAAATGAGAAGTGGAATAAAAAATCTGGCGTTTGCAGTCAGAAATGCCCAGCTGAGTGGCAGCTCCAGTTCCACTCATTTCTGGGTTTCTAATATTTAATTATTATCTGTTAATCACCCACCAGTGCCAAGCAGGGAGCTGCCAATTCCTGCAGCACCTGAGAGCTGGCTGGAGGTGGGGAGAGCAAAGCTTTAGGTTTGGGAACACCAGAAATCCTTTTCTTTTCCAACTGGGATCATGCCTGGAGCTTTTTCTCCGGGCTGGGGTCACACCAAGGACAGCAAAGCCTAAACAAAGGCTTAAGGAATTACTTGGCAGCACGTGCAGCTCGGGAGATTAACAATGATTTACAAAACCTTTCACCTCCCCAGCCTAAATCCTGCAAGCTCTGGTGCAGGGAACAGCCTGGGATCCAGGCAGGGATTGCATTAGTTATTCCCATTATTGACACCAATAATTATTCCCATTGTTGGCACCTGGGAAGAGCCCAGAGACCATCCCCACAAAACCACCCAGAAACAGCCACAAAATCCAAATTTTCCACCAATCATTATTCCCATTGTTGGCACCTGGGAAGAGCCCAGAGACCATCCCCACAAAACCACCCAGAAACAGCCACAAAAAATCCAAATTTTCACAATTTCACAAATCCACAAAATTCTCCAAAGAGAAACCTCCAAGATTCCCCCTCTATCCCAAGGCTGCAGCTGGAAAATTTCCCTTGGCACCCACCTAGCCCGTGTTTGCTGCTTGTTAAGCTGTCCTGTCCTAGCCCCTGACACTGGGAACGACCAATTCCAGCCCTGTTTCCCAACATTTTTGCATCTCCTGGGGCTTTTACGCCCCGCTCAGCGCTCTCCTCCTCGCTAGACTAAACAAACCCAGCTTTCCAAGCTCCCTGTGTTTTCCCAGTCTCCCCACAGGACATGGAGGTAGAGGAAATGCCAGCTGATTTCCACAGGGTAATTCCACCAGGATTCCAGAGCCTGTGGAAGGGCGCAGCTGGGCACGGGTTCAGCTGGCTCAGACCCAGCAGCTCCAACAGGAACGTGACCCGGGCATTTCCTCGCTCCTCTCCCCCAGCTCTGCCAGCTGCCCTGGGAGCTGCTCTCCCACCCTTTGGAGGTAGGGGATGGAGGAAAGAACCTGGAATTTGGGGGGCTGGGAGCTCAGCTGGGCGTGCAGGGAGGTGGGACATTGTGGGAGTTGGTGGTGAGCGTTACACCCCCAGGGCTTTCCTGCTCTGGTTGGAGGCTGGGTGGGGTTTTGGGAAGAAATTCCTCCCTGTGAGGGTGGTGAGGGGCTGGATGGAATTCCCTGAGAAGCTGTGGCTGCCCCATCCCTGGAAGTGTCCCAGGCCAGGCTGGACAGGGCTTGGAGCAACCTGGGATAGTGGAAGTGTCCCTGACCATGGCAGGTGTGGAATGGGATGGACTTTGAGGTCCCTCCACACCCAAACCATCCCATAATTCTGTTTTTGCATCCGTCAGCAGATGCTGCAGGAACTGTCCTGAACTCTGGGAATCTGCTGGGCAGGAAGGAGGGACAGGACACAGGGAATGGCTCCTCACTGCCACAGGGAAGGGATAGATGAGATACTGGGAATAAATGAGATACTGGGAATAAATGAGATACCGGGAACAGCGGCGAGGTCCTGGGATGGAATTCCCAGAGAAGCTGTGGCTGCCTGGGAAGCACCCAGGGCCGGGTTGGATCCAGCCCGGTGTCAAGTGTCCTGCCCACGGCTGGGGGTGGGATCAGACGGTTTTTAGGGCTTTCCCAGCCCATTTTGGGGCTGCTCCCTGCTCACCTCCTGCCTGAAGGCCTTTCGGAAGCCGCTGTGGCTGCTGGGGGCGAAGGCGCGGCCGGGCACGCAGCTGACCACGGCGGGCATCCCATGGCCACAGCTGCTGTTCCTCCCGGTGCCCGTCAGGTGGTTCCCCAGTTTGCAGCTGGAAATGTGGGCCTCGTTCCCGCTGCAGTCCATGGAGTAAGCCCAGTAGTGCTGCTTCCTCCTGCTGGCAAACATCCTGAAAGGAGTTAAGGAGAAGGGGAGAAGTTAGGGATGCGTAAACAAATGGATTTTGGTGAGTTTGGGGAGGAAAAATGCCCCGGGATGGAGTGAGGATTGGACAGGATTATTTGAGGCTGATACGTTCATCTACACCATGACTCTGTTGAGGTGTTACTTAAAAACTTGGAATCATTCAGCTTGGAAAAGACCTCCAAGGTCATCAAGTCATCCAACCACTTTAAAGGAAATAAATCCCTGCAAGAGCTAAAAAGTCGGAGTAGGAATCAAAGGTGATTTTCCAAGCTGAATGATTCCAAGTTTTTAAGTGACACCTCAACAGAGTCATGGTGTAGATGAATGTATCAGCCTCCAAATAATCCTGTCCAATCCTCACTCCAAAGTCGTCAAGTCCAACCACTTTAAAGGAAATAAATCCCTGCAAGAACTAAAAAGTCAGAGCAGGAATCAAAGGTGATTCCTACTCAGACTTTTTAGTTCTTGCAGGGATTTATTTCCTTTAAATATTTATCATATTTAAAGGAATTGGATTTGCAGCTCCAGCAAATGACACATTCCCAGGAGTGCAGATCCCGTCTCAGGCAGGGATCAGCTAATTCCGAATGGACAAAGAGGATTTGTGCAGATAACTGGGCTGAAGAGCCCCCAAAAAACCCTTCCCCTTTTGCTGACCAGCAGCTATCAGCTGGGATTGGGAAAAATCCAAAGCCTCTCCGAGTCTGTGTTAACAACCTGAGAGCAATTTCCGAGAGCATGAGCAATTCCCCTGCTGACTTGTTCACAGCAGAGCAGCTTGGCAGCAGCTCCTGCTTCTCATTCCCAAACTTCCTGGAGCTGCTCCAGGCACTCCTGAGGAGGAAAGGGCACGTGTGATAAACTGGGAAGGGAAGGGATCCAGCTCCATCCTATCTGGGAGGCTGCTGGAGTGGAGAGGAGTGGAAATATGGATATCAGGTCAGCCTGAAAAAGGAGTTAAAAGCAGGGAAGGCTCGGGGGAGCCCACGCCCTGCTGGGATCTCCACGTGGCTCTGTGTGATCCCAGTGCTGCTCCTCATTCCAGGAATCTCTGCCACGCAGAGCTGGGATCAGGGATGAGCTGTGATAAATGGCACAGCGAGGTGGGAGGAATTTGGGGAGAAAAAGCAGCAGTTCTGCTTTGCTGCAGCATGGAGAGCCTGGGGAGCAGCTGGAGAGGGACAAAGAGCCTTTCTGGGGGGTTTGGGGGACTCCACTGAGCAGGTCCAGGCCTTCCCAGGCTTTCCCTTTAGGATTTGGATTTTGCAGGGTCAGGGATGTTTGAGGGGACACTTTTCTCCCCTGTGCTCACTGAGCTCTGCTGCCCAGCTCAGCATTTCTCCAGGCTCTCCTGGCTCCCAGCCTCTCACTAATCCTTCCTGGAACCCGATCTCCCTGGGCTGAGGCTGGGGATGGATCCAGGCAGGCTGGAGAGGGAGCTGTGATTGCATCCCATGGTGCTGGAAAAGGACAAAGCAGGGCTGAGATCCCTCCCAGGGAACAGCAGCGGGACCCTGCCTGTCCTGTGGGGAACTGTGGCTGTCAGAACCCACCTCTGGCACAGCAGAGCTGCCAGGGACTCCCTGAATCGAGAAAAAAAGGATGGGAAAATAGGAATAGAGTTAAAATTTTCAAAATAAACCCAGGAGGATGCAATACAAAGCAGCCACTTCCCAGCTGTGCTCAGAATGGATGACCTGAAGGAGCATTTTCATCCTTCACAGACAGGTCCAGAGAGCTCCATGAACTCCAGAGCAGACAAGCAGCAGCCTGACTTAGGGAAGCAGGGATGGGGATGCCTTAGAATAGCAAACAATGACCTCATCCTGGAAATTTCATGAGGCATCAACATCTGGATGGTATTAACAGCCCTCGGGAGGCTGGGGAGAAATAAAGCCCCACCTCGTGTCCCCAGACTGAATCTGTGTAAAAAAAGCAGAATTCAGCTGATCTTTACAGCCAGAAACTCGGGGCTTTGCTGTTGTTTTGTTTTTAACACAGAAGGGTCCAGCTGGGATCAGTGGGAGCCCAGGGTGATGCTGCTCAGGTCAGAGGTGGGAATGAACGTTCCTGCTGGGAGAGTTCAGCCAATTCCAGGTCAAGCTGGAATTCAAACCATTTCTACTGGTGAGGAGAGAGGGATTTTCATCCCAGAAAAGCTTTAAACAAAGACCAAGGGGAGCTCTGTGGGAAGGGTTGGTTAAGGAGCACTCAGGATATTCCACGATTCCGTGACTTGGGGAGCAGAGAAACAAATCATTGAACTCAAACTTCAGGAAAATTCACCCAAATCCCACGGAGCAGAGGCTGGGGAGCTCCTCCTCGGGGCTGTGAGCAGTGGTTTCAACCCTTGGGAAATTCCTAAAGTTATCAAGGTGCTGCCTTCAGCCTCAGGGAGGAGGGAGGGAAGCCAGGCCCACCAAAGCTCTTCAGATCCTGGATTTTCCAAGGAAAAACAAACCAGGAGGGTTCCTACTACAAATACTGAAGTGATGAGCTGCCCAGCACCTCTGACTGGGTTTATAAGGGGGTGAGCAGACTGGTTCAATTGGGAGTAGCTGTTTGATCCAAAGAAATGCAGCCATTTCTTTGTCAAGTCACAAAGACTTCAAAAAGGCATCAGGTGCGTCTCTCTTATCCCAAATTTCTCCTCTCTCCATCAGCAAAATGCATTAAATTCTGCTTTCCCAGCCAGAGCAGGAACTGGGAGGAGGAGTTACAGCAATTCCTATACAAAAGCCACTGTGAGGAATGAACAAGACCAGGGACTCAACTTTAGATTTGTTTCATTTCCGAACATAAATCGTGCTGTCAGCTCCAGAGGCCGAGTTACAGTCAGGAATAAACCCCTGGCAGCGGGACAACCATGAACTCACTTGTTTTCTTTTGAGCAAGATCCATCTGCAAATCATTTCACCTCCCAGCACTGTGCAGGAGCAGAGCTGGGCAGGCAGGGCTGGGGCTGGGGGCAGTGGGATGGGGGGATGTGGCAAGGGGCAGCCTGGCCAGAAGAAACCTGATCCCAGCTTTTCTCCCAGCTGTGGAGCAGGAGTGGGGAAGGATCTGCTGCAGGGAGAAGGGGATTCTCAAATTAAAGGGAGGAATGAGGAGAAAGAACTTTTCTACAGCTTCACATTCACAGGGAGAGGGGGTTTAGCTCCAGGATGAGCTTTTCCCTCTCCAAAACAAACTGTGTGGGACAAGCTTCCCCTGGCCCAGGTGAGAAGGTGCCACTGGTCATCATCCCATGCCTTGACCTCAAATCCAAGGTCATTCCCAGCCCAGAACTGGGAGCTTTCCCAGCAACAGCAGCTGAACATGATGCATCCGCCCGTAGCACAGAGGGAAGCGGCCCAAGGAGGAAATCAGCTTTTAAACTCTGCTGACAAACAAAACTGTGCGGCTGCCAAAGCTTTACAAGCCTCTCCCATCCCATAAAATGCCATCCCCATTTTGGTTTTTCCAACCTGGGATAATGTTTGGCGTGTTTTCCAGAATATTTGTGGGTGCTGGAGCACAGCAAGGCCGAAAACAAGGAAAGGGAGGGAGGTCTTGGGGCACTGAGGCTCTTCAGCAGCAGAGATCTCCTGGGCTGGGATTTGGGAGCATTTCTTATTCCTAATTCCAGCTCAATTCAATGGGATTTTCAGCAGTGCTGAGGTGCTGCTGAACAACCTTCCATCACTCTTTCCATTTCCATGTGTCCCAGAGTCAGGACAAGTCCTGAGCACACTTTTATTTAAGGCAGATGGCTCCAGATGCTCTGGTTAATGCTTTTCTTGGAAAGGCCACAACTGGAAGCAGGAAAAATCTACTTTGTCTGTCTGGAGGTGATTTATTCCCTGCTCCTGCAGGGGATGGGAATCTCAGGGATGGGTTTGAGGGAAATGTGCTGCACTGGTGGAAGCAAACCCTCCTCAAACTGGTGTCCAGGGCAACGAATCCCTGCTCGTCTCCCTGCGAATCCTGCGGCCTGAATTCCAGTGGGTTCTTTATTCCCGGTTTTCCCTGTGTGGCTTTGGGCTATTCCAAGGACCTCTCCAGCAGATCAGGATCTTGCTAATGAAAGGAACGAACCGTGGCCAGGCAGATCCAGAGGGAATGTTCAGAAATAGCAATTCCACAGGCCAGAGGAGCAGGCAGGAAAAGCACGGCTCCTGCCTGGGGCCTCCCCGGAGCAGCCACTGCTTTCCCACTCCCCAGCTCAGGGAGAAGCACAGGAATGAGACAGAATTTCATTTAAACTCTTTTACATCTGCTTTAGGGTGTTTTTTCCTAGGGAACAGTGTGGGAAGAGCCCAGTCTGGGATGAGGGCTTGGTGACAAAAAGCAAACAGAAGCAACAGTCTGACAGCAAAAGTCTGGAGTTCCTGGCCTCCCAAGGAACAGGAAATGCAGCTTAAACCTTTCTGCTTGCATCCCTGGAAAACACAATGTTCTCCCTGTAAATCACTGGTTTCTTCCTTCATTTTAAAGGAATCTGCAAATCTAGGGAGGAAAAGCAGCACTGAGATCACAGAGAGCCTTTTCCCAGCACCTTCTGGGATGCACAGACAGGAATTGCACTCAGGGTGGGAAGGAGGAACCTGGGCACAAGGAAGCACAAAAAGGCTCCTTTTATTCCAAGGCGCCTTTTTTGGAGCTTCCAGCACATCCAGAACTGATCCCACCTCTGGATTTCTGCACAGGGATGGGGTGAGCAGTTGGAGACTTTACATTACGGAACGACAGGACACAGGGAATGGCTTCAAAATGACAGAGGGCAGGGAGAGCCGGGATATGGAGAAGGAATTCCTGCCTGGAAGGGTGGGGAGGGGCTGGGATGGAATTCCCAGAGAAGCTGTGGCTGCCCCTGGATCCCTGGAAGTGTCCAAGGCCAGCTTGGAGCAAACTGGTCTTGTGGAAGGTGTCCCTGCCGTGGCAGGGGTGGGACTGGATGGGCTGTAAATCCCCTCCAACCCAAACCATTCCATGATTTTTTCATAGCTGGTGGATTTACTGGGACAGTGGGAGCAGTTTGGTCCCATCCCTGCTGGAGGAAATGTTCATCCTGGAGTTGGTATTACAAAATACAAACATTTTTTGGGCCAAGCCTCCCACCTCCCATTCCAGGCCCTGTCAAACCCTGATACTCATCAAGGTCTGCGTCCCATGGACGAGGATCAAAGGCCTCCCCTGCCTGCACCAGGAAACGCTGGACATTCCAAACACTGGCACGAATGAAAAATCCCACCTGGAGGGACGAAGCGGCCGGAGCTTTTCCTCCCCCAGGGTCCCCACCCGCCCATCCGCGCCGGGAGCAGGGCCCCGAGTGTTCCAGGGGATCTTTGTGGCTCCCACCAGCCCTGCCCTTACTTGTAGACGTTGGTGTTGTATTTCCTCTCGCTGGGGAAGCCGAACATCCCGCAGACCACCCGGGAATTCTTCATGCTCCAGTGCCTGTCGCAGATCTGCTTCCAGGTGCCCTCGTCCTTCACCTCCACGTAGCCCTCGGTGACAGGGACCCGCTTGCGGTAGGTGGCCAGGATGGCGCGGATCCGGATGTCCTCCACCTGGATGTTCATGTTCTGTGGGCGGAAAACCAACGGGAATGATGCTGGGTTGTAGGGCAATGGGCTGTGAGCTTCCAGGTGGGATCACAGCCCAACTGTGGTCATGTTCTGTGGGTGGAAAATAAATAGGAATGATGCTGGATTGTAGGGAAATGGGTTTTGGAAGCTCCAGGTGGGATCACAGACCTGCTGTGGTCAGGTAGGGCAGAAAGGACGAGGTGTTGAGGAAGGGACAGGGCAGGGAGACAGAGGAGTGACAGGAAAACAGGGATTCAAACTTCCAGAGGGCAGGGTTAGATGGGATATTTGGAATAAATTCTTCCCGGTGAGGGGCTGGGATGGGATTCCCAGAAGAGCTGCGGCTGCCCCATCCCTGGAAGTGT
>VZRH01002100.1:53573-71704 GCA_013397555.1 Urocynchramus pylzowi
GACAGCAAAAGTCTGGAGTTCCTGGCCTCCCAAGGAACAGGAAATGCAGCTTAAACCTTTCTGCTTGCAGCTCTGGAAAACACAATGTTCTCCCTGTAAATCACTGGTTTCTTCCTTCATTTTAAAGGAATCTGCAAATCTAGGGAGGAAAAGCAGCACTGAGATCACAGAGAGCCTTTTCCCAGCACCTTCTGGGATGCACAGACAGGAATTGCACTCAGGGTGGGAAGGAGGAACCTGGGCACAAGGAAGCACAAAAAGGCTCCTTTTATTCCAAGGCGCCTTTTTTGGAGCTTCCAGCACATCCAGAACTGATCCCACCTCTGGATTTCTGCACAGGGATGGGGTGAGCAGTTGGAGACTTTACATTACGGAACGACAGGACACAGGGAATGGCTTCAAAATGACAGAGGGCAGGGAGAGCCGGGATATGGAGAAGGAATTCCTGCCTGGAAGGGTGGGGAGGGGCTGGGATGGAATTCCCAGAGAAGCTGTGGCTGCCCCTGGATCCCTGGAAGTGTCCAAGGCCAGCTTGGAGCAAACTGGTCTTGTGGAAGTTGTCCCTGCCGTGGCAGGGGTGGGACTGGATGGGCTGTAAATCCCCTCCAACCCAAACCATTCCATGATTTTTTCATAGCTGGTGGATTTACTGGGACAGTGGGAGCAGTTTGGTCCCATCCCTGCTGGAGGAAATGTTCATCCTGGAGTTGGTATTACAAAATACAAACATTTTTTGGGCCAAGCCTCCCACCTCCCATTCCAGGCCCTGTCAAACCCTGATACTCATCAAGGTCTGCGTCCCATGGACGAGGATCAAAGGCCTCCCCTGCCTGCACCAGGAAACGCTGGACATTCCAAACACTGGCACGAATGAAAAATCCCACCTGGAGGGACGAAGCGGCCGGAGCTTTTCCTCCCCCAGGGTCCCCACCCGCCCATCCGCGCCGGGAGCAGGGCCCCGAGTGTTCCAGGGGATCTTTGTGGCTCCCACCAGCCCTGCCCTTACTTGTAGACGTTGGTGTTGTATTTCCTCTCGCTGGGGAAGCCGAACATCCCGCAGACCACCCGGGAATTCTTCATGCTCCAGTGCCTGTCGCAGATCTGCTTCCAGGTGCCCTCGTCCTTCACCTCCACGTAGCCCTCGGTGACAGGGACCCGCTTGCGGTAGGTGGCCAGGATGGCGCGGATCCGGATGTCCTCCACCTGGATGTTCATGTTCTGTGGGCGGAAAACCAACGGGAATGATGCTGGGTTGTAGGGAAATGGGTTTTGGAAGCTCCAGGTGGGATCACAGACCTGCTGTGGTCAGGTAGGGCAGAAAGGACGAGGTGTTGAGGAAGGGACAGGGCAGGGAGGCAGAGGAGTGACAGGAAAACAGGGATTCAAACTTCCAGAGGGCAGGGTTAGATGGGATATTTGGAATAAATTATTCCCAGTGAGGGGCTGGGATGGGATTCCCAGAAGAGCTGCGGCTGCCCCATCCCTGGAAGTGTCCAAGGCCAGCTTGGAGCAACCTGGGATGGTGGAAGGTGTCCCTGCCAAATGCAGGGGATGGAATGAGCTGATTTTTAAGCTCCCTTCCAACCCAAACCTTTCTGAGATTTTATGAAACAAACCTTTCCACCTTGTGTAAATCCATCCTCTGGAAGAGGATTCTTTTTCTTATTAAAAAAAAAAAAAAGCTCTAATTCATTTTGTAAGTAGCCCTATAACAAATCTGCTTTGTCACTTGAATTCCAAGTGCTGTTTTCCCCTTAATTTAGCCCCTGTTCCTGTGGAAATCAACCAAGCTCAGCTTTGTCAGGGCCAGCCTTACTCACAGGATCATTCCGGGTGCAGGGAGCTGGGAGCCCTGGCAGGGAAGGACTTTGGGGTTTTCATCCAAAGCCATGATTTCATGTGGAATCTGGGATTCCAACGTGCTGACAGCAGCGTTTCTCTGGCTCCTCCTCCACAACCTGGGACAGCAAGTGAGTCATGGAAGGCAAATGGATTTCACATATGGGTCCTACGTGAGGACACAGACCAGTCCTGGAAGACTCTGGGGGCAAATCCTGGCTGGAGGGGGCAAATCCTGGCTGGAAAATATCCCTGAGGGCAAAAACCAGCCCTGCAGAACCATAGAGGTGAATCCTGGCTGGAAAATATCCCTGAGGGCAAAAACCAGCCCTGCAGGGCTACAGAAGGAAATNCTGAGGGCAAAAACCAGCCCTGCAGAGCCATAGAGGTGAATCCTGGCTGGAAAATACCCCTGAGGGCAAAAAACAGCCCTGCAGAGCCACAGAGGTGAACCCAGGCTGGAAAATACCCCTGAGGGCAAAAACCAGCCCTGCAGGGCTACAGAAGGAAATCTTGGCTGGAAAATACCCCTGAGAGCACAAACTAGCCCTGCAGGGGCAAATCCTGGCTGAAGGGGACAAATCCTGGCTGGAAAATATCCCTGAGGGCACAAACCAGACCTACAGGGCCCCAGGGGCAAATCCTGCCTGGAGGAGGCAAATCCTGGCTGGAAAAGATCCCTGAGGGCAAAACCCAGCCCTGCAGAGTCCCAGAGGTGAATCCTGCCTGGAAAAGGTTCCTGAGGGCACAAACCAGCCCTGCAGAGTCCCAGAGGTGAATCCTGCCTGGAAAAGGTTCCTGAGGGCACAAACCAGCCCTGCAGAGTCCCAGAGGTGAATCCTGGCTAGAAAAGGTCCTCTGTGGCAAGTGGTTACAAAAGAGCTTCTGAAAAATGGATAAATTCCCTTCCAGGAGCCCTTTCCTTGTCAAATATGTGCAAACCCACGTGGTCCCGCTCGGGGTTACATCAGAACTGAGGAATCCTCGGATTCAGCCACTCGGAAAAGAAAAATTGCCCAGAGCTTTAAAGGGCCACGGGCCTCTGGTCAGGGCTCGCAGCGAGATGAGAGCAGGACCTGCTGAGTCCTGCAGATTCCATGGCTCATCCATTCTCCAAATGCTTTTTCACGGCTTCTGATATAACAAACAGAGCCCAGGGAAAGGCAGAGAGAGAGGCTGCTGGGGCAGGAAATGGGTCAGGGAGTGGAGCAAGGAATGGGACAGGGAAGGGGCAAGGAATGGGGTTGGCATCTCCTCCTCATCGTCAGCTCTGCCCACACCACCTCGGACAACTCACTTAAGGCTTCCCCCCTCCTTTTCCTTATTCCAGCCCCCCTTATTCCAGACCTTTTTGTCTTTTGTTTGTCTACATTTACCAGCCAGTTTTGCAAATCACTGATTTCCCCTCTCCCCCTCAGCTGCAGGAATTCAGTTCTCCAAAATCTGAGCCGGAGCATCCCTCAACCCCTGGAAAACAGGATTTATCCAACAGTGCTACTCACATAGGGTTCATGGGCTGGGCTCCAGTTTTGAAAGCTCTTGTAACCCTCAGGAATTAAAAATAACCCCTGTGGTACCCAAATTTGTTACATCTGAGGCAATTTCAGGTGTTCCAAGGGTCTGATGTAAGAGGGGATTTGAAACCTCTCCAGTGGAGCCTGAGAAATCCATTTGCAGCACGAAGTTTCTCCTGAGCTTGGCAGTTTCTCCCAAAATCTTGCAGAGTTTTTGACTACGTGCTGTCAGGAAGGTATCGGAGCCCCAGGGCATTCCAGGCCTCCCCAGGCTCCTTTCCAAACCCTGCAACTCGCTTTTCCCTGGTGCAATTTAGGACATGTTTCCAGCTTCTGCCTTGATGGAGAAATTGTGTTTACCCAGGGCTGTCAGAGGGAACTTTGTTCCCCTGCTGCCCCTACCCTGCCTCGCTTTCTTCACCAGGAAAACAAGTAATTGAAGCCTTAAATCCACTTGGAAAGAGTTCTGGGTGCTGAAGATCTCCAAGTGTTTTTAATAAAAGCCTTTTAAAGGGATTAACCCAAAGGCCAGGGAGCCAATACTTCAAACTGTGCTGGGAAAGCACCTGGGAAAAGATGGGAAACAGGAGGAAATTTGCACCAGCAGCTGAGAAAGTGGGAGAAGGAGTTTTCCATCTGTGACTGTGGGATTTATCCATCCTGTAGGAAGCCCTGGGTAGGTCTGAGACCCACAGTTAGGTGAGGATCAGCTCTGCTGCACATTAAAGTGGCAGAAATGAGACATTTTCCTTCTAGACCTGGCATCAGCAATGTGCTAAAGCCCATGCATGGTTTTCAAAAGGGACAGCCCTGTCCCTTTTCCTTGGATTTAGCCCATCTGGAGGCCACAGTGGTCCTTGGAATGAGTCCACACCCAGGGATGCTGCTGCAGGTGCTGTGTTTTGTGAGGAAGCTGCTCCACAGCTCAGCCCGCTTGAGTCGTGGGCCATTCCAGATGTGGAACATCTGCCTGGCGCTTCCCAGGGTCAGCATTCCCACGTTCCACCTCTTCCTCATCACTGAACATCCCTGTTCTCGCTGCTGGGCCATCCCAGGGAATGTCCTCCAGGTGGGAAGCCTGGAAAACCCCCAAGGCAAACAGAAGGACTTGGTTGGGCTCTGTCTTGGAGGTCTTTTCCAGCCTCAAGGATTCCTGGGAGGGAGCAGCAATTCCCAAACTCCTTCTCTGCAGGAATCACGTTCAGAGAGAGCAAACTGCTTCTTCAAAGGCCAAAAAACCAGGGAATGCTATCCAGGATTCTGAGGATTCAACTCCAGCCTTCTCCTGAGGATCCCCTCTGCAGCAGGGAAAACAACAGAACCCCTAAAGCAGCCACGTTCTCATCAAGAATATTTGGATTTTCCTCTCCTGATCCAACAGATTTGGGATTTCCCTTTTCTTCCCACTCCTCCAGCCAGGCAGGAACCCTGTTCCCCAAATGCCAACACATCCAGCCTGTCCCTGCCAGCTGCCAGAGGCTGAGGGGAGAACACTGAGGAGGGTGACAAGGAACAATCCTTCCCTGCTGCATTCCTGCAGCTCCCAGGCATCTCCACCTCATGGATTTTCCAAGCCAGAGGGTGGATTTTAATGTTCCAAAGCCCTGGATAGATCTGGGAATGCCTTGCTGGGAGTTATGGTATCACAACATCAGGCAGAGAAAGAAAAGAGCCCACTGAGGCTGAGAAGGAGAAAAGTCACAATGATGCAAAAAAAATAAAAAAAAATAAACCTTTTAAAAATGGGAAGCTTGGGAATGCTGGCAGATACTTTGGGATTTGCCTGTTATTTTTGCAATTATTTCTGCAGCTTAACAAATCAAAAGAAGTTGTTCCAGCTGTTTCCAGAAGAGCTCTGAGCACAGCAGGAGTGGGATATCCATGACTCCAGAACTCAAGATCCCTGTATTTCCCATTCCAGGACTCAAAATTCCTGTATTTCCCACTCTAGGACTTGAGATCCTGGAATCTCCCAGTCCAGGACTTGAGATCCCTGTATTTCCCATTCCAGGACTCAAAATTCCTGTATTTCCCACTCTAGGACTTGAGATCCTGGAATCTCCCAGTCCAGGACTTGAGATCCCTGTATTTCCCATTCCAGGACTCAAAATTCCTGTATTTCCCACTCTAGGACTTGAGATCCTGGAATCTCCCAGTCCAGGACTTGAGATCCCTGTATTTCCCATTCCAGGACTCAAAATTCCTGTATTTCCCACTCTAGGACTTGAGATCCTGGAATCTCCCAGTCCAGGACTTGAGATCCCTGTATTTCCCATTCCAGGACTCAAATCCCTGTATTTCCCACTCCAGTATTTGAAATCCCTGTATTTCCCACTCCAGCACTCGAGATCTCAGAATTTCCCACTCCAGGACTTCAGAGTCCTGTATTTCCCCCTTCCAAGCTGGGCATTTGGACATTTCTTCCCCCTTGACTGACTGGGCTGGGCCCTTGTTGGGTTTTTTACAGCAGTGAAAAATAAGGTGGAAATGGAATTTCTTGCTCTTGGATTTGGGAAAACATTTGGTCCAAGGTGCCACCTCAGGCTCTGGGCAGAGCTCTCCCATCTCATCCCTCTCCCCAGAGATGCTGACTCAGACACGAAAAGAAATCCTGCTCCAACCTGGGACTCTGTTTGTCATCATTTTTTTTTTGGCCTGTGTTTGCTAAGGAGGATAAAAAAATGAGCAAAGCAGCAAAAAATGAGGCAACGTTTCATGCCTGGAGGGAATTCATCTCCTGATAGCTCCAACAGGCCACAGTGACATTTTTAGGGTCTGTCTGAGAGCAAAACCAACCCAAATCCCATCCCCTTTTCCCTTATAGGGCTGGTTTAGAGCTCTGGAGCTCAGGGAATTTTGTCTGGGATCAAAACCAACCCCAATCCCTTCCCTTTTTTCCCCTCCCATAGATGGTTTAGAGCAGGGAATTTTGGAGTTTTGTCTGGGAGCAAAACCAACCCCAATCCCATCCCCTTTTCCCTCCCAGAGATGGTTTAGAGCTCTGGAGCTCAGGGAATTTTGTCTGGGATCAAAACCAACCCCAATCCCATCCCCTTTTTCCCTCCCAGGGCTGGTTTAGAGCTCTGGAGCTCAGGGAATTTTGTCTGGGATCAAAACCAACCCCAATCCCATCCCCTTTTTCCCTCCTAGGGCTGGTTTAGAGCAGGGAATTTTTGATGGAGCAACTCAAGGGTTTGCTCGGGCTCTGAACAAAGAGCAAAACCTCAGAGAGGAATTCAAGCCACTGCAGAGCTTGGCTTTGTATTGGAAAATTCAAGAACAAAGGATCAGAATAAGCACACTGATGGTTCTCCATGAGAAAGGGCTGCCAGGAGCTTTTTTCCCCAATAATTCTTTGGGATTGGAATGGTTTCCTTTGGCTGCAGAGGTTTTGTGACACCGGGGCTGTTCAGTAATGCAAACCCAGGCAGAAATGGTTTATCCTCCAACAGCAGCTGGGCTGATGGTGAAAACAGATTCCAGAGAAAAATCAGGAGCAAACAACACCTAATGGATAAAGCAGATTCCTAAAACCCCCTCTCTGTGCTCCATGGACACGTGGAGAGCAATCCCACAACAAGGAAAACCCTGGGATCCAGAGGAAGCTGAACCCTAACCCTAAACCATGGAGGGAGGCAAAGATGTGATGGAGAGGGATTTGGGAAAGGGAGGGAGGGACAGGATGGGGGGAATTGTTTGGAATAGAAAGAGGGCAGGGAGAGGATGGGATATCAGGAAGGAAAGGGCTGGGATGGAATTCCCAGGGAAGCTGTGGCTGCCCTGAATCCCTGGAAGTGCCCAAGGTGAGGTTGGGATATCCCTGGGATAGTGGGAGGCATCCCTGGGGATGGATTTAAGCTCCCTTCCCACCCAAACCATTCCAGGATTTCACCATCTCAGCATCCTACAACGCAAATCAGTAAAAAACGAGGGGAAAACATGTGAAACTCTTCCACCCTGGGCTGCATTTCCCTCTATCCCAGTCCTTCCCTTGCCAGGAGCCACATCCAGGGCCCCAGGGCTGCTCCTCTCCAGCGGGGACACAAAAGCCCTGGCAGAGGCTCCGAGCTCCGTTACGAAACCCGGGACTCGCAGCAGCAGCCGGGGCCAGCCCAGAGAAAAGGGTTTGTTTTGAGCCCTCACAAAAGGATTCCTGGCTCGGAAAACTTTTCACAGGAGCCTGGGCTGCTTTTGTTTCCACCCTCTGGACCAAACGCTTCCCCAGGCTCCGGGGGCAGCATCCCACCCAGCTTTGGGAGTGCTCCCCTGCAGCACGTGCTTTGTGCTGCCAGGTGATGCCCAGGGTGGGTTTTGGGACCCTCCCCTGCCCAAACCCAGCTGTTCCCTTCCCTTTCCTCAGGGCCCTGAGGATGCTCAGGAATCAATCCAGGGGCAGGATCCTGTTCCTAGAAATCCCATCTGCAGATGCTGCCCTGGTGCTGAATCACCCTGGAGTTTCTCTCTGCTCTGTCCTTGGATTTTTTCATTTCCATTTTCATTCCTCTCCTGCTTTAAGAGCTCCATGATCCACTCAAACTCCTCTTTCCTTCCCTAAGCCTGACCTATTCCACTGCCCCTTAAATTAAACCTATATCAATAGGTTTTAATAACAGAATAACAATTTAATAATATAATAACAGTGAAATCCTTTTTCACTCCCAACAGAACTCCAGGATTCTCAGCTTCCACACATCAGGAATTAAGGCTGAAACTTCAACAACAAACTGATTTTTTTTCCTCCAATCCACAACACAACACAAAAATCTTTCCAAAGGGGCTTTGTCCATTATAAAAACCTTCACTTCCACTAAAACCTCAGCCACCAGAGGAAAAAGACTCTTTTTTCTTCCCATCCGTCGGAATGGGTGGAATCTGTTTGGGTTTAAACATCTGGAGCTGAGCCTCTGAGTCACCCCAAGGTCCTGGCTGTTAAATAAACAGGGCAGGATGGGACAAAGCTGGGGGACAGCGGTGCCCTGGGGACAGAGCTGGGCTGGGGCTGCACAGAAGGGTGAGGGAGCAGAGTTTGAGCCAGGCTTAGAGGCCAGGAGCAAACCCAGCGCAGATTTGGGCTGACAAAAGCCTGGCTGAGCTGGGAAAGGTGAGGGGACAGCCCTGGGAAAGGCTGGGGACACCAGGGAGGGGGCAGAGCAGGAGCACTGGGGCCTGGAGAGGCTTTGGCACGGGGCAGGCTCAGCTTGGGGCAGGCTCAGCTTAGGGAGGACACGGCTCTGTCCTGGCAGCCCCAGGGCTGGGGGGCTCCTGATGGACAAAGCTTTGTCACTCCCTGTGTCCTTCCTGCTGAGCTGCCTCAAAGTGTTTGGATCAGGCACTGAAAGCTGGGGAAATTTATTGCCAGGACACAAGAAGGTCAGGAACACAGAATTAATTAAATTAAATCTGTGCAAAAGACCTCCGAGCTCATTAAGCCCACCTCTGACCAATCAGCACCTTCTCACCCAGACCATCCCACTCTGTCCTTAGGAGAAGTTCGACATTTGAATAAAAAAAAGATCTTTAAAGGCCTTTCCAACCCAAACCCTTCCATGATTCCCTGATTCCAACACCCTGACCTGCCACAAAGGAGCCACTGAGGCAAATGATCACACTCACTTTGAATTTACAGCACTAAAACATGGTGGGTTCCCCCAAAATCAGGTTAATTGACATTTTCCTGAGGTGAGGAGGTGCTGAAGACCCTCACAGACACACAGAGCAGCAGAATTCTGCTGCACTTGGGCTTTGCTTTGGAGCACTGAACATTTGCAGCAAAGGGAAACTCAAACCCTGCTGTCACAACAAACAGGCAAATCAAACTTTTCTGATTAAACACTGGAGGGCTGCAGGACACAGACACGGGGTGGGGACAGAGATTCCACAGATTATCATGGCAAAAAGCTGGAAAAGAGGGAGATTTACCTGGGGACGAGGCACAAGCTTCTCCCCCTTCCCTCCCTGCACCCCCAGCTCAGTTTGGCCTCACGCCGAGCCTGGTTTGACAGAAATCCCCCAGCAGGGCCCGGCAGAGCCTTTCCCAAATCCTTAAAAATCTGGAATTAACCAGAATCATGGAATGCTCCGTGTTGGAAGGGACCTTAACCCCATCCCATCCCACCCCTGGGACAGCTCCCACCGCTCCAGGCTGCTCCAAAGCCCATCCAGCCGAGCCTTGGACACTTCCAGCCATGGCTGGGCCCGCTTTTAACCCAGCACAACCAAAGCCTTTGAGCCACCACGGGGCTTTGAAGGGAGATTTTTCTGCCTCACAAGTGCCCAGAGGGGAAATGAAGGCCAGAAATAGCAGCCAGACCTGTCTGGCCACCGTCTGGCCAAAGCCCTGGGCTGGCCTCAGGTACCAGAGCTATTTGGGAGCTGAAGAAATTCGATATATTTAGAGCCTGGCCTATTTGAAGGCTGTGTGGGCGCACGCAGAGGAAGGAGGTGGACAGTAAATATTTTGTTCAGGATGTTTTGGGGTGTGCATTAAATAAAATCCCTCTGGTGCATTGATTTAAGGGATATATTGAGGTAGGAATCAGCCACTGTGGCCTTGAAATGGCTGGAAAAGCCAGGAAAGCAGCTGCAGGTGGGTCTGGAAGGAGTTGGGGTAACACAGAGGGGCTGCAGGCACTGTTGGAAAAGCAGGGATGGCGTTCCCAGCTCGGGGAACGCACGGGGAATTTGGATTTCAGAGCTCCTGACACCCAGCAAAGGATCTACAGCTCCGTCACCCTCCAAGAAATCCTCTAAAATCTGCAGTGGAAGTGGAAAACAGCAAAAAAGAAAACCAAAAAACCCCCACCAAAAAAAAAAAAAAATTAACAAGGGAGGGATGGAATTCTGGTGTTGCCAGAAGGATTAACCCCTTCCTGCCTGTCTCCCTCCTCCCTATCACGACTCTCCCACCATTCTTCCTCCCCTAAAACACTTCAGGGTTTGGGCTGGAAAGGCCTTTAAAGATCATTTTTCTGTTCAAATATCAAACTTCTCCTAAGGACAGAGTGGGATGGTCTGGGTGAGAAGGTGCTGATTGGTCAGAGGTGGGCTTAATGAGCTCGGAGGTCTTTTGCACAGATTTAATTTAATTAATTCTGTGTTCCTGACCTTCTTGTGTCCTGGCAATAAATTTCCCCAGCTTTCAGAGGTCAAGCACTGCCCCTTCCCAGCAGGAAAAGGAGGGAAGAGCTCAGGGATGGGAAGAGGTGTGACACAACCCTCCAAACATGCGGTGGGAAGGGATGTGTCTGAGCACATCCATATGGAATGGCCGGGTGATTTAGGGCCATGGAAAATTTCATCCTATCCCACTTATCCCCAGCTTTTCCAAACTGGGAAGCGGAGCTGTGCCTGTGGCCAATGAAAACGAGCTGGGCTCAAGGGTTATCCAGCTGCTCCTGCAGGAGTGGGGGCTCCCTGCGGGGCAGAGCTGAGCCTGCCAGGCCAGATTTGGGCAAAAACCTCCCCAGGAAGGGCCCTGACACCGTGGGGTCACCGGGGGATTCCCACCCCCTGGTTTTCCATGTTCCCAGCACTTCCCAGCCCCAGGGAATCTGCACCAAAGGGGCTTGAAGACTTTTTAAATTATGAGGAAAGGCTAGGGAAATTGGGATTGTTCAGAAGTTTTGGGGTGACCTCGTTGTGGCCTTCCAGAGCACATGGAGAGGGATTTGGGACAGGACGCAGGGAATGGCTTCCCACTGGGAAAGGGGAGATTTGGGTGTGGCATTGGAGGAATTCCTGGCTGTGAGGGAGGGGAAGGGCTGGGATGGAATTCCCAGAGGAGCTGTGGCTGCCCCTGGATCCCTGGAGGTGCCCAAGGCCACCCTCAAGGTGAAGAAACTTTTCCCAATATCCAACTAAAACTCCCCTGGCCCAGCTCCAGCGTTCCCTTGGATCACAGGCACCAAAATCTGCCCTCACTCCTGTGAATCCATAGGCTGTGCACACAGTCAGATCCATTTGGGAATCACAGCAGGGTGGGAATGCAGAATCCAGCACCCAAGCTTGGTTTAGCACCTCCAGGCAGGCCTGTTCTAGCAAAGCCTGGTTTGAACAGCAGCTGAAGGACAAACTGACAGATCTCTTCCCCCGGGAATCCCGGTGGGATCGCGCTGGTTTTGCTCTGTCAGTGCAAAAGCTGATGGAGAGTCCTGACCACAGCAGAGCTCAGAGGAAATTCCAGCCCCCTCACCCCTCATTCCAAAGAGAAAACATCACTGGGACAAGCTCTGGGCTCCAGGAGGAACCCAGGAGCTGACCAACGATGATGTTTCCCCTGGTGAATGCCAGGAATGGCCTGCAGAATTCCCAGGCGTGTTGGGAAGGGCAAAAACTTCCAAACTCGCCTTCACAGGAGGCTTTGGACTCCCCCTGGCTCAGGTTTGTGACCCCCTGGGCCACCCTGCTCCTCGTTTTTGGCTCCAGCCGTGTCCCACTGGCTGCTGAGGAGATAAAACAAAGATAAGAGTGGCAAAACTCCGAGGGGGAAGGAGCTGGAACATTTGACAGCCAGTTGTGACTGCAAGGAGCTGCCACGATGGCATCCTAAACATCCCAACTCCTCACCTCCAGCCTTGATCCTGCTGCAAGGAAAGCAGCAGGGAGGGAGCCCTTCAGCTCCAGGGATTTCATTTTTTAGGGAGAGAGGAAAAATCAGCTGGGTTTTGCAGAATGGAAGCAGTGGTGCTGTGGGAAGGTTCATGAAATTCAGGGAGAAACAGAATCCTGGAATGGTTTGGGTGGGAAAAGAACTTAAAACCATTCAGGGAGATAAAGAATCCTGGAATGGTTTGAGTGGAAAAGGAGCTTAAAATGATCCAGGGAAATAAAGAATCCTGGAATGACTGGGGTGAGGAAAGAGCTCAAAATGATTTAGGGAGAAACAGAATCCTGGAATGGTTTGGGTGGGAAAGGAGCTCAAAACCATTCAGGGAGAAGCAGAATCCTGGAATGATTTGGGTGGGAAAGGAGCTCAAAATGATCCAGTGCCACCCCTGACTTGGGCAGGGACAATTCCCAGGTTACTCCAACCTGGTTTTGGACACTTCCAGGGATCCAGGGGCAGCCACAGCTTCTCTGGAATTCCATTCCAGTCCCTCCCTAACCTCACAGGGAAGGTTTCCCCCCGCTAATTTCTAATTTTAACCTGCTCTCTGTGTCAGTTTGAGGCAGGCAGGGGATGAGCAGGGGGTGCAAAGGCTCTGCCCAGGAAATGCAGCACTTCCACCCCACTCAGCACAGCTCCTTAAAAATAAATCCACTTCCCCCTTTTCCATCCACTCCTCCTGCTGATGGATCCAGGCTTCTGCTCCAGGAATCACTTCAGTCTGGCGATTCATCTGAAGTTTCAGCACCCCCAGAGCAGCTGCCGAGCTCGTTCCCAATTATCTGAGGAGTTCCACTCACCCAGCCCCGGTGCTGAGCTCATGGAAAAGCAGAGCCCTCCAAAGCTTCCGTGATTCACTCCTGGAGCAGCCCGGGGTGAGGTGACCTCTGTCTAGACTAAAGCAGATTTTCTTCCAGGTGTTTTGAGGACTCTCTGTGGCTTCAGAGGAGCCAAAGCCACCCCTGGTGTTCCATGAGCCCGCCTCATTCCCTGGGACACAAGGGAGCCATTGATGGAGCAGCTGGGGATGATCCCTCCCGAGGCAGGGGAAGCGAGGTCAGGAACTGAATCCCTCAGATCCTGGACCTGCAGCCCTTCCCTGGAATGCTGAGCCCTGCCTGCTCATCCTGGTTCAGCTCACGGAAAAAAACCCAAGGATTCATCCCTGGGAACCCCACTGGGATGTGCAGCACATCCTGGGTTTTCCCTGGAGCTCTGGAAATCTTACAGGGGGGTCTTCCCATAAATTTTGGCCAAGGGCAGCCCGGGAATTGAGACAGTGAAAAATCCAAGGAAAGGGAGGTGCCTGAGGCACCACAAACTCCCCAAGCTGGGGAGATAAAGGGAAAAAAATCCCTTTTTTCCCCTCTGGAGAGCTCATCCCAGCTCCCTTCCAGCCCAGCATTCCTGCATTTCTTTTTCCTGCAGAAATCCCACCAGGATGTGCTCCAAGCCTGGAGTTTGGTTCTGTCCTGTCCCCAAATGTCCCCCTCAGCCCCAGTGAGAGCCCAGAGCCTTCCCCACGACTTCCTCACTTCCAGCCCTAGTCCCACATTCCCACAAATATTCCCATAATTTATTCTCCATCATTGCTCCTCCAAATGACACAAAAATCTCTTTATATCTTCCCTATAAATCCAGCCGTGGCTGTAGGAATTATTCCACCCCAAATCCAACCCTTCCCACTGCCCCCATTATCCCAGAGAGCTCCAAACTGGTCCCAGGGTTAAAAGAGGAGAGGAAATTCAGGATTTTTGTCCATTAAAACCAAAAAAGTCAGGAAGTTTTGGGAGCACGACATGGATTTTGTCTCTCTAAATTCATTCTTTGAAATATTAACAGAACAGGTTTCAATAAAATAAATATGGGATAAATTGATTATGGGGGAATAAATACGGGATAAATTGGTAACATGAATAAATATGTGGGATAAATATGAGATAAATTGATTATGTGGGAATAAATATGGGATAAATTGATTATGGGGGAATAAATACGGGATAAATTGGTAACATGAATAAATAGGTGGGATAAATATGGGATAAACTGATAATGTGGGATAAACATGAGATAAATTGGTAATGTGAATAAATATGTGGGATAAATATGAGATAAATTGATAAGGGGAATAAATATGGAATAAATTGATAATGTGGGATAAACATGAGATAAATTGATAATGGGAATAAATATGGGATAAATTGATAATGGAAATAAATATGAGGTAAATTGATTATGTGGGAATAAATATGGGATAAATTGATAATGTGGGATAAATATGGGGTAAGTTGACAATGTGAATAAATGTAGAATAAATTGGTAAGGTGAATAAATATGGGATAAATTAATGGGAATAAATACGGGATAAATCAATAATGCGAATAAATATGCGATAAACATGGGATAAATCCATAATATGAACAAACACGCAGGATAAATTAAAAATTTCCATCATTTCCAGCCATCCCTCTGCTCTGGATCATCACTTTCACCCCAGTTACCTCAATTTGATTAATCAGGGAGTTGTCAAACTTGAAGCCTGGGATCCTCTTCTCGCTGCACACCACGCCCACGTCCTCGGTGTGCTTGCAGTCGCTCACGCCCCAGCCGTTGGAGCCGCAGGCGGCCAGGCTGCTCTCCTTGCCCGTGCAGTGCACGTTGTCCAGCCAGATCTTCCCTGGAAAAGGAGGAAAACGCGGCTGAGATTCCCAAAGGAGGAATTGGGCTGGATTCCCTGAACCTGGATGCCAGGGAAGCAGCTGGGTCTCGCTCTCGTCACCGTCGCGACACGAAATAATAAAATGCACGCACGGTGTTCCAGTATCCCAACAGGAACAGGAAAGGAGAACTTTCTTTTTCAGACCTTAATATTTATAGAATTCCCAAAGTGGCAGTGGATTGGAGGATGGCACTGCCAGCTCTCCAACCACACTGGTTAAACCAACAGTCCAAAGTTCTCCTGCTATAGAGAAGAATGCAAAACAATCATTATTTGTGTGAGAAACTCCATTACAAGAATATAAACATCAGAAGGCTTAGAGAAACTCAAAAGAACAGGGTGACACACTCTCAGGGTGAAAATCAAGGTGAATAAAGCAGCACCTCAGGCAGCACACATTGTCCAGCCAGATTTTCCCTGGAAAAGGAGGAAAACGCAGCTGAGATTCCCAAAGGAGGAACTGGGCTGGATTCCCTGAATCTGGATTCCAGGGAGTCTTCCTGGGTCTCACTCTCAGGGTGAAAATCAAGGTGAATAAAGCAGCACCTCAAGCAGCACACGTTGTCCAGCCAAATTTTCCCTGGGATGGGAAGAACCACAACTGAGATTCCAAAATGAGGAATTGGGCTGGATTCCCTGAATCTGGATTCCAAGGAATCTTCCTCAGAAGGCAGGGAAGTGCTCAGTCTCCCTCTCAGTGTGAAAATCAAGGTGTGAAATCTTGGTGTGGAAATAAAGCAGCACCTCAAGCAGCACACGTTGTCCAGCCAAATTTTCCCTGGGATGGGAAGAACCACAACTGAGATTCCAAAATGAGGAATTGGGCTGGATTCCCTGAATCTGGATTCCAAGGAATCTTCCTCAGAAGGCAGGGAAGTGCTCAGTCTCCCTCTCAGTGTGAAAATCAAGGTGTGAAATCTTGGTGTGGAAATAAAACGGCGCCTCAAGGATTGATGGATTGGGAAAAGCTCTGGCCCATGGCTTTTCCCATCCTTTATCCATTTGGGAATAAAAGTCCTCCTCCAGCCTGTGCTGCTCCAGGGGTTAGTGATGAAAATTCTCAGTGGGAAAAATCAAGGTTTGAAAATCAAGGCGAATAAAGCAGCACCTCAAGCAGCACACGTTGTCCAGCCAAATTTTCCCTGGGATGGGAAAAACCACAACTGAGATTCCAAGAGGAGGAATCTGGGCTGGATTCCCTCAATCTGGATTCCTGGAAGGCAGGGAAGTGCTCGGTCTCCCTCTCGGTGTGAAAATCAAGGTGTGAAATCTTGGTGTGGAAATAAAGCGGCGCCTCAAGGATTGATGGATTTGGGATTTCCCTGGGAATTCTCCCTCCCATTAAGCCCCGTGGCCAGACGTTTGTTTTCCAATGTCACGGCCTCTTCCTCGCTTGGAAATCTCCTGCTCTGCCTCCGGAGCCAAAATCCACAAGTTTGGGAGCACATTCCAGGTTTGCGATTTCCCTCAGGCCCCGCTCACTCTTTTACGGGACATTTATAGGTGTGAGCACTCAAAAATTGCTAAAATCCACCCAAACCAACACGTTTGGCCCTCCTGAGTGGAATTTTATCCCTGTGGGATCCACCAGGCTCCAGGGAGGGCAGGAAAAATCCTCTGTAGGGCAAGATTCAATCCCAAATCCCAATAAATCCCGATAAATCCCGTGGGGTGGCCGTTATTACATGGATTGGTTGTTATTCCTGAATTATTTCAGAGTTTTCCCTCTTAAATTCGGTGATTTCAGGAATTCCCAGCTGTCACACACAAATATTCTCCTTTCCAAGGGTTTGCCCAGCAGATATTTGGGATTCAGGTGGGATTTTCCACATTTCCACCTGGTGCAAGTTCAGGCGGAGAGAAAGGACGTGGAAAATGCATTCCCAGGATGAAGGGAGTGGCTTTAAGATAAAAGTGGGGAAATTTAGATGGGATTTAAATAAAAGTTTTATTCACCAAGAAAACTGAAATCAGGGATTCTTGGGAGCTGGAAAGGCCCTCCCAGGGCCCTGGGATCCCAACCCAAGGTCCTTCAGCTGCTCCAGGCCCTTCCCCATCCCTGTGTCCATCCTTTGAATGCTTTCCACATAATTTCACACGTTTTTTACAGCACAGAGCAGAGCACAAGAAAGGAACATTCAAAACCATCAATGAGACTGAAATCAGGGATTATGGGGAACTGGAAAGGCCCTGGGATCCCAGTCCAAGGTCCTTCAGCTGCTCCAGGCCCTTCCCCATCCCTGTGTCCATCCTTTGAATGCTTTCCAGCACTTAAACTCCTTTTTCACCTCACAGAGCAGAGCACGAGAAACCAACACTCAAAACCATCAAAGAGACTGATCAGTGATGATCAATACCAAAAATCAGGGATTCTTGGGAGCTGGAAAGACCCCCTCCCTTTCCCAAGACCCTGTCCCCTTCCCAAGACCCCCTCACCTTCTCCTTTTCCATACTTGGAGCTGGGCAGCCAGGACACGGCCTCCACGTAGCCCAGATCCCGACATGAGAGACAAACACCCCAACACCTCCAGTGAGACTGAAATCAGGGATTCTTGGGATCTGGAAAGAACCCTCTCCCTATTCCAAGACCCTGTCCCCTTCCCAAGACCCCCTCACCTTCTCCTTTTCCATACTTGGAGCTGGGCAGCCAGGACACGGCCTCCACGTAGCCCAGCTCGCGGCACGAGAGAGAAACACCCCAAAATCACCAGTAAAACTGAAATCAGGGATTCTTGGGAGCTGGAAAGACCCTGTCCCTATTCCAAGACCCTGTCTCTTTCCCAAGACCCCCTCACCTTCTCCTTTTCCGTACTTGGAGCTGGGCAGCCAGGACACGGCCTCCACGTAGCCCAGCTCGCGGCACACCACGTGGGCGGCGTGGATGGAGAAGTCGTCGTCGCACACGGTGCCCCACTCGCCGCCGTAGAACACCTCCACCCTGCCCTCGTTGTGCTTCCTCTTCTGCCCCGCCAGCCTCAGCTGGATTTTGGGCACGTTTGGGGCTCTCTGGGGGGGCTGGAACACCTGGGGGGCTGGCTCGGGGTAGGCGGACAGGTAGGGCCAGTGCTCGTACTGGGCACGGCTCAGCTCGGCCAGCAGCAGCAGCAGCAGCAGCAGCAGCAGGCAGGGCTTGGAGGGAAAAATTTGGCATCTTCCCATTTTCGGTGCTCACAGTCCTCAGAGTCAGAGCCAGGAAGTGCAGGCAGGGCTGTGCTGGAAGAAAATCAGATTTAAATTAAAGTTTGTAATGGTACAAAATTGATATTGTTTATATTATTATATTTTAAGATTATTTTGTTATTATAATTCATTTTAATATATTATTATTTAGTTTATTGTTTATTATTTATTTATTTTAATTATATTTATTCTATTTATATTTATTCACTATTATTATATTATTTTTATAATATAATAAATATATTTATCATATTTATTTAATTTATTTATGATT
>VZRH01002101.1:2905-33248 GCA_013397555.1 Urocynchramus pylzowi
TCTCCTTCCTCTCCTTCCTCTCCTTCCTCTCCTTCCTCTCCTTCCTCTCTTCCCCCCTTGCCCGACCACCACCACCGGATCTTCCCGCTCAAACTGTGCGCGATTCCTTGCCCTCAGAGCCCCGAGGAGCCCGAGGTCTCATGCCGGGCAGGTCCCGTTTGCCTCGGCCACCGAGCTGTTTCTCGCGCAGTCTCGGTGTCCCGGGCAGCCACCGAGGCCGGAGTCCCAGCACCGGTGTGTGCTTCCGCCGGCAGAGTCTGCCTCTCCCGCACCGCTGAGGGCAGAGCAGGCTCCGGTCTGCTCGCCACAGCGTTTAACATCACCTATTTCATGCGGGTTCATTGTGCGTCCTTACAATGGCAAAAGGTGTTTGCAAAGTTTGATAGCAGTTTATCAATAGTGAAATAACCAGGTTAAAATAAAAACAGCTCTGTGTATATATATTTTTTTAAAACACTAAGACATTTGGCTGGCCAGCTTAGTCAGTACAGTTCCGATCCTGCTTAAACAGAGACATTTTCTGTATTACTTTTGTTCCAGAATTGGCATCTGTACTATCACTATGGCTTGTTTTTGGCTTCTCCACTCCTCTGTAATATAAGTAGTTGGGTGAATAACAACATAAGAGTTAATTATATTACCTTCTAGTGCGGGGGATTAATGTGTGTTCATGGGTTTACATAGCTTCACTGCTATTCCTCCAAGTGGGTCCTGTATCCCATCAGATATGTAATTCACTTTGCTAAACGTGAACAGTGAAAATCTGCTCAAAAAGGAGTCATATACTAGGCTTGCCCAAGTTTTCAGGTTTTATTTGTGGGATCATGATATCAGCCAAGACAGCTGTAAATTCTAGGAGCAGAATGTCTTTCTTTTCTTTCTTTTCTTTCTTTTCTTTCTTTTCTTTCTTTTCTTTCTTTTCTTTCTTTTCTTTCTTTTCTTTCTTTTCTTTCTTTTCTTTCTTTTCTTTCTTTTCTTTCTTTTCTTTCTTTTCTTTCTTTTCTCTTTCTTTTATTTTTCTTTTTTTTTCTTTCTTTTCTTTCCTTTCTTTCCTTTCTTTCTTTTCTTTTTCTTTCTTTTCTTTCTTTCTGTCTCTGTCTGTCTTTCTTGTCTTGTCTTTCTTGTCTTTCTCTCTGTCTCCCTCTCTTCTTCTCTCCCTTTTTTTCTCTCTCTTTCTCTCCTTCTTTTCCCTTCCCCCACTTGATTAATTCAAGGCATCTGGGGAAAAACCAAACACAGTGTTTAATTTCAGGTATCTTTCTCTGCTTAGACAGAGGCAGTATGCGGGCTGAGTGATCACCCAGCCTTATTTTCCGCTGGCTTCCCAGCCGGGGGCTCTGAGAAGCCCCCGCTGCACAGGACAGCGCCGGCCTGCCCTGGCGGTGGTGGCCGCGCTAGCGCGGCTTCGGGAGGAGGGTGGTCCGCCCGAGGGACTGCGGGGCTCCTGTGGTCGCTTTCCCAGAGGGATCCCCCGGTCTGCCTTCAGGCAGGAGGGTCCTCCCCTCCAGCGAGTGTCATTGCGGCGGTGCGGCCACCTCCCTGCTCCTCCTGGGGGAATCGGGCCGGTTCTGGGGGGGCTGGAGGTTCTGCCCTGCCGAGACAACTGAAACTCTCACACAGCTCTTCTCCTGCCCTTCTCCCCGTGTGTTTCAGGACATGGAGGCGTGAATCAGCTGGGGGGTGTTTTTGTGAACGGCCGCCCTCTCCCAGATGTCGTTCGCCAAAGGATCGTGGAGCTCGCCCACCAAGGGGTCCGGCCGTGTGACATCTCCCGGCAGCTCCGCGTCAGCCACGGCTGTGTCAGCAAAATACTTGGCAGGTAAAGGGGGACGGCAAATCCTTCTGTGTCCGTCAAGAGAACAGTGCCGGTGCCGGTCCCAGACCTGGAGGCTGCAAACAAACGGAGACAGGCGACCGGTCCAGGGAGGGGAGCGACTTCCTGGGGAGTCGTGGTTTTGTATGTCTGATGTGGAAAGAAACAGCCGATATCCGTAGGTCTTGTCAGCCCCTGTTACAGTTTCTAATTCTAATGCAAAGTGCAGAATGTCACGAGTATTTGCTGTGTGTATAAATAGTGTATGTCCTGCACCTGTCTGCTCTGAGCAGGAAGGGAAATCTGGGAGTCACATTCCGCAAAATGTGAAAAAAAGTAGAACTTGTGGAAATTACTTGTTTTGCTTTTTGAGTAGAACTCTTTTTAAACAATATTATCATTATATATTTCATCAATACTGCGGTACATGCATTCATGCAAGCTATTCTGCAATCCATCCCACTGTTTATAATTAAACATCTTTTTCCAGTCTTCTACTGCATTAAGAGAGTACAGAGCACCATGAGTAACTAGTAACCATCTAAAAGACATTTTGGCTACTTTGGGAGTAGCTCTCTGTTTGGCCAAGAGCTGCTCCAAACACTTTGGCAACAGGATATTAAACTCTGAATTAATATTATTTCCTGATTGCTTTTTAAAATTTGGTGTAGATTCAGGTAAAAAATGCCATGCTTGCTTTTTCCCTTTCTGATTTCTTAATCTTCTGTGCAAACCTAAACCTAATTTGTGTAAATTACCATTTTTGAATGGTTTTGAACCCCAGGTATTCTCACAGACTTGGGCAACTTATAACAAGGGGATTTTTTTTTTTTAACAAAGCATTTTTCTTTATCATCTGGAAAAGTCAATTACTGACTTGTTTGTTGTGATTTCACAATTAATTTCATATTTAGCATTTTACTATTTTTATTTAATTTTTTTTTTCCCCAGTTCCTAACAAACATGCTCTCCTGGACATAGCATAGCTGCAAAGACGATGAAGGCATTTAATTTGTAGCAACACACAGGGGATGTGTTGATCAATCAGTGGTGATATTAGTGTTCAGGTCTGTCAGGATCACAGGCCCCTGGTTTAGCAGCTCTTGTCGCTGTTTTCCACACAACCATCTTACCTCTACCTGCCCAAACTCGTGAGCAGCAGCTCCACATCCCTGCTCGGTGTCAGAGCTGCAGTGTGTAGGCTGCACTCGGCGCTCCTGCTTCATCTCTCATCCTTCCTCACAGGGATATGCCTTCCCTGCAACCCACATGCTCTTCTCCTGAAGGAGTTTGAGAACACAAATGCCTTGAACTGGTGTAGAGAGGAGAACTTTCCATGGGCTTTATACTGCCCACCATGGGCTGCTTCACTCAGTTACGGCTCCACACGTGCAGCTCGCACAGGCTCCTGCTCCTGCCTGGCTGGCGTGGAGCTGGTTTGGCTGCTGGTGCTCACTGTTGCATTGAAACTGCTGCCAATTCCCATCAGGACCAACACACAGCTTGGAAACAGGCAATTTATTTATCCACCAGGCAAAAGTGATGGTTTTACTTTTGGCAATTAGGTCTGCTGTTAGATATATTTGCACTATAGAGCTGAGAGTGAGGTTCCAGAGCTCTGTCATTAAAGTTGTCAACAATAAATTGGAATTTCATAGCTCATTATTTTCCTAACTAATAATTACAGTGGGTAAAATGTCTCTGTAATTGCATCTCTGTGTGTATATGTTTTCTTGTATGTGTGCATGTGTGTGAAAAATGGGAATCCTTATGATAAATCCTTGCATTTGGAATGTTATTATCAGAATATTTTAGTACTAGGTGTAGCTTTAAAAATCCATCCAGAGGCAGGTAACCCAAGCTGTTGCAGGGCAAGTGAAGCTCTTAACCCTCAGAGGAGGGTGCTGTGGTGGTGCCCACCCTACACCTGCCTTTGCAGCTCTCTGAAGCAAAAAGCCCTGGGCTGATGCACATGGAATAATGCTGTCTGCAGCAATCCTTGCCTTTAAAATGGAGATGGGAGTCAGAAATGCTGGAGCCATGCAGCCTGCAGGCCTTGTGACTGCGCCCAGCTTCATTGCAGGGGGAGGAGGGGGATGTCTGTGACAGTGCAGGGTGAGAACTGTCCCCAGGGTGATGTCCTCCCCCCGTGTGCAGGGAGGGGATCTGGGCCCAATCCTGCAGCTCCCTTCAGGGCGAGCCTTCCCTGGGCTCATCTGTGCCTGGGCTGCCTTGGGGCCACGAGAGCAGGCAGGTGGGCAGAGCCTGGAGACTTGGAGGGTGGAGGTCTTGCTGCTCTGAAGGCAGCAGAGCTTTGTGCCCTGGTGAGCTCATCACAGGTGCAGCAGTGTGATGGCAAGGGCCCTCTCTGGCTTTCCTACTGTGGGATCAGCCAGGGGAAAGCCGTGGCTGGTCTGTACAGGCACAGCATCCTGTACTGCTGGGAGTGCTCCTTTTGGCCCGGCTGTCCTGGACGGCAGGGCGCTGACCACGGGCACCGTCGCAGGAAAGCACTAAGAAACATTTGTGAAAGCCACAATTTTGACTAGATCTAAGAAAATTGTGACTTGTTGTCTGGTAGCATTTGTAGTGTTGCCTGGCTGTGCTCTACGTCCTCCTCAAAGAAGTGGTGCCAGCAGCCTCAACCTCAAGGTTTTGAGGTTAGAGGTGCAAGATTTCAGAAGGTTTATGGGCCATATTTGACATTGTTTTGTCGTGTCCTCATGGAAGTGCAAGGGGAACTAAATATTTCCCCTCTGCCTTAAAGTTCACAGCATTTAGGGGCAGCAGGAAGGTTAATCCAACTCTAACACTCAAGACTTGCCATTATTGATATTGCATAAATGGCTCACGAAGACTGGTAGGCCTGAGTCAACATTTGCACACAAAGTATCTGAGAACATGTATGAACAATTTGGTGTCAGTCTCTTTAAAGGAACTTTAGGCCCTGCACACAGAACTCTCCCAGAAACTCTGAGAACAGGTAGCCAGGCAAAAATTTGATGAACACCATTGCATGTTTCAGGGAGGCAGGGAGCTGGATTTTGGCTGCAGACTGTTTGTGCTCTGCTCAGGCTCAAAAGACGGGAGATTTTTTTTTTTTCTTTTTTTTAATGGTTATGTCAGATAGTTGCAGGGAAAATACATTAATAAGCAGTCTTATCTTCTTGCTTGGGAGTTTTTTCTGAGCTAGAAATGGGGGCACAGAGCAGTAAGCAGTTGTGATTGAGCTGCTGCAAGCACAGCTCGGTGGGCACCTGGCAGAGAGGCTGACAGAGTCAGGCCTGGCCCGTGTGAAAGGGGGATGCAGGTTTAGGGCAGCTGGGGTGGTAGCTTATCAGCTGGGGTTTATTTTTCATCTGGTCATGTGGAAATTCACAAGATACAAGTAAGTTCAGGGCTGTGAGAGAGCCTCCTGTGTGGAAGGCCCTGGCTGCAGCACAGAGGAATGGAGTCTCATTCTCGGTCTCCATTCTGGCCTCAGCATGTGAGATGTGACTTCTGCTCTTAGCAGCATGTTCAAGACTATATTAAAGGGGGAGACTTGCCAGGCCCAGGGATCTCAGCTGCCATGTATTGTGGCAAAGCTACCAAAAGCAGTTGATCTTGTGGACATGTACATGTGAAAAATCGGTCGGATTTGTATTGGTTTAGGGATCTCATTGTCCACCTTTCCTGGGGGCATGGCATCAGCAGAGCTGCTGGTGGTGGTGAAGATGCTGCACCCGAGGAAGTGCTGGTCACAGAAACCAACCCTGCCTCAGCTGGACCCCTCCGGAGCAGGAGCAGCTCCCTTTCCCTCAAAATTTGTTATTGAAACTACTGAAAACATAATGATGAAAAGAATACATTTTGAAAAATATGAACTATTAAAACCATAATATGCATATTCAAATCATAAAACAAGAAAAAGATATACTGGTGTATTTATTCCAGAGGTGCAAATAAAATACAATATCTAGCCTTCATTTCACTTTGAATCATAACAAGCTGTAGACATTAATAACAGCATTTCTGTAAAAAACAGTAATTTGCTACAAAAGAGTCCACTGCAAAAAGTGGTCTTTGGTGTGATTTGTTTCTATTATTGCCAGTACTGCTGATTAATAACACACATTTTCAGTTAATTTTGGATCTCAGCATGCCCTTTAATCTTGCGTTGTTTCTTTTGTCTTGCTATTACAGAAAAATATATATTGTATCCTGAGGCCCAATTCCAATTACTATAAGTTAATCTATTAGGTGATAAAGAACCACACGGGCAGGAAATGTGTATGTGAAAGTGAAGATGTATCTCAGGATTTGCTGGGGTTTGGTTACCTTGCAATGATGTTCTCTATAAATCTCAGAGCATGTTCTCTGTCCGTGTGTGATAACCAGAGCTTTGTTTTGGATGTTGTCCCAGGTATTATGAAACCGGGAGTATTAAGCCTGGAGTGATTGGAGGATCAAAACCAAAGGTCGCCACACCCAAAGTCGTTGAAAAAATTGCAGAGTACAAACGCCAAAATCCCACCATGTTTGCCTGGGAGATCAGGGACAGACTCCTTGCTGAGCGAGTGTGTGACAACGACACTGTGCCCAGCGTCAGCTCCATTAACAGGTAAAGCTCGGCATGGCTCTGGGGTGGGGTGCTCCTTGGAAGCACTGTCACTGTGACTTTGCCTTTTAGCAGGACTGGGTGTTCGGGGCTGTTTGTAAGAAAAGCAGCTTCACCCGTCTCCCTGGGGCACTTGGGCCTGGGGAGCAGCTGTGGGCTTACCTCAGTGGCTGAAGCACCTCGGATGATGAGGGTTCCCTAGGAGAGGCAGGCTCTTCTGCTAGCCTTTGCTTCTTTTCTGTTCTTTCCCCTGTTTGTGAGTAGGAGGACCTTGCTGGGAATGACCCTATGTGTTTACTACGAGCAAATCCCCTGTTCTGCTCTGTGGGATGAGGGTTCAGTGGGACAGGCTTTGCCCAGGAGGGAAGCTCAGATGGCCATTGAGTAGGGTGGCAGTCATCTGGGTAAGAAAGGGACGCAAGGCATGGGTCTGAGGTAGCATTTTGTCACCTGACACCCAGCTGGTGCTGCTGACATTGGTCCAGGCCTGTGTTCACAGTGTGAATATTAATGGGGGAATTTGGTTGGTAGTGTCTGAGGACCTCCACTGTCTGCTTTTTGCATTGGGGAACTTAAGTGGCCTGAAATTGCTTTTGTAAAAATGCAGGGGAATCTCATTTGGAGACTGAGCCCCATGTTTGGGTGTTTTGCCATGGCTTTGCAAGTCAGGGCTGGGCTCATAGAAGGCCTGGCTAGGGGCTCTAGCCTACTGCCTTGTCCATTACACCTTCTGTGCCCACGGTTTCCTCCTGAGTCAAGTGATGTGTAAGGCTGGAAAAACCTGGTGAAATACTACGTGACATCTCCAGCCCTGCCAGAGCAACAGTAAGAGATGAATACCTGAATAGCAGAATTTTGGGCACCCATGGCCCTGGCAAGCAGGGTTTGTTAATTTTCATTCTGTTCTGGGCTTCCTCCTCACCATGCCGGTGAGACGATTTTCACTTGTGCATGCAAATTCTTTGAATGCAGCTCACTATAAAATCTCTAATTTGCGTCCAGACGTGGAATAAATTGATGCAATATTCTTTTATTGGCTATCCCAATCTGATTTGCATTCATGGAGTTGCCATTTGAGTAGCCAGAGTGGCTTCCCCAGCGTTAGGGGAGAGTGCAGTCTCTGCCTTGATGGACTAAATGTCGAGTCATGTGTTGGGGGAATTAAAAGAAAAAATGGGTCAGTTCATGTGTGGCCTTTGCTGCTTGGGAGCCCCTGACTTGGAGCTCCAGAGCATCATGCAGTAGCTCTATGGACGTGGTGTCTTCAGTTTAAAGAGGGTTTGAGAAATATTATAGACACCAGGAAAACCAAAGGAAAATATCAAATACGTAAGGAAAAGCTCTGCTTCCACTAATGTCACGTAAGAAGCATGGCTGTTACAAGCAGTCCTCTGCTTGTGTAGGAGAACTTCACATGTCCTCCAAAAAACTACCAAAAAAGGCAATCACAGCTCTAGGTAAAAGGGAGATTTAAGTAGCTTCCAATCATATTTTGAGCCAGTTTCCATGATCCTCTTGGTGTGTCCTTGTATATTTCTACACTCATAATGCCCACACCCCTTCTGCCCTTGTATCAGAAACCCAATTCATCAGCTGTCACCAAGTTTTGGCTGTAAATCTAATTCTTTCTCATCTGCTTGTGACTCTGGCTAAGATCTTCTCCTTTTTTCAAAGGTTTGCAATCCCTTTTAAGAAATGCATGCAATCTGTTTGAGTCAATCTGTTTACCCAGAGAATTGTTTTTGCCAGCTTAGCTCATAGTGAAAATCCAGACTGAACACTAATGTGACAAAGAACCTGGAATTCACATCAAAACACTTGGCTTTAATGCTAAATCCTACAGTTCCAGCAGTCTGTGGGGTTTATCTTCATATTTAACATTGAGTATAAATTTTGGGGCTTTGCTGGTGGGAAAGGATGCAGGCCCCTGCCCACAATACTGTTGTTCACCACTGAGGTACAAATGAGGGGCTGCCTGGTCAGCACAAACCTGAACCTAGATCTTGCTGGGTGGTTCCTGCCCTGCTGCAGATGGCATTTGTGCACGGGAGGATGGAGGCACGGCTCTGGTTCCCTGTCCCTGTCCCCAGGGTGCCAGGGCTGCCGTGTCCCCTCCCACGATGCTGATGCTGCTCCTGTGGAACACTGGGGTTTGTGGGGATGGACTCATGCAGCTCATCCCCCCTACCAAGGGGGCCTTTTAGCAGACAAGTCTGAGCTGCTGCCTCCATGTAAGAGTGAATAATTATAATTATTATTAATTAATAACATTAATTTTAATAGTAGGCTACTCTTCAATACCAGAAGCAAGTCTGTGTGGTTAAGACTTAATTAATCATTGTGATTAGCTTTGCTCAAATCAGCTGAGAGCTGTCCAGCTGCTTTCAAGTGCTCCAGTCTCCATTTCTCCAGAGATAAAGATGTTTATGTGTCAGAAGGCCCCGGACACCCTTTCTTCACCATGACAGCCTTGTGCAGTGGGCTCTTTCCACTCTTGACCTGCAGGGTCCTGTCTCTTTGGCTGTGCTCCCCCACCAAAGCTGCTGTCCCAGCTGTTCCTGCCCCTCACACTGGGCTGGCTGTGCTGGGGTCTGCTGCTGTAACCCATCTTCTGGTCATGCCTGGCACCGAGCAGCTTCACTCTGGGGCTGGCAGCTGAAAGAGGACAGACCAGACCTCTGCCAGCCTCCATCAGACTCCTCCAAGGAATGGGAGGGGAAGGGCATGGCAGTGCATCCTTTTCTGGGGTGGAGTTGGGTGTCACCAGTGGTGGTACCTGTGCCTGCTTATGGGGGGCTTACCAGCAAGGAGCTGCTGTGAATTTCTGCAAGTTCCCCCCCAAGCCCACTCCACCTGACAACTCTCCTCCTTTCCCCTCCTCTCCTTCAAATTCATGGCAGGCGGGAATGGGAGGGGAGTTTGTCAACGGGAGGGGAAATGTTCACTCTGGCATTGCTGCTGTACCAGTGCCTGGGGCTGGGCAGTGTGTAGTGAACCAAGGGCGTGGTTCCTTCCAGCTTGTTCCAATTCTGCTGCTGCCTGAGGCAGAGCTGTGTGATCTCCAGAGGTATTTCTGACCCTGTCTTTCATTCCTTCATAGCACATGGGCAGGTAAATAATGTGGGTAGCATCTCCCCAGAATCTCCCTTTGTAGCAGGTACCCTCTGTCCTGCACCACCACACATGCCTTCTGCTTTATCTGTGTCTCTGAATTTTTTTCTCATTGACATCACCATCAATCAGAGCAGTGACTGCATGTACCCAGTGATGATAAATGTAGTCATTCAGCTTTTAAGATTAGCATTTAGTCCAACACTTGAAAAAAAATAATAATCTGTCTAAGCTGATCCTTTCCCAAGGCGTCCAAGTGTCTCTAGCCATGTGAGTGCCACAGCTGGCTCTAGGAACAGCCTCACAAATGTGTCCCACACCCAAGAGTGCAGACCACAGCCTGCTGGGACCTTTGGGCTCAGAAGGCTCCAGCTCCCTGCTGGCTGCTCAGATAACTATGGGTATGTCTTTCCTGGGCAGTGAGGACTGGGTCCTCAAAGCCACCAAAGCACCAGACTCTGAAGCATCCTGAGACCATCGGGATGCAATCCTGTTCAGTGTGCTCTGGGATGACCTTGCTTGAGCAGGGAGGTTGGACCAGGTGACTTACTGTCAGCTGTTGTCTCCTCCAACCCAAACCATTCTGTGACTCTGTGACTCTGTGGAATGTCACCCTGATGACTCTAATGGCCGGGGCTGGGGGCACAAATGTGGTCCTGGGTCCACCTGCCATACTTTGGTCTTTCAGTGAATGATGAGGGGAACATATGCAGAAGGACATTTTTCGTATTGATGTAGGTGTCCTGCCCTGAAAAAAATAGTGTGCAATGCCTCCTGCCATTGCATGCCTAATGCTAGCTAAGAGGTCATGTTTTTTCCATTACTCACAGGATCATACGGACCAAGGTGCAGCAGCCACCCAATCAGCAGGTCCCGGCTTCTAGTCACAGCATAGGTAAGGAAAACTTTTTTTAAAATACATTAAAAAAAAAAAAAAAAAAAAGGATTAAAAATAAAAAAAAGTCCAANAAAAAAAAAAAAAGGATTACAAATATTCTGAAGAACTTTTAATCATTCTTATGGACAGATAATTCTGCATAAAACACTTCAGCACACGTGCTAATGTGCCTTCTTTGTCATTCTCCAAGGGCTGAACATAGTAAATGAATTTTATAAATACTGCTAAAAGGTTTTGAATTTTACTGATTATTATGATAAATAGCTTTCACCATGAGACAGAAAATTGAAATCTAAACCAAAAAAAACCCCACTAATAGGGGTCTATAGAATGTCAGATAATTAAAGTAATAAATCAAGAAAGGGATACTTATTCATAACATTTTCTGCATCATTAGTCAGTAAGTAGTTTTGAATGTGTTTTTTCCATCTATCAACCATCCCTTCCATAGTTCTTTGTGCACTTGCAGTCTTGAGTGAAGAGGTAGCAAAACTTTCTGAAACTTTTAATTTAGCCGCAGAACAGTGATGCTACAACCTGAGGGAGGTGATGCTGAGGGAGGGTGACCCAGAGGGGACCCCCAGGCTGCCGAGACACCCTCAGCCCTTCTCCTGGCTGACAGTGTCTCTCTGAGGAGGGTGGGTGCTCCTGTGCTGCAATGCAGCAGGGATGGAGGGGCACAGCCAGGGCTCAGGGCTGCTCTCCTCTTGTCCCTGTTGCATCAAACCTGTCAGGGCACCAGCCAGCCCTTGCTGCATAGGAAGTGCTGGGGGGCCCTGGTTTCTCTCTGCCTCTATGTTGTCACCTGTGATATGGTGAAACACTTGCTGCTTCTCTCTTGGCAAGGGTGTGCTGGCCCTGGGACAAAGGGAATGGAGGCACAGAGCAGGCTGCACTTTTTCAGCCTGTCAGAGGAGTCATACTGTTGACCCTGTGCCCTTAGCCTTTCTCTTCCAGAAAATGCCAAACAATCTTGGGGAAGAAAAGCTCCTTGTAACTCACTGTGGTGGCTTAAGTGCTGTCTCTTCTTGAAAAAGTCAAGAACAGAGGAGAAAAATCTTGTTTCTCAGGGCTTGGAGTTGATAGAGGGAGCATGGATTCCTGACATGGGTTTGCTCTGTGTGAGTTGTGTCTGGGGGTCTTTGGTGTGGCCCCACACTTGTATCCCCCCCATCCTGTCCTTGGGGTCTGTGTGGTGATTTCTGATAGATATCTGCTGTGCTGCTTCTCTCAGGACTTGCTTCACCAGGGACATTTGTCAGTCTTGAAGGGTGGAGATAAGCACAGCCCAGTTGGGGTTGGATATTGTTGATACACTCCTCAGATCCACAGGGTGTATGGTATTGTTTTGTTCTGCATCCTACTAAAAGCAATATTTTGGAGAGAAAGGCACCAGAGGTGAAGTGGAAGGTAGAAGAGGAGAAATTCTCTGCTGGTGTCTTTTTAAAGTACCTTTCATATAAAAAGGATGTAGGGACATGTCAGGACAGGCTCAGCCTGTAAGCTGATGGAGGTGATGGTGGTGCTCCCTCCTCTGCCTGCTTCCCTGAAGCCTTGGATACCCACAGCATCACAAGGACATTGTTTGCTGTGCAATCCAGCACACCCAGACTGCCCTTGCTGGACACAAACAGTACCCTTTTCTGAGGGCTCTTCCAAAGCAAAATGGATTTGGGCCATTTTTCTGTGAACCTCAGGGTCTTTCAGCCATCCATCCCTAGGTAACCCAGCTGTGCAAGGTCTCCACTGGCCAGAGGCTAGTGGCATGGTCTAACAGGGTGCAGTCAGCACGTACAGCAGTGCAGGTTGCTCTCTTCCCAGGAGGTTCCTGTCCCGGGTGCCACCCTCTTGTGGCAGCTCCTCTCTCTGCATGACTGTGCTCCCTTGCTGGTGACATGGGCTGCTGTGTCCCTGGAGGGCCTCTGCTGTCCCCAGCAATGAGCATGGTGTGAGATGGGGTGTCTGACTGCTAAGGGAAAGCATCTCCTGTCCCTCAGCACACACACCCAACCCCTTGTGGCGGGGGCAAGGGCTGACCATGCCTCTCCTCCCACCCCTGCACTGGGCTGCTGTGGCATGCTGCTGGATTGGACTGGGCATGGCTGGGGTGGGTTCCTGAGCTGCAGGGGCCACGATGGCCAGCTGAGCCCCAGCCCACCTCCTTCGTGCCACGGGGCCAGTGCCTGTTGGGTTAGCTGGTGCCCTGTGCCTGTGCTGTCCTGTGACTGACTGCCTGTCCTTGCCTTGCAGCCTCCACAGGATCAGTCACCCAGGTGTCCTCTGTAAGCACGGACTCTGCTGGCTCGTCCTACTCCATCAGTGGGATCCTGGGAATTGCCTCCCCCGGCACTGAGAGCAACAAGCGCAAGCGGGATGAAGGTAGCAGGAGCTGTTTTCTGGGAGGGGAACCCTGGCTGCACAGCCAGAGGGGTGGGGCAGGGCTGGGGCCAGTGCTGAGTGCCTGTGATGTGGTGGAGCTGTGGACATGCCCTGCTGTGCACTTTGGTTCTGCTTCAGCAGGACTTTGCCAAGGTCACAGACAAGCCAGGGACCATCCCAGTGACCCAGTGGCCAGGGGCAGGGGCTTGTCCAGGTGTTTTGGAAAGCGATGGCAGTGTGCCACTTTCAAGCCAGGCCTTCCTCCACACTGTGGAACTTTTCCCTCCTGCCAGTGAATAGGGGAAGAGACACAGTTGTGTTGACTCTGTGGCCACCTGAAATAAGGAAATATCTGCAAAGTGACAGAAAATTAACTGCATAGATATCTGCTGTGCTGCTTCTCTCAGGACTTGCTTCACCAGGGACATTTGTCAGTCTTGAAGGGTGGAGATAAGCACAGCCCAGTTGGGGCTGGATATTGTTGATACACTCCTCAGATCCACAGGGTGTATGGTATTGTTTTGTTCTGCATCCTACTAAAAGCAATATTTTGGAGAGAAAGGCACCAGAGGTGGAGTGGAAGGTAGAAGAGGAGAAATTCTCTGCTGGTGTCTTTTTAAAGTACCTTTAGTTTAAAACTACAAATTGCTTTCATTTTGGAAGAACCTACATAGAGAAGCTGAGGCCATGGCTGTGGACAAAATTTGTATAGCAAAGGGGACACCAGAACTGTAGTGGGGCTTTTTCAGCTGAAGACACAGAGGGCATGTGGAGGAGGGGTGACTGCCTTTCCTGCAGAATCAGCCTCCTGCCTCTTGCTGAGGAGCATCCACGTTCCTCAGCTCTTGCTGCTGGTGCAGGTCCAGCAGTGTCCTGCAAACAGGACAGGTCAGGTCCAGATCCTGCACTGCCCCTGCTGTCCCTTGCTGCCCAAACCCTCCTGGATGGAGGGGGTGGTGGGGGGCAGGTTGAAGCTGTAGTGCCACCCCCCAGCCTGCCCCCCATCCCCTGGGGGAAGCACAGCTAAAATCAGCAGCCTGGTGCCTGAGCTGTACGAACAGGGTCAGGTGCCTGTGCATCCTTTAGTGGAAACACATGATCAGGTTGCAGAGTGGACCCAGATTTACTGAACTGGGAGAAAAACTGAAAGAGGCTGGGGGGCCAATTTCAGCCACATGGGAACTAATTTGATGGTGGAAGTATAAAGCTCCTTGTGCTAAGGTTCTTGCTAAATATACCACTGTTACTTAACTCTGTGATTATACACCTGATTTTTTTTTTTTTCCAAATCCAGGTTATAAATGCATAGTTAAATATATGCATTGAAGCAGGTAGGGTAGAAGTTTTATATTTTATCAGCCAGGTCAGGAGACAGGCTGATATTGATACCACATGGCTCCTGTGCCACAGAGCCATTTTTTGGGTGGCTGTCAGAAGGCACTGCTTTAACTGCAGAGAAAAGGATTAAGTGCTTCCTTGAAAAGCTAAAGCAGTTCCAGAAGTGGAGCTGAGAACCTTCTCAGCTTTTTTCAGTTCACATTCAGAAATGAGCATGTGATTGCTAAAGCAACCCCCATCAGTTTGTCAGGATGAGTCATGGGGTTTGAGCTCCTGGGCTGGACAGTAATGCTGTCCTCAGCAGGCTCTTTAAACTGCTTTTGTAATAGGCTCAGGGCTGCAGGTTTGGAGAGGCATAGTCAGGTACTCCAACATCCTTGTCTGTTAGGGGGAACCCTAGGAGCATCCATAATGCCCTCTCTTTCCTGCTTACCACAGGTCCTTCTGGACGGCTGTGGGTGGGTGCATTGTGCTCGTGGAGGTGTCCCAAGGCTCTGTCTCTGCTACACATTCCTCTGATGTAAGGAGGAGAAGCATGTCACCTAATTTTGGCCTGTATCACGGTCTGGGTGCTTAGGCAGCAGAGCTAATTTAGCCATTTCCTGACTTTGGGGAGGCTGTCTCTGCAGAGAGCCCCTCGTGTTATGTCCTTTGTCTGCAGCTGTTGGAAGGTGAGTGCCTGCTGCTCTGCCTCCCTGCACACATGTCCTGGAGCCACTGGCTCTGCAGTGCTGTACAGGTGCTCTGGTTGCCCTCGGCCTAGGGGTGAGGTGGGATGGACTTGCCCTTCCAGCTGCACTGAGCACCTGACATAATTCAGTAATCAGTTTTGTTCTCCTCACTCTTGACATTTTATTAGCAGATGCCACCAGTATTTAACCCAGTGGGGAGCTTGCTGGGTAGCAACAGGGGCAAACCAAATCAGACAGTCTTTATTGGTTTATATAGCTGAAGGTGTCATTTTCTCCCCTGTTGTAATACGGACTTGGAGCAGATGTGCCTTCGTGGGGGATCAGTTGCTTTCACTTTTGGTTAAAGGATGTGCTACTGGAGACTGGCATGAGGAGCAGGCTGTCCTGTAATGAGGCAGAGAGACACAGGCAGCTGCTGCAGCAGTGGAGGATGCTGGGCAGCCACCTTGATGCTCTGCCTGCAAATTGCCTCCTCAGGTGCAGTGGTGGCAAGTTTGCCCAGCCCTGCATCTCAGGGAAGGGTTGTAGAGGTGCACATGGGCAACAGGAATGCATGGAATGCCCATGAGGGTCTGTTTTAGGGCAGCAAGACCCCAAGCCAGAGCAGGCTGAATGCTCCATCCAGTGCTGAGAGCCAATGCATGTATAGGGGCTGGTTTCACTGCACCAGCCACAGCTGGTCGGGTGAGCACCGGTGATTTCATGATGGACACCTGACGTATTTTGGGAAGTGCTGAGCATCTCCTGTCTGAAAGTCAAAGCTTTCTGAAGTGGGGTTAAACAATCCTTGTTGAGCACTGAGAGCAAAAGACACTTTTGTCCACAGGTGGGTGCATAGGAGACTGGGATCAGGACATGTTTTGGGGACAAAGGAGGTTGCTGGGCCATGAGTCCTCTGGAGGATTCACTGAGAATGATGGGGAAGAAGGGCCAGTGCATGGCCAGGCAGAGCCCAGCCCTCCTCCTCCCTTCACCCCTCTCTTTGCTAGCCCTGGTCTCCGTCCTGCAGAGCTGTGCAGGTGTGGGAGATGTCAGAAGGGCTTATGTCCAACCATAAGCACAACAACCACTGTGTTTGTGCCATGCCAGCTGAGAGGGATCCTGGAGCAAGAATGCAGGCCTGAGGCATGGGATGTGCTTCTCACCTGGGATCTCCTTGTGTGCTGGGACTGTCTCAAGGGGAGAGTGACATCCCTCCACCAAGGGAGGAGGGCATCCCAAAGAGCCTGTGCTCTGTGGGAGTCACGTTGTGCCTGCTGGTCCTTTCCAAGAGTGCTCACAGAGAAAGGGGAGTGTGGGGAGGCGATGCTGGCACCGACATGCTGGGTGTAGCTCTGGTGCACCTTGTGCAGAGCCCTCTGCTTGCTGGTGTGAGAGGGCTCGAGCTGCTCAGTCTGGGCATGACTGTAGGCAAATTCTGCCTTTGGTGTGGGCAGCTGCTGTTTGTGCCCTGCTGCAGCTGTGGATACTGCCAGGGCTGGCCTGGGGCTGGAGGAAGAATCTTCTTCCTGTGCTCTTGCAGAGAGATGAGACTGGCTGCTGGTGGGCTTATCAACAGAGTTGGAGGACGCACAAGAATCTCCATTCTTCTGGTTCCTCCTTGCTTTATGCAAAGCACTATTTCCCCACAACTATTTTTCACTTTTTGGAGCAATTGCTTCAGGTAGTGTTAGGGTATGAGTGCCTGACCTTCCACAAGTGTGCCTGTGCCTTCACTTCTGACACAGAAATGTGCAGAAATCTTCAATACCAACAGGTAATAGGGGCAGCAGGTGAACATTAACAGCAGCTAAGTCAGTCAGAAATCTGTTTGCATACAGTAGTTTCTCTGAAAGTCCAGGACTCTGTCCAGAACTGTCCTTAACATTACCCGTGTGCTTTTAAAATAGAGACTGTCAATGGGCACAAATGTCATGTGGCCCATCCTGCTATGGCTAAAATCATAGAATATCCTGAGCTGAAAGGGACCCACAAGGATCACCAAAGTCCAACTTGTGGAAAAAAAGAAACACAAACCCAAAGACCCACTCTAGGGTTATCACTGCCCTGGCACAATGTTGGAGTGTGCAAGCTGACACCTTTCAGCCAGGGTCAGCTAATGCAGGGGTTGGCACAGAGGGGTGTCCTGTCACTGCCCAGGTGCAGCCAAGGTGCAATGGAGGGTAACCTGTTTCCTTGCAAGGACCTGGGCTGTGCCAGACCAGTTGGTCTGTGTGCTTCCCCTTTATAGACACAGCTGATTGGAGCAGAAGGCCCTGTGCAACCATGGTCTGCCCAAATTCAGCAGGACATCCTCAACAAAGTGCCACACAGAGTGCAAGTGTCTGCTCCTTGCTGGAGGAGAGGTTAGGCAGATTTAGACACGCGCATCAAAGAGCTGCAGAGAATCTAAAATTCAGTCTTAACAGAGACTTCCCAGCAGTGGAGTAGTTTGGGGAATTGAAAGCAGTGTGGCAGGAAACTTCCATTCCTACCAGTTGTCTTGTTTTGTTTTCATTCTCATGAGCTATAATCCAACATTTCTGCCAGCATCTGGTGTGATGATGTAAGTGCTGGTGCTTTCTTTCCTTGACTGAACTCTTTGAGAAATGCCTTTAATCATGGATATGGTGTGTTCCCAGGTGTTTGGGTCTCTTCTGCCTGAGAGAATAAGGCTCCAAGAGGGGCTGGGACACCAATAGAAATGAGAAGGAAATGGGAAGGACTGCACACAGTGGTGGGTGCAACCCAATGCCTCACAGAACCATCCCATTTTACAGTCACTATGTTTTCATGGATGGATGCCCTGGGTTAGGCATGTCTGGGTACCCAAGCAAGTGCTGGCCAGTGCAGGGAAGCTGACAGGGACACTCCCAATGACACCAGCACCATGGCCACTGTGGAGATCAGCTGGAGATGTGCTTGGCAGTGACAAAGGTGGACAAAAGCTCAATGACAATGTCAATGACAGAGAGACAGAGAAAAGCAAAGCATACCATTCAGCATGAGTGAGGGTTTTTGTATTTTGTGTGTTTCTTCCATAACAGGCCCATGAGCTATGTTTTCCTAGAGGGACAGAAATAAGGAACTACACTCACATCTAGGCAGAGGTTTGAAGGGCTCAATGAGCCTTCAGTGAGCACAAATGTCTTGGAGGCTGCATGAGAGGGTCAGTGGCCTCCAAAGAGAGCCTAACATGGAGTGAGTGCTTCCAGGTTCTTCTGTCATCTCCTCTTGTGGCCAAGGGACAATGTGCCATTGTATCAACTTTAGGAGGCTTCTTGAAAAGCTTGTGAAGTATTTTTTCTATTTTTGCCTGAATTCCACTTCTTTAAAAGTTGAACACCAGAACCACAGCTGGTGTTAAGCTTTTCCCAGAACAGTCAGATGTGACATCCGCATCTCTGTGCCTGCCTGAAGTTGTGCTGTGACTTGCAGTGCATACATGTGGATATGTTTGGGGGCATTCTGATGCCCTGCCTCCTTTTGGTGGAGACAAGCACATGTCTGTTCTGCCCTCTTGGTCCCAGGGCCCTGTCTGTGACAGCAGAGAGCTCCCACCTCGTCACTGAGCTCTGTGCTGTGGCAAAGCCCTGCTGTGCCAGCCTGTAGCTCCCTGGAGGGCCCAGGGCTGTAAGGAGAGGCCTGCCAGCCATGAAGTTAGTCATTAGTGTGTACACATCCCTTTCCAGCTATGGCTTTCCAAACTTCCATAAAGGTGAAGTAGATCTTGCTGCAGGTACCCTGCTAATAGAAATGCTGCTCCTTCAAACACCAGATTCTTTGGTCCCTGAGGGGACCAGAGGAATGCAGGACTCCTCTGTCCACTCAGACACCCCTCTTCTGGCAGTCAGTGCTGCCTCTGTGTGTGATCCCTGCTCATCCCAGGACACCTCTAGTGAGCATCTGCTCTGGTGTAAAAGCCTTGTCCCCTCCTGAGAAGGGATGGATTCTCTACCCACCCAAGATTTATTCTTTGTGGTTTCTTGAGTTGGTTTAGGCACTTTTGACTTGGGGTGCTGGAGCATCCCCATGAGGGGGGACTTGCTGAATGAGGGGTCATGGTGCTGGCCTAGGAGGATGGATGGTGACAGAGGCCACAGAGGTGTTTGTCTGCCCACACTCTCAGCATCAGCAGGAGAAAAAAACATGTTGCAGCCAGCAGGTGATGGAGTTCAGTGCATAAATTAACCACTGATAAAGTCGAGTGTTGACATAAGTCCCTGTTACTCATCTCACTTCAGATAGTGTCCAGAGCCTGATGGTGTTGGGGATTGATGGTATCCTCTCCAGCACTTTCCTGGGGTCTTCTGCACCCTGCAAGTGAGTGCAAAGGACCAAACCCTTTGGGGGGCAAGGGAAACAGTTAAAAGCAGAAAAACACTGAGGGGAAAAATGCAGGAGGTTATGGAGAGAAAAAATCACCTACCAATAGAAACTTCAGGTTTATTACATCAAAAGACTTAAGTGTCTGTCTGGGCAGTGGTGAGTAGGAAGGGACCCGTGGAGAGACTTCCCCAGGTGAATGGGAAGGGGCTGACCATGCCTCCTGGCTCTGTGGCACCCTGGGGAGATGCCTACGTGGAGCACCAGGGATGCAAAGATCCCACTGCCAAGTCAGCAACAGCTGAAAAGAGGCAGTGGGAAAATACACAAAAACAAAAGAACTCACTCTGTACTGCAATCAGGTTAAACAAGTGGAGATGTCCAAGCCCACAGAGATGTGAAAGAGAAAGGCACACCCTCCAGAGTCCTCAGGAAGTGCTGGAATTCACTTTAGTCACTTCTGGCCCCACTTCAGCAGCACTTGCTCACTGGAGCTGTCTTTACCCCAAGGAATAAGTCCAGTGACTACAATGAGATGAAGCTTCTGAATGGGCATGAGGTTTTGCAGGATTGCCAAGAACTGATCTGCATTTCTCCTGCTGAGGTAGACTGTCCCTTGTGTTCAGGGTTCCATTCCCAGGGTTGCACAGTGGCTTGTGCTATTTGCCCCATTATTTCTTTAACTCTTCATAAGAAATGGTTTTCCCTCACCACACAGACACTGACATTATAATTTTAAATAGGGTTTGATGTGGGCTTTGCTATTGCATTGCAGTGATGGCTTCATCTGTGCTATATCCAAAGCGATCTACTTTGGGGGGAAGTTTTATTTATTTTTTTAGCATTTCATTGGAAGCTCATTTTTCAGTTCCTGGACACAATTTCTGAGAACACTTGTTGTTTTCTTTCAGTTTTTGCATTTGGCTTTTGTGTGCCTTACATGGTGCATCCTGAACGTGCTGACAGGGCAGCAGGCTCTGGCCATGCTGGTGATGTGACACCAGCAGTGACAGTGTCACACATAGATGCTTGTGGATGTCTGAAGGAGGAGTTTAATTCAAGAATTAAACCCTTGAGTGTTCCAAGAACCACCCTCTATCTGTGGGCTCATTGGTGCTGATCCAGCCATCCCAGACATTAACAGGAGCAGTTCAGCTGGCACTGGATTTCTCCTTGAAATTTCATTCCTCATTAAATTCTAGGGAAAAAGAATAAATATAGGTCAGCTCAGATCTCCACTATAGCAGCATTAAAATAACGTAGTCTCAGTTTCTGAGAAAGTTCTGCATGTCTAAATTCACAGAAATGAAGCAAAAAGCCATTTCAGCCTCCAAATGGAGCTGTTCTGATGTTCGAGAGCAAAGTGTTTGGCTGAGCTGTGTTCAGGAGTGCTCAGGACAAAATTCTGGGGAGGGAAAAGACCAGGCTCTGTTGAGCCAGGTCTCTGTGGCAGAGCCTGTGGGCTGAGATCCTCCCTGTGCAGCCTTCAGCTCTGTCAGACAGTGGAGCATTCCACGTTCTTCACTGCCAGAGTGAGTCCCAGCCTCCTGGAGATGCCCCGAGCTGCTGGCAGGCTGGACACGGGGTTTGCCTGCATCCCTGTGCTCTGGGGTTCTGCAGCTCTTGACCTCTGTGGGATCCCTGAGCTTTATGGATGGTAGTGGCTGGTGGCAGCTGTTTCCAGGTGAGGATATCCCCAAGCCTCTTGTCTGAGGGGTTTGAGGGATGGACTGGTTCTGCCCTGGCCATCAGTGACGCTCACCTGTTCACAGCTCAGCACAGGAAAACTCCCTGCCAGCGCTGCTGCCCTTTCTGAGCAAGCAGGTTACCAGCTGTCTTGTGTGCACATCAAGCATGTTTGTCACTTTTCTCCTAATGTGGTCCCTGGGGGCCCTGTTTTCTAGAGAGCTCTCCTCTGGCTCTGAGGTGAAGCCCTGCCAGTTTGTGACCGGCTTCAGTGGAGCAGGGATTTTCTCAGAGCTGTGTTAATGAAAAGCCCAGACTTCCACCACTCCTTACAGCCCTGCTGTAGCTCCAGCTGTTCTCATCAGGAGCTGTCAACTGCTAGATGCTTTTCAAGGAACAACCTCTTCATATAAATTTAGCTGAAATTCAGTTTAGAGGTAGGTGACTTGTCAGATCATCCTGATGGTGCCAGTACTGGGGCTGGCCAGGATTCTTTTGTAGGAATGCATTTTTGAAAGAAGAAGCAGTTTTGTGGAAAAGCAGGACTCACCAGTTTTGATGGGTGTTTGTTATAAATGCTAATATGAAATAAGTAGAAAAGTCACGAGCAAGACAAATAATTCTGATTTATCAAGAAATCAGTAGAATCCAGAGAGGAGGAAATGTTGAGGTGCATTCACAATGCATGTATGTACCTATGTGCCTGTACAGAGCATGTCTCTATGTGTCTCTAATGCATCTGTCACATATATGTATAAGCAGACAGGTGATAAAAGTTTTGCCTTAAAATGGGTAAATTATTTTGCTCAAAAACTTTCACAATTGGTACTCTATTTTTTAAATTATGACAGGGATTTTTGAGAGGTCTGAAGAACAAGATCAAGAAAAGATTGTTTGGCTTTTTGGTAGTTAGTTTCCTTCACATGCTGCTCTTGAACAAGGCACTTCTGTGGGAGGAGGGTCACACACTTCATATCATGATGTGTGATGCTGGATTTTCCCCTTTTTCCCTGTTTGTACATCAGTGCCTCTTGGGTCAGCATACATCTGCACTGTTAAAACAAATGCTTGAATTTCAAACATGTTTGGGATGAGGGGAGCTTAGAGGAGCTGCAGTGTCTCAGCCTCATTTACCCTGGAAAAGAGATTTGGCCAGTCACAGGTGGTGGTTGGAAAGAGGCAGGGGCTATATTCCTACACAAAAGGCCTGACATTAAAACATAAGGTAAATGGTTTGGCAACTCTGTCATATCAAGAGCTCTCCAAGTGTCATGTGTTTCTGTGTCAGGCTTTCTCTGTGCCCCAGAAGCAGTTATGGGTTTTCCATTGCCTTGTTCCATCTGTAAGGTGACAACCAGGGCAAGGGTGTGGCTCGGCCAGGGTCTCCCTACACCCCCCAAGTGTGCTCCTGCCCCTAGGGAAGAAGTAAAGAGTTCTGTAGGTAATGTCAGGTCAGCTGCCTTCTCCATGGCTGCACAAAGTGCAGTCCTGGTACCAGGATTATCATGTAGGGACTGAAATTTGCTGCTGTCACAGTTGGTTCAAGCAATTCAAGCTTACTGGGATTTTAAAATCAGAATTATTTCCTTGACTGAAATGAGAGCCTCGTGAAATCCTGAATGATAGTGGAAAACCACTTTCTGTTGGTGCTTTGGGAAGCTCTGGAGTTAATATTGTAAGCTGTAATTGCTGTTGTTGCCGATCGTGAAGATTCCCGTGAGCAGACAGAGCAAAATCAGTGAGACGCAGAAAATGGAGGTGTCCTGAGACTGGCAGCTCTCTCCAGCTCCATTTTTGTCTGGCACGTCCTTTGTGTTCTTTGCATTGAGGGCTTTTCATTGCTGGAGGTGGTTGTGCAGCACTGATTGAATCCTGCCCATTTTGCCCTCTCCTAGTATTTGCACAATAGTCCCATTGGGGATTATTTGCATCAGACTTGGTGACTGCATTTTGAACTTGGTGTGGTTTTTAGCTAATTATATAAATTTCTGGACATACCGGGTCTGCAGGAGTATTGGATTCATACCTGCAGACTGTCTGTGTTTCCTGGATGTGCCAGACCTTGAGAAGAGCCCCTTTACAAATTTGTCACGGCATAGTGACGAGGGTATGGTAGAGCTCAGAGAGAGCTGTACTGCTTACAAAAGGTGGCAGTTTCCTTGCTGAGTCTTGTGCTGAAGCACAAAGCTTGGGTCAGGGCCTGCTCTGCCATGGGACTACAGATGGGCACAGGGGAAGATATGCTTCTCAGCAGTCATGCACGGGCTCCAGCACAGGCAGAGGGAATGTGCAGCCCACGGGAATGTGCCATCAGCTCAGGCTGGAGGCATGGCCTGCACCTCCCGAGGCACGGGCAGCCTGTGCCTGCCCAGTGGCTCTCTGGGGTTCTGGACATCCAGCAGCTCAGGCAGAGCAGTGACAGCCATCATCAGCAAGCACAAAGAGATGTATTTCAGGTGCACCCAGATGTGCTGCAAAAAGCCAAATCCCTCTTTTTTATTTTTTTTTTTTTGACTTGAGAAGACTTTACAGATGGAAAAGGAAGTCCTAATTGGGAAAATCTAGAGATGGGTGTCCCTACCTGCTCCAGTAGGACTTATGAGTGTCTGATAGATGAAGTATCACACTGGTGTTTTGCTGAACTTCCACAACAAGACTGATTGCAACTTGTTTCCCCATTTCATATCCATACAAGCACAGAATCATGGAATAGTTTGAGTGGGAAGGACCCTTAGAGGCCATCTAGTTCCAGCCCCCTGCCANGACTTTACAGATGGAAAAGGAAGTCCTAATTGGGAAAATCTAGAGATGGGTGTCCCTACCTGCTCCAGTAGGACTTATGAGTGTCTGATAGATGAAGTATCACACTGGTGTTTTGCTGAACTTCCACAACAAGACTGATTGCAACTTGTTTCCCCATTTCATATCCATACAAGCACAGAATCATGGAATAGTTTGAGTGGGAAGGACCCTTAGAGGCCATCTAGTTCCAGCCCCCTGCCATGGGCAGGAAAGTTCAACTACACCTGGTGTTCAATTAGATATTCAGCTAGACCTTTTCTGTTTTGTGTGTATGTCTGTGTAGTCTGCCCCACATGGTCTGAGGTATGTTTCTCTGAACTCCAGCTCTTCTGTCACGACAGGAATGCACTCATGCCACTGCACTCCACCTATAATGCTGAAGCAACTTTTCTTGAGCTTGGAGTTAGTTTCAGAGCCATGGCCTTTGTTGTCTCCATTTTCTTCATGAGCCTTAGCTAGGGAGGTGCCTCCACAACTTCTTCTTCCTTGGTCTTGTGGGTTGTTCCTTCTGCAGCAGTGACTGTCCACATGATGGTGCCCATGACTTCAGAGATATGAAGAGCAGTTGGTCCTCTGAAAGCAAACAATGTCTTTTCTTCAGATGACTATGAGATGTGAGTGTGGAGCTTGGCAATGTTTTATCTCATCTGAGATTCTGCTAAGAGATATTTGTAGTCAACATACACCTATGATAATTCCTGTAAGGTTATAGCTCTAGCTGGAGACTGATTATCCTTTGGTCCTGCAGATCCATATTACAGGTGGAGGTTAGGAACCAAGGATTCTTGGCTGAGATGTCTTATATTGAAAGGAAATCCAGTTAAAATCTCCTATCAGCTGGGCACTGATCTGGCTGATTTGAGCATGGCAAAAAAGATGTCTACAGGGGAGGTCAGGTATTGAAATTCTGTCAGGTGCCAACATCAGTGAAATATGATGGTTTTCTGATCACATGGACACTCCATCTTCATGAAACTGCTTCCCTGTAGCTCTGTAACAGGGTGCTGGCTGCAGTGAAACATTTGTAGACTGCATCAGCTGCTCTCTGGTTTTCCTTGGTTACAGACTGAGTAGGGATGTGCATCCACCATCAGCACCTTATTTGTTTAGAAACTTCCTGCAGCCTGTCATTATGGTTCTCTGACATCTTGCAAAATGTCACAGAAGCAGGGAAAATATGTCCCTCATAGGACCTAGAATCACAGAATTGCAGAATGGTTTGGTTTGGAAGGCCATCTAGTCTGACCCCCCTGCTCTGGGCAGGGACACCTTCCACTAGATCAGGACTTCAGAGATGCTGGTTAGCAGAGCAGACAAGGTCTATAGGATGCTGCTTTTGTGGGAATGATGGTATCACAAGGTGCTTCTTTCAGGTGCTTTACATGATTCACATCAACTTTTAGTCGACAAAATATGAAGAAAGCAAACTTACAGTGAGGAAACATCTGTAAGAACAGCTTTGGTTGAGTGGTGGCCATCTCACACAGCGAAGCCTCATTTCCCTTTGATGCTGCAGTAACTGCTGGGCTGCTGGGTTTTGCCTGATGAGCTGTCACATAGCTCTGCTGGAGTGGGCACTGCTCACCCCCACGCTGCTGCATCTAATGGCCAGGATACATATCCTCTTTTTGCATTTCAGTGCTTCATGAGAGAGAGAAGGCACAACCCTAAGGGAGAAGCTGTGAGCAGTTGATGCACAAGTGTGCACATCAAAGGCTTCCTGGTGGCTGAGCATTTCAGGTGAAGACACCAGAATGTCTTATATTGGCTAGACATGCTTCAGCCTCCTCCCTTATAATTCTGAACAATTATTGTTGAACTTTGCAGTCAAGCTCCTTCTGTGTTCACTTTCTCTGCAATACAATTTTCTACACCTGCTGTCCCCAGGATATTTGACTGTCAAACTATTCTGTGGAAGGTCTCCAAATTAGCAGTTTTAGGGCTTGTTGGACTCAGCTGCCACATTGCCCTGTATGCAGTTCCTTTGAGTTAGACAGATTCGTTGGTGTAGGCTTTTAAAAAACTCAGACTTTTCGGAAGTGGTACTGGTTTCCCAGCAGTTTGATAACAGGGCTCAGAGTGCCTGAAGGCAGGCAGATGGTCCAATATCTTGCATCTTGCCTGAAAATACTTAAGCAATACCTTCTGGCTGGATGTCAGAGCCTACAGTGTGAGGAGCACATTTCTGCTCCCTTTATTCCACCTTTTCTTGGCTGGAGGTGATGGGAAACTCTCAAACCCACTGATAAGTCATCTCTTAGAGACCTTGTTTGCTATGTCCTTTGGAGAGCACTCAGGAGCCTCCTTCTGTGCCAACTGGGCTCCTCTGCATTTCCTTCCATCCACTTGTAATGGATTTTACACCTGAGAGGTTATTTTTGGTGGTACAATTCCCATCTGTCCCAAATGGGATATTTTGCCTCTTGTTACAATTCACAGAGCTAGATGGGGCTGCTGGTTTCATGCTGTGCAGCATCGACACATCATGCCCTTGTAAACATTGCTGTCAGCAGTAGCAATTCCATCTCTATTGTCCCAATAAGATTTCATGCTTGACAGTGCCTGACTTTTTTTGTCTGTACGTCAACTAATAAGAAATAGTCATGCAGCAGTCTTTTTCTTCTCTGATTCCTTGGGTTTCCAGTTGGTTCCTTGAGAGTGAGCACCTAGCCATTCTCTCCCCATTCTCACACTGATTTTCTCCTGGGCAGGAAGACACAGGAGTTGGCATTTCTGGAAGAGGGAGGTTTTCTGGTAGAGCAGAGCCTGTCTTTTTCTGCCTAGCGCCAGTCAGGGGACAAAGAACAGTCTCCATTTATCATGGCCTTGGATGGCAATGGGGAGTGGCCCAGAACTGTTATGAGAGCTCACAGATGGGAGGAACATAATTCTAGGCATGCCTGAATCCAAGGAAGATTATTTTGGAACAGTTTAGGTGTGTGTCTTCAAGTTTTAAATTTGTGTAACTGTTCAGTTTACCTATTCTGCCTCTCTTACACCTACATGTTACTTGTTGCAGTGGCACTTGGTACCTGATGGCTTGAGCACCACAGCATCTTACAGGGTCAGTTTACTTTAAAGAAGGATATCAGGATGTAGAGATGCTGGAATCTGTCATGGTTCCACATGAAGTTAGTATCTGGTGTGTCAAATCAGTGTAAACCTCTAGAACTCCTTGGTCTTGTTTCTGAATGCTGAGTTGCACTTCCAGATCCTTGTCACAGCTGAAGCAAATTTCCAAGAATTTGCTTTCTCTTAGGAGGTCTTGGATGAAAATGGAGCTGTTGAGTTGATGTTTTGACTCCAGTGTGTGAAAGTGGTGCTACTTCTCCACTCAGAGAAGTGGAAAATTTTTTGGCAGTGGAGTATCCATGTGTAGTTCCCTATGTCACCTCTGGGGCAGAAGCCTCTGGCCACCAAGGACAAATTCTTGCCAAGCCTTCCAAGAAGCTCCTGTCCTCTGTCCTGCCCCTCTCTGGGCAGACCCAGAGGGAAGCTGGCACAGGGTGGGGGCTGCCCTTAGCACACAGCCACCAGGAAGAGTGGACCTCTCAGACAGCAGAGGAAGTGGTGATCTCCAGCCAAGCCAGTCTCACCCAGCAGAAGCTGGTGGCACTGTCCTCACTTCAGGAGTGACAAATCTTCCTGTGCAAGCTATGAGCTTTAGCATCATTTTGCACCACCAGCCATGACCTGCTGTGTACCTGTTTGTCACCTTGAAGATGAAAACAAGTCAAAATCATTAATCTCTGCTCTGTCCTGTGATTTGCCCAAACAGGAGCCTTTCCACTCCCATGATATTTAAAAACAGTAATGGTCCTACTTGAATTTGCTTCCTGACACCCATGCTGAGTTTGTAAGCTGGTCACATCTAACCAGTTACCACAAAATTGATTCTGGAGCCTTCGGTTTAGAAACCCGCAAGGTACATTCCAGGCAATCACACTATCTCCATCAGGAACTGAATGAACCAGTCAATAATCAGCACTGCCAAGGGTGAAGAGGTCTTTTCTAGTACCCTTGATTTTTTCTTTATGAACATCTCTACACAGGTAATAGCTATATAGATGGACAGATGGAATCTAAATGGTCACTATGCATACAAATACATACAGTGTATGTATCTTTTAACTGAAGAGACAGTTGTAGGTGTGTATGTGCACATTGGTGCATTCCTCACAGTTTGTTCTCTTGCTCTCTGACTGCATTGTTCAAATACATGGGCCCAGGTTTGCTAAAAACCTTGCTAAACCTTGCTAAACCTCACTAAACCTTTACGAAAGGTCCAAAACATTGTTGTGAAGATAATTGGCAATGATGTGACAATCACCCTGTTATCTGGCAAGCCTAGAATAAACTCACCTGCATTTTTCTAAATTGCCAAAGAATTTTTTGATTCATTACAGACAATCGTAAGGGGTAGGACTTGGCTGATAGTAGATTACAATGTGTTCAGTGCTTGGCTGGATGAAGGTGCATGTGTGTGTGCACAGCGCTGTGGAGCCATGGAGGTAAAGGTGTAAAGGCTGCCTCTGCATCTAGAGAGGTTGTAGATGAGTTTTCTTAGACTTATGATCTGTTTTTTCACTTGGTGAACCCCTACACTCTGGGAAGTCAGAGGCAGTGTGCTGCTGGGTCAGGTGTGGTCAGGTGTACCTGAGGGTTCTTCATTCATGGTTGGCGTTCTCCTTTTCATCCTGGTTGCATTTCACCTGTGCTTTACCCTTCCTGGTCCCCCTCCAATTCTCAGTGCTGCTGTCAGTCTCTGCCTGTCAGAGATATTTGATTTGATCACTGATGCTCACCTCAAGCCCTCCAGCCCCATTAGTGTAATGTGGTCCCATTCCCTTTCTCTCTCCCTGCAGACATGGGCAGAGGTGCTCTAGGTTTTTGTGATGGGGTGTGTGTTTGCTGGTGAACTGTGGTGCTTTGGGGGTCTTGTGCCAGAGGTCTCCATCGTTCTGGAAGGTTGCAGCACTGAGAGTGTGATGTCTAATAAATTGCTTTGGTGCAGGTGCCAGCAGGTCCCATGTCTTGGTTAGACTTTTCCCAGGTCAGAGGAGACCAAGGGCTGCCTGGGTAGTGTGCACAGGTGCAGCCCCCATCCCCATGACAAAGTAAGGTGAGCCCACCTGCAGCCACTGGATAGGTTCCTGCTCCCAGTGCTCACCCACTTGTGTCAAAGCCCACTTGTGCAGCTCTTTGTCATGGGTACAGCTTACAGTCTCTGGCAGCTCTGGCCACCCTGTCACCTCCTGAGACACAACTGTCAGGGGGCAGCAGCCTGAGCTAACGAGGGTCTCTGACAGTGGGACAAGCAGAAAGCTGCATCTTCAAGATGATGAACATCTTGGGGCAGGAAGGGGTGGGCACACTCTGTGAGATCTGAAACCCATTCATCTGGTGGGTACTGGCAGCTGTTAAAAACAAATCATCAATGGAAATACCAGATACAATTGCATTGAAATGGCAGAGGTCTGGGGAGTCCTGATGGGCTGGCGATAGTCAGCTGAAACAAATTGCCCACTGCTGTGATACCTCAGCTCCCAATAACAGAGGGCAAATGGCCTTCCAGGGGGAGATATAGATTTTTCCTTTGAGATATGGAAAGGGAAATAAACTAAATTATGTTTGAACATAGGGTTCTCTGGTTCTCTCTCCCTTTCTCTCTTTCTCTCTCTCAGAGAAAGAAGGGGAAAGAGAAAGAGAGAGAGAGAGAAAGAAAGAAAGAGAGAGAGAGAGAGAAAGAAAGAAAGAAAAAAGAGAAAGAAAGAAAGAGAGAGAGAGAAAGAAAGAAAGAGAGAGAGAGAAAGAAAGAGAGAGAGAGAGAAAGAAAGAAAGACAAAAGAGAAAGAAAGAAAGAAAGAGACAAGAAAGAAAGAAAGAGACAAGAAAGAAAGAAAGGAAGAAAGGAAGAAAGGAAGAAAGAAAGAAAGAAAGAAAGAAAGAAAGAAAGAAAGAAAGAAAGAAAAAGAAAGAGAAAGGAAATGGGCGAAAAGAGACATAAAATAAGCTTCAGCAGGCATTTGCAATTTAATTGATATTTGGCGGCAGGAAGCCAATCAGTATAAGTAAATTGACGTTATAAGATAAAAATAATCGCCTAATGGCATGCCTTCCCCCACGGCTGCGGCAGGCCAAATAAATATGGTATGGCGTGTCAGAGCAGCGTGGCGGCCGCTCCTGGGCACGGCCGCTGGCGGGGCTCAGCGCGGGCTGCGGATCATTTTTATGGCATCTGTCTCTGCTCCCTGAGAGCAGGCAATGAGGGGTTGCACATTGATTGCTGCTCCAGCCAACAGCGGCTGAGGGAAAGGCTGTAATTAATGGCTTTATTTGCTGGAGCACTGCTGAGAACAATTGAGTGTGTTATGGTAACAACTGGTGCCCACATTCCGGTGGCAAAGCAAGGTGTTGGAGCTGCCTTCCTGGGGGTTGGGTACAGGGCAGGACAGCAGACGGGATTCGACAGTGTTTGAGGGCTTGGCTGGTGCAGGTGGGCATCTGGGAATGATGCAGCTGTAGGGTGTACCCCTGGCATCTGGGAATGATGCAGCTGTAGGGTGTACCCCTGGCATCTGGGAATGATGCAGGTGTAGGGTGTACCCCTGGCATCTGGGAATGATGCAGGTGTAGGCTGTACCCATGGCATCTGGGAATGATGCAGGTGTAGGGTGTACCCCTGGCATCTGGGAATGATGCAGGTGTAGGGTGTACCC
>VZRH01002101.1:33926-56935 GCA_013397555.1 Urocynchramus pylzowi
CGATCTGCATCTGGAAATGATGCAGGTGTAGGGTGTACCCATGGCATCTGGGAATGATGCAGGTGTAGGGTGTACCCCTGGCATCTGGGGAATGATGCCAGCTGTGTGCTCCTAGGTAATCCCAGTGTGGGTAACAGAGCAGACCCTCAGCCATTGCTTGCCACAATACCTCCAGGGAGTGGAAAATTGGCATGGATGATACTGGAGGGACCCCTCAGTTCCTACTGGGGGAGTTAGCAGCCTCCCTGTCCAAGCCCCTGGCCACCTTCTTTTGCAGCAGTAGCAGAGTCACAAGTTACAAATTTTCTTTTTTTCTTTTTCTTTTTCTTTCTTGAAAAAGGTCTCTTTCAGAGATTTTACCTAAAAGTAGAGTAGTGCAATCCAGTAAGTTTTGTGAATCCTGTGTGGCTTTGTCTTGCCATCTGTGCCTTTGGCTGGAGTGTGGGGAAGTGGACATGGTTCTGTATGGTTTTGTGAAGAACACATGGCTACATGTAAATGTTTATGTATATGCACATGTATGTATGTAAGAAAGAAACATTTTAGGCCATGTGCATCCTCAGTGTGTTTCCTTCCTTTCTAAAGAGAATGAAGTCAAAAAGTGATGGAGAAGTGAAACCGTGAAAAATAATAATAAACCTCTCCTAAAGATTCTGTATACCTTTCTAAAGGAAAAGTTCTTGACTTTTACATAAATAACAGGAGTACCTGGCGGGTGAGGAGAGACTGACACCCACCCAGGCTTGGTTAGTCCTGAGGAGTGATGGCTTATTTATGTTCAAATACTTCTAAGTGTAGATGATAGATAGATAGATAGATAGATAGATAGATAGATATAGATAGATAGATATAGATAGATAGATAGATAGATAGATATAGATAGATAGATAGATATAGATAGATAGATAGATAGATAGATAGATAGATATAGATAGATAGATAGATAGATAGATAGAGATAGATAGATAGATAGATAGATAGATAGATAGATAGATAGATAGATAGATAGATAGATAACAGCACAAGGGGTGATGTCTTCCGACTCACAGAGGGCAGGGTTAGATGGGACACTGGGAAGGAATTCTTCCCTGTGAGGAAGGTGAGGCCATGGCAAAGGGTGCCCAGAGAAGCTGGGCTGCCCCTAGATCCCTGGCCAGGTTGGATGGGGCTTGAAGCAACCTGGTCTAGTGGAAGATGGAATGAGATGAGCTTTAAGGTCCCTTCCAACCCAAACAGTTTGGGATTCTGTAAAAGGTGAGAAGAAATAGCCTTCAGCTGTGACTGGTTCAGATTTGATATTAGGAAAAAATTATTCACTGAAAGGGGTGTCAAACATTGAAACAGGCTATCCAGGACAGTGGTGCAGTCATCCTGCCTAGAGGGATTTAAAATGTCTGTAGACATGTTGCTTAGGAACATGGACTAGTGGTGGTCTTGGCAGACCTGGGTAAGTGGCTGGTCTTGACTATCTTAGAAAACTTTTCCAATGCAATTGAATTTGTGATTCTATGATTCCATATAAGCTGATTAATTTCTATTTAAGCATTGAAATGATTTTGAACTGGAAAACCAGAATACATTTCATTTTAAAGTCTCTGGATGGGGTCTATCCACATGCTCAGTATTTTCCCCAGTAGGGCTTTGTGTCACACAGTTCTTCAGAAATGATCTCTGCTTGAGAACAAGATTCAGTTTCAGTCTACAAGTGCTTTTCTATAGAATGAAAAGTCTGGAACATTTCCCATCACTGCAGCTTGGCAGTGCAGTGAGAATCCTGCCCTTGGCTTCTGTGGCACCATGCAAACACAGAGAGACAAGACTTTGTCTGACACACCAGGCATTCACTCTCAGACCACCACCACTGAGTCATGGAAACCCCTGGTTTGCAACATCTGGCTGTTGGGATCAGAGGAAACATTGGATACAGTGGTCTTCCAAAACTATTTGCCAAGCTCTAGCCATCTCTCTTTTTTTCTCTCTCTTCCCATATATATTTCTATATACAAAAAACCAAATAAGTAAAAAAAAAGAAAAGAGAAAGATAGATATGTGTGTGTGTGTGTGTGTGTGTGTGTAATTATTATTCTTTTCCTGGAGCAGTTATCTCATTAGATGGAATGGAAATAAGTGAGATTAGAAAAACTGGCTCAGAGGTCAGCCTCACCTGCTGTGGTGAGGATGTTACTGGAGTCTTTGTCTCAACTGAAGCTGCAGGAACAGGCTCTCCAGCTCAAGAGATCTTTGCAAGAATTTCTGTGATGTGGCTCAATCAGGTTTTGAAATAACACAAATACATGCAAGGAGATTCACCCACACGTGCTTAATAAAGGCTTCTGTGTGATAAGCACAGCATCAGGGGAGTTGTACTGTAGATTACTAAGTTTACTGCAGAATAAATAATTAATGTTTAGGTGCCACTAATTAATTACAGCAATTAGAAAAGGGCTACACTGTTTTTCCTTAAAAGTAAAATCTTGGCTGTGTAATTTTGTTCAGTGTCCAGTGTGTCAGAACATTTATGGCAGAACCATGAAATACAAGCATATACAGAGGCATGTTTTTGTTGGGTCACCATCTACCTTTTTCATGTAGAGTCCTAGAACATCAGGCTGGAAGGGGCCTAAAGCACTGTCTGGTCCAACCTTTACTGGCAAAAGCACTGCCTAGACAAGACAGTTCAATACCCTGCCCAACCAAATCCTAGAAGTGCCCAGCATTGCAGAATCCAGCTCTTCCCTGCAGAGGTTATTCCAGTGGCTGCTTGCTCTCATTGCAAATAATTTTCTCTGTACATCCAACTACAATCTCCCCAGGACTCACTTGTACCCATTACCCCATATCTTTTCCACGTGACTCCTTGTTAAAAAGGGAGTCTCCATCTTCTTTGCAGGCACACTTTTGGAACATGACAATAAGGTCTCCTCTAAGCCTTCTTTTCTTAGGGCTGAACAAATTCAGATCACTCAGCCTTTGCTCGTATGGCAGCTACCCAGCCCTTGGTTCATTTCTGTGGCCCTTCTCTGGCCTCTCCAGCTTGTCCACATCTGTTTGGCACAGTGGTGTCCAAAACTGAGCACAGCACTCCAGATACTGAGTACAGTGTGGCAATGACTTCTCTATCTCTGTTGGCAACACCTTTGCTGATGCAGCCCAGCATCCTGTTGCGCAACCGTAGCACACTGGTCATTCTCACTGAGTTTGGTGTCCACCAGCACCCTCAGGGTCCCTTCAATAGACCTGCTTCACAGCCAGGCTGATCTGACCTTGTGATAAGCTCCTGGATTATGTTTTTCCAAGTTCCAGACTTTGCATTTGTCTTTGCTGAATTTCAGAACGCTGTTGTGAGCCCACTTTTCCATCCTGTCAGTTTCTCCAGGAGGAGGTTCTGGGAAACCATGTCAAAAACCTCAAAGACATTGGGAGAGACAGTGTCCACCCCTCATCCCACCAAATTTTGCTCTGCACACCCCATTAATTCACAGCATCTCCTGTGCCAGCTGACAAGATCTTCCAAATTGCAGTGGTGAGAGCTGGGGTGGTGACAGCAGCATTATACTCTCCTTCCTGGAGGTGGGTGCTGAGGCTGGAGGATGACAGAGGCTACCCAGCAGAGGGTGGGTGCAGCTGGGGGGATTTCCCATCAGTGCCAATCCCTTGGGCACTGCTGGTGACCTCCCTGACTCTAGGAGCTACCAGACCATGCCACAAGCAGCAAACTGCATGGTGGTGGCTCAGGCACTCTCCAGTTTATGGTCACCTTGGCAGAGCGTGTCTATGTTCAGGTAGACAGGAAATGAAGCCAAAGAGTAGTGGTGCCTCCCAGGTGTAAGAAGTACACAGAAATTTAAGTGTTAAAACCACTTTACACAGCTGTGGAGGATATTTAAAGCATAATTTCTCCCAGCTAATGCATGCGATTAAAACATATAAAAATATCATCACACTTGCACTTTATGTTACTAGTAAAAATCTGTAGCTGTATATTACATTTTATAATGGTGGCTTTTCCTGTGTATTGCCTTATGGCTGCAAACCATTATGGTGGTGTCATCTGTGGTATTGGTTCATTCTTTGTGTCAATACTTGAAGGCTTGAGACCACTGTTTGTGATTTTGTAAAATCAGGCGATATCTCATTTATGCACAAGAAAAGCCTGCAGGTATTAAGAACTCTTTATTAGTGGTCTTTGTGAATATTTGCACAGGAAGTGTGCAAGGACACCCTTCATTTGTGAGACAATGCAGAGCACCACTGCTGGTAGAGCAATGCTGGTAGAGCATCCTCCCTGGGCTTTTTCTCTCATTTGCTTTTTGTAAATGGAGCCTCATCATATCTTGGTGGTACTGCTTCAATGTTCTGCTAGGAATTTGCATTTTAGGAGGAGTAGCATTGCTGTTTGAGAGTCCTCTGCATTTCTTAGGAGGTTTGCCTTGCTTGAAGGCGTCCCACCTCTGGCAGAGCTTGCTGGGATGCAGCAGAGCTCACGGTCCAGAGCTGGTCACTGTTTGTGCAGACCCCATCGGGCTGCCTGTCCTACCACCACTTTTCCTTTGGCTGTCAAATTTCTGTCTCCTAGTATTTTTCAGAGCTGTAAATCCTCTCCCGCTCGTTTGAAACGAGAGGCCATTTTAGCATTTCCAAACCTACATATAGCACAGTTTCATCTGCAACCTGCATTAGTCCTTGTCACCCAGGCATATATAGAAATTATTTTTTTTTAAAGAAGTGATGAAAATATATGCTATGACATGGTATGGAAGTAGGTATAAACTATGTTAAAATTGCTTCAATAAGCTTTTAACAACCTTTTAAAAGTACCCTTTGAGCTGGGAGTACATGATATAAAGTACACATCTCTAAAGATGAACACAGCTTACAAAAATGGATTAGGAAAAAAATCAGTTTCACATAATCATTTTTAAAGGAACTTGTAATGACATTTTGTGTATAATTACTGGTGTTTCCGTTCACCTTAGTTACTACAGAAATCACAGAAATACAATAGTTTTTCCCCATGACACTGCAGCTAGCCAAGAGATGCCATGAACCTGGGGGCTTTTCCAGGTGCCCATAGTCTCCTGTGGCTCAGGAACATGCATGGTGGGATGCATGTGCCCATTCTCTGTGCCAGGCTTGGGGTGTCTGCTCTGTTCTTCTCAGCCTCTTTTTTTCAACCCTCATCTCTGCACTTCTAAATTCCCCACCTTGCAGGGGGCTACCACTGACATAAATTTTGCTGTTGTTTAAATATAAAACGGTGGCAGAAGAGCAGTCACAAAACTTTTAGTGGTTTCATCAGTCCCTCCAGCCACTGTTCTCAGGTAGACTCCGCCAGATGGCAGGGCTGGTGCCCATGGGCATCCCTGTGGTTCCTTGAGGATGCTGCATGGAGGCTGAGCTGCCAGGCTGGGGATGGTCAGGACACCAGCACATGCTGCTCCACAGATTGCTGACAACTGTGTGCCTGGATCCCCACTGGGGTGGGCACATCTGCACAGCCAGCTGTGCTGGGGTCCTAGACCAGAGCAGGGGGCAGTCCCACTGGCTCTCCTGCACCACTGCAGCAAAGCTCCTTGGAGCTGCTGGGCAGCAAAACAAAGCCTGCTGTCAGATGCTCTGACCTGTGGGAAGTCCCCCCCAACCCAGTGGCACTGTTTGCCCCCAGGTGCAAACTATGCAGGGTGCAGGGCTATGTCCTGTTTGTGCAAGGCTTGAGGCATGAGCAAAGTCCACCCTGATGGTAGTCTGGGCAGGTGCACAAGCAATCCAGCTCCACTCAGTGGCACTATTTGCACAAATGTTTGCTCAGATGTATACACTGTCAGATTCACAAGCATTAGGGCTGCTGAGGTGTGAGGTCCCACCATATCTTTGTTGAATGTGGGATGGTGGAGATTGCAGGTTTTTCCTAGGAGATACATAAAAACTTTCCCATATATGGCTACAGTGGGATTAAAATAACTGTAGGAGTAGGACAGCTGTAATCTCATGGGAAATCTGTTCAATAAATAAAACCCACTTTGTTGGTGAGTCTTATAGTCTCTTAACCAGCTTTGTTGTGCAGATTTGCAGCAATGCTGTGGGGTGGCATCTTGAGGGTGTACTGGCACAGCTCCAGCTCGTATGTCTTGTGGGTATACAGCCTGACTCCACCTTGTACACGAGGGAGGACCTTCAGCTGCCTTACAGAAAAGAGGCAAATGTTCTCATGGTGGAGAAGAGCTGCATCACTCATCAGTGAAGGACCAGAAGTGTCTGTCTGGCGATAAAACTGCTAATCCCTGGGCTGCTGAGCATTTCAGGAAGAGCAGCACTGACAGGCCAACGGCACGGCACAGCTCCTTTTGTCTTGCTTCTTGCATTCCCCAGAGCCAGTGCAAATCTGGTGCTGGATGTACAGGCACTGGCCAGACTTGCTCTGCAGTGCAGGTGGGTGCTGCTGGAAGGAGTGTGGTGTGGTGAGGGCTCATCTCAGGGACCTACAGGGATGCAGCCTAGTCTGCAAGACTGCAGGGGTGAAGGCAGCCTGGGAAGAGCCAGGGACCCTCCAGTTCCTGCTGGCTGGAGTAAGGGCAGCTGGGAGCAAGGTGCAGGGGAATCCAAATGATCCTTGTCTCCAGCAGTGCAGGGGACTGCAGGAGCAAAAGGCAGGAGGGAGGCCAGGCTAGTGACAAATGGGATTCACTCAGGCTGGCTATGCATTTAAATGGAAGATGAAACATCACTGAAGACCCCTTGCCACCCAGTGCTAGCCACAGGCATGGTGAACTCTGACCAGCCTTGTGCTTCTGGGGTGTGCAAGTGTGCTGGCAGTGCTCAGCTGGGATTGTTCTGGGGACAGTCTGCCTATGTATTGGTAGTGTGCACCACTTTTGCTGCACACAAGGACTGGAGCCAGATGGCCACCAAACTGGCACTGTCCTTGCTTGTCCAAGCATTGACAAGAGGGCAGTGGCTTGGGCCATTCAGATTACTCATGTCCTCACACATCCTGACTGCAAAGTTGGTAGAGTACCTGTAAAAACAGAATGTGAAAGTGAGAGTGTTCACCAGTGGTCCCCTGAGTTTTCCCGTGCTTGGAGGCAGGACAATGCACTCCTGTTGGCAGGTATGGGTCTCTGTCTCCAGAAGGAGCCGAGCTGGTCCAAGTATATCTAACAGGTCAAGGCTTGAAATGAAGAAGCAATAAGCCACTGAAATGGTACTATCACCGAAACATGATTGATCAATTGAATTCTATCAGAGACAGTGGGCAGTGAGATTAACTCAGGCCTGATGGGTTCAATGAGTTAAAGCATGATGTTCATTTCAGCTTCATTTCACCAGTCTTTGCTTGTGAAATTGGTCAATCAATAGAGGTTGAAGATCAGATATATATATATTGGTGACCATCTTATAGGGAATATAATCTAGCGTAGTCAGCTCCTGACTCCGGCTGCCTTCAGTGGGTAATGGAGACAGAGCAGAGACTCTATCAGTGCCACCGAAATGGCCTGATATCTTCTCCAAATGAAAAGTATTTTTGGATCTCTGATGATTTATCATTTTTTTCCCTTCTTTCTCACTTTGATCTACGATAACACTCATACCTACCTTTGTGAAATACAGTGATTTCTCTTGAAAATATTTGCACAGTGAGCAGCTATATACACTTCAAAACATAAAGACTCTTTTTAGCGATATTGTCTTTCAGAAAAAAGAAATAACAGGGCTTAGAAAATTTGAATAGTGTAAATACAAAGATCTTTCTTCTCATACGTGGTCCAGAAACTAATGCTTTGCTGGGAAGAGCATTCTGAGGCAGCTGTCTGCCAAATGTATACAACCCTGAGAAGGAGGTACGGAAATTCAGCTTACGTTTTAAACAAAACCTTCCATGTGGTAATTAAACAGAGTCTTTATCTTCTCTGGACTAATTTACAGGCATGCTACAAGAAAACAAATCACCTTTTTGCCTCCTGGTAATATTTCATTTGCTTCATAATGTTTTAAATGTGGTGAATAACATCCTCCCTAATTAGCCTGCATTTCCCTATAAGGTGGAGTAATTAGGTATGATAACAGGTAATGAAGTTGGACAGTACAAATTAGAGGCAGAAATCATGTCCTTTATGAATGTAGGCTGTTCATGGCACTAGCTATGTATTTCCTCGATTCACCCTCTATAAGCGTATTGCTCAAAAAAAGAAAGCAAGCAACCTGAAAATCTGAAACCAGTAGATTCCTTTTATCTTCAGAAGAGCACGGCATCAGATGAGTCCACCATGGAGGTGCACACCTCACGACACATCTTTATTATTAATAGCATTGGAAATATTAGTCCAGCTGGATTTGCAGTTGACATCTGTTTCTCAGCTGTTGCCACTTTGCTGACAGTCTCAAGTGGAACTGCACCAGGGCAAGGTCTGTCCCATGCTATAATACAGTATTTAAACAGAATCATAGAATCATAAAGCACTTTGTGTTGGAACAGACCTTTAAGACCACCTTGTTCCCCCCCTGCCATGGCAGGGGCACCTTCCACTGTCCCAGGCTGCTCCAAGCCCCATCCAACCTGGCCTTGGGCACTGCCAGGGACACTCCAGGGCAGCCACAGCTGCTCTGTGCCCCCTGTGCCAGGGCCTCTTCCCCCTCACAGAGAAGAATTTCTTCCTGACATCTAATCTAAATCTCTCTTTTTCCAGTTTAAAACCATTCCCCCTTGTCCTATCACTATCTGAAATTGTGCTGACATCCTTATCAGTATAAAAAAAGGTGGAGCTGAACCATTTATATATTTCAGTGCTTTTTACTAGTCTTTCTATATTTTGCCTTGTTTTTATACTAAGCTTTAAGGCTGTTAAATATGCTTTAGTATTTTGTGAAGATAGCGTCTTTTGTTCTTCTTATTTTGGTCTGTAGTCTTAGAAATAGTATTTTAAATCAACTGAATTGTCTGGTGAGGGTAGCTAAAATTATGGTTTTCTCGTATTTAGCAATTTCAAATATTCTCCTGCTGTTTCAGAAAGCATGTCATGGGTGAGTATCTAACCACAGAAATGCATTAGAAAAATGAGATCTCAATTTATCAAATCCTTTAAACTGATCTTGCTATTTGCTTAGGTCCTCAGAAAATAACTTGCTCTTAATTAACAAAGATGTAATAGTTGCAGTGTCCAAGGGCAGGTCAGACAGGACTTTAGGCAACCTGAATTGTGGAAGGTGTCCCTGCCCATGACAGCTAACTGGAACTTGATGGTATATAAGGTCCTTTCCAACCCAAACCATGCAATGATTCCATATTTTCTGGATGATGTCCACATCACTTGTGCAGTCTTTTGTCAGCAAGACTGTGGATGGTATCTCTTCTCAGAGGCAGATGTCTTCTGTGAGTAACTCTTCCCAGAGTTTTCATAGGTTGTTCAGACTTTGGCTAGCCACAGAAAATCTCCACTTGTGTTTGATACCAAGATTATGTTCAAGGCAGGCCAGCTTGTTTAGCAGCATGTCCAGGTTGTGTTGTGAAACCACAGGTCAATTTTTCTGGGCAAGGTGTGGACAGAAGGTGTCCATGCATTTCAGAGTGGGAAAGGATTGCATTTTCCCTGCCAAGAAAATGCCTATCAGTGAATTTGGAACCAGGGAGGACATTGTTCAGACCAGTCCCCAGCATGACAAGACTTCAGCTGCAGGTTGCAGATGGGATTGCACTCCAAGCTGTGTGCACCTGTGGGAAACTGAGTCAGTGTTCTGAGCTGGGTGGGATGCCTGGGAGGGACTTGGATCAGATGGAGGGAGGCTGTTTGAGCAGGCGTGGCATGTGCTGGAGCCCTAGTGCTGGAGGAGCAGCACCTGCAGGCTTTCCCCGTGGCACTGTGGCAGGTCTCAATGCATTACATCTCGATGCATTTCAGCAGAAGTAGTTCAGGAAATTGTGGGCTAATAGCACCATCTTATCCCATATGCACAATCTTATAGAGATGAAGGGTGAAATGTTTGTTTGGGAAGAATGTAATCTTTTGTATTAAGGAGAGTGTTGTGTCTGTGCTCTTCACTCGAATTTCTGGAAAGATGCCATTGAATTGGGAACTAACTATTTTGCAGAATAGGTAGGTATACATGTAGTGCTATTGTCAATAAAACATGTGAATGCAACCCTGTGTGGATGCTCTGATTATATGAAAAATGTTTTTATCACTCCCTGGAGCCTATTTATAATTAAAATTGTTTCAAGCCTTCCAACAGTATTTTAATTATCAAAGATATTCTAGTTAAACAATGTATAATGTTAATGGTATTATTTATATAATATCTAACAGCCAAACACATCCTGAAGACCTTCAGGAACTCCTGTGTGTCATATGCAGTGTACAGGAAGTCCTTTAGTTTTACAATGGAATCCAGAACTTACTAGCAATTAGTCTGAATTTGGTGCAAATTCACACAGTGCAAAAGTACAAGTTATTCCTTTGCTCACAGGATGCAGAGAGCAGGTGATAGTGACACTGAGGGAGGCTTCAGTGCTTCCTTTCTTGCAGCATCAGCCAGCTCAGTGGTCCCAGTCCTGTCTGAGCCCTGCCCAGGTCCTTCCCTGGCACAAATGCAGCATGCATTATTCCTCATCCCAGGACAGCCTAACTGTGCTGTAAAATGCGTCTTGGAGGCTGATCCCATCTCATGTCCTCAGGACAGCATGTGGAGATGCTGGCAAACAGGGATGTACAAATGGTGAGTTAGCAGCCCATTCTGGCTGGCAGCATGTGTTGTGCTCCCAGCAACATACCAAATGCTGACTTTGAGACCAAACCCCTCCAAAGCCCCACTACCATCTCCACGTGATTTCACCTTTCTTTGCAGGGACAAACACCCTCCTCTTTCTTGTGCTTTGGTGGCAGTGCCTAAGGGTCATCCCATGCCTCACTGCCCCGGGGACGAAGGGCAGCTGGGATAGATGCCTGGATGTGATGGCACAGGCACATGATGGTGCCTTTATTTCTAGACTTCACACTCTGGTATCTGGGGTGGGAGACCCTTCCCAGCACTATCTCTATGCCTGCCTCTGGCTGAGGCTGCTGCCCCAGGATTTCCTTTCATTGGCCTCCTCTTCTCAAAGGTGTTCACCCACAAAAATCTGGAGCTGCATTCCATAATAAAAGTGCTGCTGATGAAAGGTGGGACTACTGCTCCATTTTCAAACACAAGGGGATCTCATTATACTTCCAGTCTCTGGATGCACAAACACTGCATAGACTGTACTGGCATCACCAAGAACAGTTTTCAGGTCATGACTGTCTTGTATCATTTCCCTCCCTTTTGTCATCCCCTTTATCTCAAAACTGCATAAAGCTTTAACTTTGATGCCAAATTGTGAATAACAGTTTAACCTGAAATTTTAAGCCAGCATTTCTGTGCTCAAGAGACAGGGTGTCCCTGGCCCTGTGATACCATACAGCTACCAAACAGAATTTTAATTCCATAAGCCATGGTTGACTAAACTCAGCACAGGGTCTATTAGATATTATTTGATTTAGAACAGTAAAAAAAAAAAAAAAAATTAAAGATACACTGCCTTCTTGTATCCCTCTGTACATTTTCACACTTAGACATCCGACTCAGACCACAGGTTCAAGTTTTTGTTTCCCTTCCTGTGTGGGATAAACTGATCCTTTCACTTCACAAAAGCCATTATCTACCCTTGATAAAATTGCATGACTTTCTCTAAGAAGGGTATATATAATGTTGTCACTGAAATTGCTGAGCTCAAATTGAGAAGGGAGTTTCCAGCATAAACTGCTAACATCAAATATCTGTTTAGTATAAGGAGAGTTCGGCTTAAATTAACAGCTGAGGTTGAAAGAGGTATTTCCCTGTGTTGATCCCCCAGTCTGAGAACTCTGCCTTAAAGAAGCCTCATTTTCTGGATAGACAGCATTTTCTGAAAAATCCATCTGTGCTGAAGGATGACCTTAAATCAATAGTCCTTTGTAAAAAATCTTGTCCACCAAGCATCCCTTGTATTACTGATGGCCAACACGTGCTTGTGGTCACAACTAATGTCTACAGCAATGGGCTGGTTTTGTGCAGACCACCTCTATCAGATCTCCTCTATACTTACAATCAAAAAAACTTGATGCAGAATCTGCCAGAGGAGGTCTAGGTGATGTTATTCCTCTGCAGACTTCTTGAACTGTAAGCACCTGCAGCGCTCATGGAAATCTTGCTGTTAAGGATGCATTTAAATTCTGCTCCTCAGAAATACTCTGGCAGCTACATGCTATTTTTAAAACATTTCCTCCCTCTGTCTAGTTCAATGTTGCCATCTGGAGAAGAAATCTGATATTTACTGTTGTTCTTGGAGTTCCACCTCCTGGAGTCCTGGGAATACTGCAGATCTCAGTTTTCTGTGCATAAAATACATATTTCCAGCACTGACAGGTGAAGGAAAAGTAGGAAACCACTGTGAATCTGCAAAAAGCAAATTGAAACAAGTCCCTGTATTACAAAAGTCTTTTCAGACTGCCAATCAAACATTTTTCAAACTTGCCTCATGGCTTTTCAGCCATGGTCAGTCACTTATGATTCCTGCTAAAAATGGTCAGTCACTTATGATTCCTGCCAAAGGGGAGAAGGAGGAAAATGTGCTTTGGAGCCCAGGTTTGAGTCCTGCCAGTAAGCTGGAGAAATACAAAGTGAATTGGAGGGTCAGGAGTGCATCTTGGACTGGGCCTTGCTGAGGATGTTGCAGTGATAACTCAGCCCAGGGATTCCCCACCTCAGTACAATGCAGACTGTGCTAGTGCTGCTGATAGTGCTTCACAGAGAGTCCATGCCAGAGCTCAGAGCTCAGTGTGGGATGGAGTTGAGCAGGACTTGCAGGTAGCACAGGAGGGGGACAGAGTGTGTGGTGGTGACTGGACAAAGCTTTCTGCTGGAGCTGACCCAAGGTGACTGTGACTGTCATCGTCAGGCCACTCACTTATCCTCTGTGTTCTCTTACACACAGACCATGAACCAGACAGCTTCCCAGGTAGCACAGTAAAAGTGAAGCAGACAAAAATGTGACTGTTATCCTGTATCCTGGCTTTAAATAATGTGTGAATTGACGTGTTAAGGGGTGTCTATAATGCAAAACTGTACAGTGTATTTTCCAGCAAACTGTAACCTCTCAAAAGGTCTTCATGATTTCACCATACGGGTACCTACATCTGTTCAAGGGATAAAATAACACTCTGCTGTAGGTCACATCATGAGACTACTCATTTCTCCTCTTCTCTCTCCTCTTTGAAAGGTATTCAGGAATCTCCAGTACCAAATGGCCATTCTCTACCAAGCAGAGATTTTCTTCGGAAACAGATGCGAGGAGACCTTTTCACCCAGCAGCAGCTAGAAGTGTTGGATCGGGTCTTTGAGAGACAACATTATTCTGACATTTTCACAACAACTGAGCCCATCAAACCAGAGCAGGTACTATTGCAAATAATTCATGTTTTCCTGATATGCTTTCCACTGGCAGAGATCTGGTGTACATGACCAAAGGCTTTTCAGTTTCAGTTGACAAATATGGAGACACGTCTTGTCAAGCTCATTTCAGCCAAGTCCATGTTAGCTATTAAAGCCAATTAGAAAATTAAGGTAAACACTCATTGTGCAAACATCAGCAAGTGTTTGGCTGTGAAATTACACCTGATCTGGACCAGTTGCATCAAAAGAAGTTTTAAAGAGCGCCACAGCTTCTGGTGTCTTTTGTTAGATCAAAAGCAGGCAGTACAGGGGACAAGGAGAAGACTTGCAAAACCCCATGCCTAATTTTGGTTCACAGTGAGCATGATTGTGGACACAAATCAGATTTTTGTATCCAGAAATGGCTTATTAGACATGTAACTGGCCATTTGCTGAAACACCTGATTAGTATGTGAAGGTAAATTAATTGCACCTATGGATCTACAGTGTGTTTGAGGAAGACTTGGCACTAATATTTTGGAAAAAATTCATTTTTGCAGGCATAGTATAGAAGCACATGAAAAAACTGATGAGCTACGTCTCTTTGTTCTTCTTCTTAGGTGGCAGTATTTAATTTAGCTGCTGAGAAGGAGGTAGAAATTAATATATTGCTGTCAGCACCGATATTGGTCTAGCTTGCTACTTAATGATGTATTCAGCCATTAATCTTCAGTGTTCTTGATATCAGATATGCTTTTTAGCAAGGTGGATGGACTTTTCTAACACTGATTCCCCTTGGAAGAATCTATACATTTGAGGGCCATTGGAGATGCTCTTATGGCCATCTACTACCATTGTGGCTTCCGTTAAGGAATGTGTACACTTTTTTTTTTTTTTTAGGTTATTTACTTATGCTGAAAATGCTACGGTAGAGTAGGAATTCTTCAAGCCTTTAAGCTCATCTGTCACTTTTTGTTTCATTCATAGAGACATTTTCTTTTCACCATCTTCTGCTGTTTTTGTGTTTTCCCTGATTTGTGTGAGCTGTGAAACTCTGCAGATCTGAAGCTGGAAAGAGATGGGAAGTCACACCATCAGTGTCTCTGGAAGGTGAAGTGGCCTTCACGTACCACTAGATGGTGGTTATCCCATCCAAACCCGGGTGATGCTGGAGAGGGCAGGCTCCGTGCCCAAGGCTGTGGCAAGGCTTTTCAGCACTTGGTCACCTAGGAGTTGAGTCTTGTTAGATCTGTTCCTGCAAAAACTTTATAGGCCAAAATAGTCACTGCAAAGGGAGCAGTGACGGGAAGGGGCTTTTGATTTGTTTTTCTGGTTTGTTTTTCAGCCTTGTAGTCATGGCCAGCTGTAGCTCATGGGAGACAGTCCAGCAGTCAGTGGACATTTATTCAGAGACAAACTTCTCCTGGTTTTCTGGGAAGAATGGGAGATTTGAATAAGGATATTGCTGAAGTGTTACCCCAATTATCAAATATGGGATATTTGTATTTTGCTCTTGATGGAGAAACAATCTCCCAGGGCCACATGAGGAGTTGTGACTAGAATGGCTCTAAGCAGCCAGATTATTACAATAGGAGATATGCTGATATTAATATTATGAACAGGATGCTCTGAGAAGTCATGTAAGATGCTGAGAAACCGGGCATTAGGAGGTTCAAAATGTACTCTGCAGAACCACATTGCCTGGCATTTTTACATGTAATTACAAAAGAAATTTTTAGTTGTTTGTTTTCATATTTCTCGGAATATGGTCTTTGCTTTTGGAAGGCTGGACCATGGTTAAGGGCTTGTGGCTATTTGGGGTCAGCTTCTGCTTTTTGATGGTATGTGAAGGGTAACTCTCAACATGACCAAATGTGATCTGTATGACTTGCTGTGGTTCACAAAGACGCTGTGTGAGCCCCAGTCCTTACAGAAACAGTCTTGTCTCACCTCTTGGTGAGTCAAGCAAAGCTGTTATGATGCTCAGCCAAAGTGGAGAAGCTGTCTGCATCAATTAGTAAGGCCAAAGAAATCAATGAGAAATCAAATACTGAGTATATTAATGACATGCCTTGGAAAACCAGAGTTCTCCTTGGATTAGATTGTTGCAGTAAAGCAAGATCTGCCAGTGACATTTGTTTGTCCAAAGTGCTGCTGGACCCTAAAGTGGTCCTTCAGGAGCTAAGTCAGTGGTGGATGTATGGAGCTTTAGGCTCTTTCTGTAGAGGAAAATATGGAAAAGATATTCCTTCCCATGGAGACAGGATGTGGGAAGAAGACTGACCCACTGTTTATCCATTTTATTAGAAATTTGATCCAGCAGCAGCCAGCTGAACATCACTAATTTTGCTTTGGCACAAAAACTTACTGATGTGCCATTACTATTCACTTGTGGAGGGTTCCAAGTATTTTATTGCCACAATTGTTACTCTATACACACTGAAGATCCCTTTTCCTTCTTATTTTGTTGCTCCTCTCTAAGTCTTCCTCCTCACTTGTGTGCTGGGGGCAGGCCCTTGGCAATGGTAAGGGGGAAAGAAGTCCCTCCTGCACAGCACAGTATTTGCACCTTCATCAGGCTTGGTTCCCAGATGCTGCCCAAAGTCCTCCTGGTGCATCTTCTGCACAAAATTTGTCCCTACCTTTTTGAGTCCATTGCCCTTCATGTAGGTAGAGGGGATGATGGGCTGCGTGGGAGTAATTCCTCACCAGTGTGTAACCCTTCGCTTTGAGTACTTCCAATCCACTTCCTTCAATTTCCCATCTTGATGTTTCCCTCAGTTAACAGGCATAAAATGGGGGCTCTTGAGTTTTTTATCAAATAATGACATGGTTAGACCATGATGCTAATAACACCAAGATTGTGGGCTCAATTCCTTACTTCAGAGTTGGAGTCAATGATCTTTGTGGGTCCCTTCCAACTCAGAATATTCTGTGAATCTGAGAATCTATGCTGTACTGTTGACAATAATCATATTAACTGTCACATCTGCTGTAAATTGTAGTATCTATGAAGAGACTGATGAGGAAGGGATACTTGTATTTGGGGAAAGGCTCATTCTGTGTTGAGAGAAAAGGCAAACACTGGACAGTGAAAGGGAAATCAGGCATCAGGCAGTCCTTCGAGAGAAACAGTGATGATTGCGTGAGCTGGGTGAGGCAGGGACCCCACCTTGTGTTCCTACCATTAAAGACTGTCAGATGTTGTGCATCAAGGGGCAGAAGGAAGGCATCAGCTGTTACTTACCTTGTTTTGCAGCCTAACACGCAGTGCTGCAGCTAGGCACTTGTACATGTGTGCTCTGCAGCACAGATGTGTTCCCTGCATGTGCAGGGCATGAAAAACATCCATTTGCAGCGGGAGACAGGGGCTGAGGGTTGTCTGTGTAAACAGCATCAAGTCCTTTCTATATGTTGTCCTATATCTATATATTGTAGGGAGGAACCATGACATAAGTCAGTACTGGGAAGCACTCTGGCCCACCTCCCCCTGACAGAGCCCTGCTATAAAAATGAATTCCTCTGTTCAGGGAATTCAGAAGAATGAAGGTGTTTCTCTCATATTTATGCCCTTTTGTGCTCATTTTCTGCAAACAGCCCATGATTACTTTGCACAGGCTGCAAATGTTCACAGAAAACTGATTTCACTTATTTCTGGGCACAGGTATGGAAATGCACATAGTGGTATGTTTGCAACACCAGGGCTGCACTGCCATTTGGTACATGGCTGCTGTGTACCAGCTCTGTGTGTCTTGTTCATCTGCAGGGACAGAGCCTGCAACCATGCCAGACCTTGTAATTCTTAGACCTTGGAAAAGGAAAACCTTCACAGCAGCTTACATTCTCTCTGTGTCCTGTGTGTGTATGTGGATGGGCCCTGCTGCTCCCCAGTGTGTTGGCTCTGCAGTGCCCACAGGGAAGGCTGTTGGTGTTGCCAACACCCCAGATTCCCTTGGAACAAACCAAACTGACACAAGGAGTGGCTTTTACCTGCCTGCCTGCCCTGGAATTGTGCTGTGCACCTATACCTGTGTCAGAGCAACATGTTGTTGCAGTAAAGCAAGATCTGCCAGTGACATTTGTTTGTCCAAAGTGCTGCTGGACCCTAAAGTGGTCCTTCAGGAGCTAAGTCAGTGGTGGATGGCCTCTAGTTCAGCCTGGCCTCTACCACAGGCAACCCCCATTATTCATGATCACTGCAGTGACAATTAATACTTTGTCCAGAACTGGCACTCATACTGTGCAGAGAGTTGCAACACTGAGTGGCAAAATTGTCCAGTGCCTATTGTCCATTGAGACCTGGAGGAGCTGGAAGCACTGGCTGTACTCAGCAAACCCCTCTGTGTGACTGTGGGGGTGATTATCCTCCAATGGCTTCTTGTGATTCCAGCCAGAAGGATGGAGGAGCTCTCCATAGCATCTTTGGGAAATTGTCCCAGACTGGCCAAGCCTGAGCCATCTGTTTTGTGAACTGTTGACTCAAGCAATTCTCCAGTCCAAAGCACTGACAAAGACAGGAGATGTTCTTGGAGGCTGAGACCCAGGAAAGCTAAGGAGACCTGAGGACTTCAGGTATGTGAGGCTGGACAAGTGCAGGAAAGCCCCATTGAAGCAGGTAGACCAGTGTGCTTGTGGAGGCTGTGAGAGCAGGATTAATGCATCTACGGGTGAAAAATGCAGGGTGAAGGATATACAGCTGGACTGGCTCAATGGGAGAGACAGTGCGTTAATTTTCTCAGAATAAAGAAAAGAATTATCCATGCTGGATTTCTGTCCACAACAGAAATGGATTCTTTTGTACTTTCAGTTTCACACATGGGTCCAATCGAATACTCATTGAAGCTAAGAGGAATATTTCTATTGACTTCAATAAACTTTAGATCAGGGCCATAATGAGGCATAACATGATGTGACCAGATTCAACACTATGTAGGTCACCAGCTAAGAAGATAACTGCCTGCTGCTAATAACAAATAATTCCTAGGCCTGTGCTGGTGCTTCCCCACTGCTTTAAGCTAGAAATAAACAGAATATCTGTTCCCAGATTGATTTCCGGATAAAATGTAGATATTCTGTGCTCATACAGAAACCAGTAACCTGGCAAACATATAGTAACATAGGTATTCATGACACAGAGTGCAGATAAATGTGGATCTGGAGATATGCACAGGCAGATGGAATTTGGATAACTAGTGGAATTTAGACAGCCAAGGAATCCCCCCCAAAATTACTTATGATTTGGAAAAAGAGGAAGAATTGCATGAAGTTGAAACCTGATGCGGAGAGAGTTGCACCAAAGAAGTTCCCTGAATTGATCAAGAGAGGGGCATAAACTTCTTTTGAAAATCTTCAAGTTTTGCTTTCTGCCTAAGTACACTCCATCTTTGAAAGAGGAATCTTGGGGGTTTTTTTTGCTAGGAGCAGCTGGAATGCAACTTCTGAGAGGAGTGAGATACACAATCCCCCTTACAGTACTGGAGTTTGATCTTTGGGAATAATGGAAAATTCTAGTAAAGTCAGAAAGTATAATGCATTTCTGTTTTAAGAGGACTCACTCCCAAAGTGCAGTTATTGGAGAAGCAGAAGGAATGAATTAATCTACTAAAAAGTGTCCCTGCCTGTGCCAGGAGTGTGAAATGAGATGATCTTTAAGATCCCAACCCAAACCGTGCAATGATTCTATGAGCTGCAGAACTGTATGCTTGGTCCTGTCCCCAGAGTGTGAGAAATATGTTTATCTTGGGAAACCTTTGGGTAGATAGAGGCTGTTGAGCATATGAAAATACTTTGACACTTTTTTTGAGAAATGCAGAGCTAATATTTGTTTGTGTCTTCCCAAAACTTCATGTTGTCCAGAAACAGCGATAATTATGAAAATTATTCATGGATAGTTTGAGAAACCAAATCTTTTCTCAATCTGACACTTGCCGGAATGATTTGAGCATTCCAAGGCAAGCTTTTAACCATGGCTGCATTATGTGGTGTGCTAAATGAAAAACAAATTAAAAAGGAAAATGAAACAGTAATACGTGGCTCAGTAAATGTACACAAATATAAAATTGAGAAAAAATAAAGACAAAGGAAGAGGTGAAGCAGAACCTAGCAATGCTCTGCCCACTCTGCAGGAGTCCAGGCAGTGGTGGGTAGGAGGACATGGTGCTTCAGGGTCAGCACCCTGAGCCAAGGTGAGATGCACCCCCAGCTCTGCCAGAGTGGCGGGGTCTGAGGTGGTGATAAGGGGCTGTGGGATGCAGAATGATTTTGTGGGTGGCTGCATTGCCCCCCTGCCTTCCCTCAGGCCACCCTGCTGGCAGCCCATCGCCTGCCCTGGCTGCTGGTGCTGATGCTGGTGCCAGGCTGGGCCAGGGGCTGCCAGCAGGCACTACCTGCTCATCCTCAATCTGCTGACCCTGTGATCCTCTCAACCCACAGAAAAGAGAATGAGAGGGTGGGTAGGAGAGGAGCAGGAACAAGGGCAGTTCTCTGGCTTTTACAGCTGAAATCTCCCCTGTTCCAGGCTGTAGCCTTACTGGTGGGAGGGGAAGAAAATCCCAGCTCTAAAATCAAGCCTAGGAGAGCACATCAGGAGGCAAAAAACCTTCCCATATTTACTCTCAGTAGACTATCAAACAACACCAGGCTATTAATTTGGCTTTTGAGTCTTCACTAAAGCCCATAAAAGCGCAGTTGTCAAATGGAGTTCATTTTAATTTCCTTTCAATCACAGTAAATTATTCAGGTGATAAATCAGCTGGGGCAGCCTCCTGGCTGTAATAGAAACCCTAATTCCTGGCTAATTATCCAGCCCATTGCTGCCAGCAGATCAATACCCCTACCGAATGGAAAGGGCGTGGGGTCCAGGCAGGCAGGATGGCAGAGGGACAGCAGCTGGGAGCACAGACACCCATGACCCCTGCCCTGTGTGGGGGCTGTAGGGGAAAAAGCTGTGCTCCTGCTGGTCAGCAGGATGTGGCAACTGGCCCGTTGCTGCAGTCGTTGATTCCCTGAGTGCCGGGCTTTGCTGCTGTCCCCGTGGTAAGCCATGTCAGGGGGCTGGGTGGAGTGGGAATGAGCTGCTCCCACCTGGGTAATACATATGTGTGCTGTGGGGGTGTAGCCCCACCTACTGCAGCCCTCTCTGCCAGCCAGTTGTGGCCTTTAAAGATTACTCAGAAGGAAATCTCAGGCTGGCAATAGTTTTCCTTGTCCAGTAGAACCTTTCAATAATAGTAAAAACTAAAGAGGTAAAAGATGAGAGGACCAGCACTCAGCTGTAAAATGGAGTGCTTCACTGGGACACAGCAGCTACCTCAGGGAGATGACAGTGGCACTTACCCCCATCTCCTTGCATGAGGTGTTTTTCCTGGAGCTGCTCCATGCACAAAGCACTTTGAGCCTGAAGACTATGCTGTCAGCTGCTGTCTCCAGCTCAGCATCATCAAATTATTCTGCAAAAGTGTCTGATAGAGCTCCACCGTCTGTCTCAGATGCTTTCATGCAACACCTGTGTTGCTGTAGGAGCTGAAGGTTCCTTAGGACAGAGTGTCTTCTCTGAGCCCTACGTCCCTTCATTGCACTGCTGGGGATGCAGAGGGATGCACCACCTTCTTCTTTGGCTCTGCTCTGGTTTAGATTGAAAAAGGAGAAAGAAACCTGCCATAAGTGTTTCTTCCTGCTAAAATAAACTTTCTTTATTATTATTATTATTAGTGGAAAGGCTTTTCTTTTAAAATAGCAGCAGAAACCACAGCTCCATTGGCCAGTACCTGCTCTATGCATACCCACTCCTATGCCCTTCCTTGCGAGCATTTTTTTGTGCATGAGCTTCTGAAGACTGCAAAGAATTCTGTATGTGTGCCACCTTGTTATGTCATGTTGTGTTGGGTGGTGACAGTCACAGCAGATTCTGTTGTATGACACCTGTGTGTATTCTGTGTGACAGTAGGGCTGTGGAGGCAAAGAGTTTTCTGGGGAAGGAGCATGACAGGAGCCATGTATCCAGCAAACGTCTTCCTGCATCAACATGATCCTTGTGAAAAGCAACCCTGCAGCTTTCAGGGGCAGCTGAGGATGTTGAGGGGGCCTGGAATTGAAATGGCTGGTCTTTGAGTAAGCAAGAGAGGTGGGAAGAAGGGCAGGTGGATAATCCAGGGGTTGCCCACTCTCCTGTCTGGCACAGAATAGGGATACCCTGCTCCCCTACTGCAGCCCAATGCCCCTTCCCAGAGGACCCTCCCAGTAGAAGCAGGTGGTGACCAACTTTCCCACTTTGTCTAGAAGTAATGGGCATCCTGGGGTCAGGATTTCTCCAGCAGACTTTTCCAGAAGGTGACAGGGAGTATTTCCTGCGGTCTGCAATACCTTGGGGGCATGACTGTGCTGAAGAGAAGCTGCTGGTAGAGGAGAGAGCTGGGGTTTCACTGCACACACCCTGCTGTGATGGCAGTCAGTGCAATGAGACCAAGCTGGGGAAAAGTAACAGCACACGCATTTCAGGATTTTCAGGGTGAATTTAAAAGACTGGATGTCTCAAAGTGCTTGTTATGGTGTTAGGGAAGCCTCAGTGATGGCTGGAGCTGATGCAAATGATGCTTCTCTCTTAGTCTGAGCAATGGGGTTGCTGGGCTACATCCCCTAACTTACATGACTCTGTCTGGGGACTATCTCTGTCTCCAGGGTTCCAAGTGTGAGCTCTTTTCCTACACTGGGGAGTCCTTGTCACCTCCTTGTCACCTCCTCCTCCCTTTGACCCGCCAAAGAGGAATAATCCCAAATACCAAGGCAGACAGCTCCTTTGAGAACTGCATTGTATTCCTGGTTTTAAACATTCCCTTTTTTCCTCCTGACTGCTCTCAAATATGACTGTATGTAAAAATACAAACTCATAAGTTAAAGGAAAGGCCAGCCTTGCTGTGGCTTGTGCTCCCACATCTCCTTTGTCCTTGTTTCTTTTCTCTTTGCTCTGCATAAACTGAAGGGATGTCTTCTCCCCCTGGCAGGCTCCCCACATTGTGCACAGGCTTGTGCAAAGGGAATGTTGGTGACATGTGGCATGGTCAGCAGTTGGCAAAGGCAGACCAGCTCTCCCCTGCTCTGGAAGCTCCTCAGGGACGAGGATGCTACTGAGGAGGAGAGTTTTTTCCCTGAGAGCCTAGTGTCTTGGTTTGAAAGACAGGTGTTTGCAAGGAGGGTGGAAACCTCCCTCAGAATGGAAAAAAAATTACCTCCTTCCCTCCAAATTATTAGAACTTTGAAATTAAGGGGCTTTGAGGCAAAAATATGATAAAAGGAATAGCAGTTCTTTACTACTATGTATGTGTATAACAAGGCAAACAAACAACCCTGGCAGTAGCAATGAACAGAACCAGACACCCACTCCCAGCCAGAACCTCAGACCCAGTCCCAGTCACAGTCCCAGGCCAAAGTACAGACCCACTGACAAAGAAGCACAGACCCAGCCCGAAGCACAGACCCAGTCCCAGCCTGAACCACAGACCCAATCCCAGCCTGAACCACAGACCCAATCCCAGCCCGAAGCACAGACCCAGTCCCAGCCCGTAGCACAGACCCAGTCCCAGCCTGAAGCACAG
>VZRH01002101.1:57390-116569 GCA_013397555.1 Urocynchramus pylzowi
CCCAGCCCGAAGCACAGTCCCAGTCCCAGCCCGAAGCACAGACCCGGTCCCAGCCTCTCTCGGCCGCCCGCACTTTCCCCTTTGGTGCAGTTCCAGGCACAGCCGGCAGGGGCGCCGCTGGCTCCCGGCCGGGCAGGGGGCGCCGTGATTCCCCCGCGGCTGCAGGGGGCGCTGTGGCGACAGCTCGGCCGCGTCTGCCTCATGCGGTAATGGCGGGCTGGATGGAAAGAAGGGCTACAGCAGGAACATCAGATCGGCTGCTGGCATGGCAGGGACAAGCAGACTCCAGAGTAGTAAATTAAATGCATCAAGTGCTGGGTTACAATGTAGTGAATAACCTGGAGCAGTGGCAGAGAAGCAGCGGGGCTGGGCTGCAGCAGCCGGGCTCCTAAACAGGGCAGGGAGAGGCTCCCTGGGAGGGGGAAGGGCTCAGGGTCCCGGGATTTCCCCTGATGCACCTGAGGGGATGGTGAGGGTCTTTTTTTTTTAGTGAGGTTGGGCGTTAATAAGGTCCCAGTGCAATGGCCGCTCTTTTGAGCAGAGCTTCACTCACCGTAGGAGAAGGCAGCAGGAGACAGAACCCCAGGGCAGTGGCGAATTCTCCCCACAGCTACCAGGGCCTCTTTCCCCTCCAATGTCGAGAGTGAGAGGAGCTGAGCCCAGTCCCCCAGCCCCTACCAAAATCTCAGATCTCTGACCTTCTAAGAGAAACCCCTCCCCAGGTAAGAAAGTGGCCAGCCACATCCTCCCCCATCTTGGCCATTTCTTTTGTCTCTTAAATACCAGTGTTAATCTCTCTTAGGAATAGCTGGGACAAAATTCCATGAGAGAAAGAAACAAAAGGAAAAAATCCCCAACACCCTGGGAAAATGTTTGGAAATTGCAGCCACAGCACCATTCTTGTTCGGTAATGCTGAAAGGGGATGTTTTTCCAGACACCAAGTTTCATCTCAGCACCTTCCACAAGTTTTACAGCCAGAGCTTAGTGACTACATAGAACACAACATCTTGCAAAGGCAGCAAGTTATTTCCTCCAGAAGATTTTCTGTAGCTTCTAAATGTGATAGAGAGGTAGGAAATCTAAGGAAAGCTTTCCCCACTTGTTATCTTGATAGAAGTGTTCACATTTCTTTGAAATTTGGGAACTGGCATTGAGTAATTGCATCTCTTTGTTTATTGTGTGTTTCACAATAAATAATTTCTTTCTTTTTTAGTTTAGAGAGATAAACAAGGTCCTTCACCAATATCTGACAATGCCATGTAACAGCACTAGTTGGCCAGTTATGTCAAAATTGACCAACCTCCTCATCTCTATGTTAGCCCCACAGGAGAAGGAAGGACAACTCTGGGAGTGAACACACTTGCCTGTTGATTTTACTAATGCATGGCCCATTCAGATTATATTTAAGGTGAAGGGCTTGCACCAGCATTTGAAGAATGGAACAAGACTTCTCTACTTAGTCCTCAGTAAATGGCTAGATCCCACAGGCTCTGACAAGTTTCAAGTACATTTTCCAGTCTTACTTTGGCAATCACTGCTGTTTTACAGTCATTCTGTGAGCTTTCTCTAAATCTGTCCATCACCTTATAATCAATAAAGATGGGAGTATGCTCCCTTGAAGAACTTGATGTGCTAAAGCAAGTCAGAAGGAGCCAAACTCTTCATGGGGGTACACAGTGGGAACACAACAGACAGGGGCATGAGCTGACGCAGGAGAGGCTGTGCACAGCCCAAAGTTGTGCAGTCTCTGTCTGTGCTGATTTTCAAGACCCACCTAAATAAACCCCTGAGCTGCATGGCCTGGCTCCATAGCTGGCCTTGTTTTGAGGGATCTGTGAAACTTCTTCCAACCCGGGTCATAGCACTACCTTGCTGCTCAGCCACTTAATTCATTCCAGTTGTTATGATGTGTTTAAGGAAAACCTTTGTGTGGCTACAATGAAAACTCTGGTTAGTGTGGAAGAGCAGCACTGGTTTGCCCAGTGTATAGGATGAGATGGAGAGTTGTTTGCCATGCAGCGCCAAGGAATCTGAAAAACTTGCTCAGTGCAGAGGCTGGGTGTTCAGAAGAATGCCATGGTTTTGGGTTGCCTTTTTTTTAGTATGGGGTTGAACAAAACAACCTACACCAGTGTCTGAATGATGGCAAAAAGCAGTTGTGGAGCTAAGCCAGTTCCAGACAAAGGGACTGATTCAAAATTCCTCTCTGCTCATATGAATAGTGGCTGCTTAGATTTTTTTGCAGCAGATTTTTTCAAACAAACAAACAAACCAACCCCAAACCCAAAACCTGAAAGGAAAGAGCTCCTGCACTAAGGGAGCAGATTAACATGTAGGGGAATGATTTTAGCTCTGCTCCTTTCACCCTGAAAATGGAATGAAATAAGGGCAACATTGGAGAGACAAGGGTTTCTCCCACAAAATCCCTTTTAGGCTCAGGGCTGACCTCAGGTCCGTGTCAGTCCATATAAGTCATTCACAAAGGGCTGAGGGAGAACGAGGTCCTGGAGGTGATGAGTGCATTCCTGGAATATGAAGTGAAGCCAGGCATAAGAACTGCACTTGTCAGATGCTCTGTTAGGCTTGGAGTATTTCACTGGTTATTAGGACCTCTCTAAATAATTGAAACACAGGATTAAGTAATGAATTAAATTGTGTTACACAAGAAATTGTCATCAGATTATGTACCTGATGAATGACTTTCAGGCATTATCAATCTGTGAGGCTTGGTAACAGTGGGAGATTTTGTTGACTATACAGCTCCAGTGTCTGTGTTTTTGTTCAAGTGGTTATTCTCTGGTTCTGGTGACTGGAGAGGAAATTTTGAAAATATAACCCCAAATACCTCTCTGGCATAAGAATTGGAGTAGCTTTTGGGGTGGAAGAGGTGCTTAGGTAATACCAGTGGTGGGTTGCCTTCTGGTTGCCTGATGCTGTTTGCTTGTGGTGATGCTCCACAGCATGTGTGATGCCCAGGCGTTTTCTGCAATTTTAGCAGCAGCATAGTGGCTATTACAACACCAGTGTGTCTGGCTGGACCAGTCTTTGCAATAGAAAATGTTTTGATAAAAACTGAAATGTTTCCCTAAAACCTGTTGTCTTTGATGATTCTTCTGTATAGAGGGTCCATCACTGAAGCCTGTCATGATAGTGGGGCATCCAGCAGCAACAGGCTCTGTGTGTCATCAGTCAGAGTCTCTTTACTTGCAACCAGCTCCTTATAGGTACCCTGACTTGTCAGCTTGTCTCTGTTTTGCTTATTTTTTTACACCAAAATGCAAACAATTTCTGGTGTTCGTAGGTATATTTCTGAAGGTGAGGAGCCGGTTTCCCTGCACAAAGCAAGCACTGCATCACTCCCCTGATGTTCCCTTGCCCAGGGCCTCCATTTGCATGAGGCAGGCCTGCAGCATGCATGAAGGGAAGGAGCATGCCCCACTCCACATTCCCAGCAGCCATCATGACACTATTTGTTTTCAGGACAAAACACTCTGGTTAAGATATCCAAGCCAGTCATTTTGCCTGCTGTCAGTGCACAGAGTTTGTTCAGTTCCTGCTGCCTTTATAATCCCATGCCTCCAAGAACATGTAATCAGAAAGTGATGCATAATGCTTCTGAAAACAACATTTGCACTTATAGAATCACATATTTGTTAAGGTTGGAAAAGACCTTTAGGATCAAATTCAACCGTCAGCCCCGTGGTACCACCATATTCATCATTAAACCCTGTCCTCACTCATATCCACATGTTTTTTGAGTATTTCCAGGGATAGTGACTCCACCACTTCCTTGGGCAACCTGTTCCAATGACTTAAAAACCTTTCTGTAATATTTTTTTCCTAATATCCTACCTTTTCCTATATTTCCTACCTCCCCAGGCACCGAACCATACAGTCATATAAATTGGAAAAGACCTTTAAGATTTCTGGCTTTTCCATAAACATGCTGTAATGAAAACTGGCCTGCAATATTGTGGCCCTTTACCATTCTAGTTCAGGTGAAGGTGAAGAAACTAAAGAAAAGCTTTGGAAAACTATGGAGGTTTTGTTTAATGTGGGGTTTTTTTAAGTTTGTATTTGCCTGTTTTGTTGTTGTTGGTTTTTGTTTGTTTGTTTGTTTGTTTTATTTTTTTATGAGATCAGCTCTATATTGGGGATTTGATGGGGAATTCAGCATTGTAGGGAAAGTTTACCCCCAAAGAATGGAAGGCGGGAGGCTCCTGACCTCCACAGGATGATGAGACTCCAAGAGGCACCAACAGGAAAAGCAAAAGTCTTTTGGAGAATGAAGAATGTGTGTTGGCTTGGTGTTTGGCTTTGAAATACAGGAGTTATTGATGTGGATTTGTTGAACTTGGACTTTGCAACATGCCACAAACCAGCAAACTCTGTGGCCTTCTCTACTGGCTTTCCCCTGCGTAAAGGTTTGGTGCCTTTGTAGGTGCAGTGACTGCAGTGGCTTTGGCTACCTGTGAGGCTTGGACCCTGCTGATCTGCTGCTTTGGTAATCACCACTTTCAGACCAGTTTATTGTAAACATGCTTAATATGATACAAAAAATGCTATGGCAGGATTCTCAGATGGAATTTGTGAAACACATTTGGGTAGTTCACGTGAAAGCATTACACAAATACCAACTGTTCTTGAAAATTTGCACTTCTCAAGTGTCGAGAGCTATCATGGGATGGGTTGAAGATCTGGCAATATTGGTGCCAGCCTCATGCATTCTCAGTGTGCATTCAAATTTCTGATTTGTATTTCTCCATAAGGAAATAATTGACTGTGCTGAGGGTTGTGTTTTCTTCTGTGCACAGTCATGCTTAGTGCTTCAGTGGAAGCAGAGGGGCCACCATGACTGAGGATTGTACTTTTCCCTCCTCCTCTGGCTGAAAATGCTAGTGTTGAGAGGGAAAGTGTCCAGTTCCTGTCCTGAGAAACAGCATTTTTAAACAATATCTTGTAGCAATTAGAGGCATAAAAGCCTAAATTTTGTGCTGGGTTTACAAAAAGTAAACTGCTTTTCCACCAGAGTGGGTTGTGCTATGCTTATTTCAGTTGTGTATCTCGTGCTTTACTTTGATTAGGTGCCTCCTTTTTAGCATTGCATATAGGATGCTGGAGGCTGCTGAGAAAATTCAATTGGTGGTGAAGTGAGAGCAGGTGCTGGGGAGAGGGCAGGTGCTGGGGAGAGGACAGGAAACGGGGGAAGAAGAGAAATGCCCCATGTAAGTCTGTGTGGAAAGCAGGAGAGGGCTGCTGTGGGAAGAGGAGGAAGGCTAGAGAGAGGAGGATTGGAGGGGGTTGGGGCAGTTGCAAGCACTGGTGTTGCAACACTGAAACCCGGAGCAGGCTTCTACAAAATCTGTTTTGGAGTTTCTGGTTTTCTCAGTAAACTGAACTGGGAGGCTCTGGCATGGAGACAGAAAGGAAGAGCCTGTGCAGGATTGGGCAGTGCTGATGAGGGTGGGTGGAGGCTTGGGTGAGTCATCCTATCCTTTTGTGTCCTGCAGGAGACACAGCAATGTTTGTGCTATACAGAGGTGCTAGAGTTAAATATGTGATGTTGAAACTAGTAAATTCTGGCGGAAACAGAGGTCAGCTTTGCCACTGTGGTGGTGTTGATGTTTCTGTTCATCCAGGCGCTTGTTAGTGGCCAGGTGAGGCAGAAATCTGGAAAGCCACCTCAGCTCATTGTGTACACTTACCACTCTTGGGCTGGCCTTACATGGTTTTCAGTGGAGGCTTCATTTTGGAAACTAAAAGAAGTTTATGGCTCTTGAGGACATAGTTTAGTGGTGGCCTTGGCAGCGCTGAGTTAACTGTTGGACTCAATGATCTTAGAGGGTGTTTCATCCTCAATGATTCATGATGCTGAGAGAGTCCATTGGCCATTTCTACCCCTGCTGGGCATTGGGGACTGCGATGGCCCATGAAGGGATTGCTTGGAAAACACCCATCTAGGCATCTGCAGGTCTCTGCTCTCTTCCCATCAGACCTTCCCAGAGATCCAAGGACAGCAGGCATGAGGGATTGCCCAGCAGGGATTTGGCAGACTGACAGGTCCATTGAGCACATGCCCAGGCACTGCACACACTACTCAGGCATTGCTTTTGTTCAGCTTGCTACCTCTGACTAAGAGACAATATTAAAAACATATCCGGCAGCCAGCATGGGCAGTGTTCTGTGCTACTGCTCCATGGGGTTTTGCTGTTCACTATAGGCAGCCTCACTGGCATGTGTGTGTGCGTGACTGTGCGCACGGGTGTGATTTACTGGCCTGTGCAGTGCCACATGTCTTTAAAATTATAGTGCCCGTTTCCTGCTGAAATAATTTCTACATAGAGAGGCTCCTATTATAGCAAGAGGAGCATGGACGTCATGATTTATTATTATTTATGGTCCCAGGGTCTTGTTTATGCACGATGGGTTAGGTGCTCAGGATAGAAATGCCATTATGCAAATGACATTGAATGTCCTTACTGAGCCTAAATAATTTTTGTGTTGGACGATTAAACCTCATCTGTTATTGATATGGGCTGCAGTCGGGCTATTAAAGAGTCCCAACAGTACTTACTCCCAGTAATGGGAAAATTGAGAGGAAGAGGCTAAACAATTGCCTCAAGTGTGCCGTGATTGTCTGGTAGGAGTGGAACATAACGAACCCCCTGAATGGAAATCGTGTTTACTACTTAGGGATAAATAAAAAGAGAGAACACGCAATAAATTGTGCTTTGTGATCTGAATTGGCGCACCAGAGAATTTGCGTACTTTCAATTTACTTATTTATTTGATTTTTTTTTTGCAGGGGTGGAGGGGGCAGTGTGATTGGGATGTAGGTACCGCAGGCAGCCGGGAAGGATTCCTGCAGTGTGTGCCCCTGGCCGAGTGGCTGGGGAGAGCTGTCCTCGGAGCTGCGCCGGTGCTGCACTGTCCGCTTTGACACAGCTGTGCAGTCACATTTTGATCAGTGTTGATAGCTTATGAATTCCAAAATTGACAAAATTTACAGAAAAATGAGGATAATCCATCTTCCTTAGCAGCCTGTCAGGAGCTGGCTATACTTCATAATCTTCAATTACAGATGCTATTTTCAGACATTTACATGCAGATATTAGAACAAAATGAAAATGAGAAACAAAGAGTGAATGGAAATGCAGCTATTTATATGTATAAAAGAAAAACAACAGGTAAATTCTTGGCATTTAGATTGGATTTGGGTGTCCCTTTGGAAAATCTGAGAATATCTGCACCTACTTATGAATTGTACTGTGGAAATGTAAAATGTAGTATATAGTTTCCATTATGCAGATAATGTGAAGATTGGGTCAAAAACAGGTCAGTTATTTTGAAGTATGAGGGTAAATGTTTTCATGGCAGGGTGCACAAGCTAATTCTCACTGCCTTCAAAGGAATGTCTGGGGATGTGTACAATCCTAATTGGATTTGGGCTAAAATGAAGCACAGCTGTTAACTTTTTATAAACATATATGTATTGTGAAAGGGAGATTCAGAAATATCCAGTTTAAACTTAGGGAAAAAGGTTGTGAAATCAAACTTCCACATTCTGTGAGACAGCAATGAGCTCAGTGTGGCTGAAAACAAAGAGAAACTAGGGTTCAGTCCCAGTTAGGTATGTAAATAACATTTGTTCCAAAGTAGGATTGGGTTTGGTGTCAGCAGTGCCCAGTGCAGGGAATATTATGTAAATTATTAAATGGGGTGGTAGCTGGCAGGCAGCAGTGGTGAGACTTTGATGTATAGGTTTCCAGGAGCCTTTCCCACCCGTATCTTGGGTGGCTGAGTAGGAGAGCATTAGGCTGGATTTCCCATTCCCGTGAAATTCCAGGCACAGCAGCAGTGGTGCCTGTAGCTGCAAGCAGTGCTGTGTTTCTGAAAGCCTGAAGAGATTAATTACAGCTGCTTTGGATTAAACTCTTCGAACCATATCTAACGTTACAAATTTTTTCCCTTTGTCAAGCTGAGGTGTGGGTTTCTGTGGACAGCCTGCCTGGCATGTGCCACTTTTGCCTCTATTTATTAATTAATTAAAAATATTAAGATGTGATAACTTGGAGATATTTGGTGTGAGGTCTGGTTTGCTGCTGCCATCAGGGGTGAGGAGGGGGTGTGGTGGATGTGATCTGGGGGACAACTCTGTGCCTTTCAGGGACCTCAGTGTTTTCTTTGGCAATGAAGGCTCTTGATGCACCATCTCTGTCAGGAAGGAAAGCAGAGCACGTGGTCAGTAAGGAGGCAGAATAAGCCCTGAAGCCCCAAGCTGGCACCTTGCACTGATGGTCTCAGCTCCTGTTGAGCTGCTGCTGGTGCTGCTGCTGCACCCTGGGCAGCCCTGTGGCCTGGGGGCAGCTGTGCCAGTGGCAGGAGAACACAGAAGGTGTTATTTCATGCCTGCCTGGTGTTCTGATTTGGAATATATAGCAGACACAAAAAGCAACATGTGCAAGTCCCAGTGGATCCCAGCTGGCTCATTCTAATGGCCATTTGCCCTGTGCAGCAGACAGCTCTTGCCTGTCTTTGCTTGGTACAGTCTCTTCAGCAGTGTTGTGAGGTCTGTGCCCCACAAAAGGAATGAGGCGAAAAGGGGAACATTTGTCTCACACTTTATGATTCGCAGCACTGCTTCAGGGCTCATTCCAGCCTGATAACTCCCTGAGATTCCCACATTGGCACCCAAGAACCAGGCAGTTTCAGGGAGCAGCCTTGTTCCCTGCTGTGTGTCCATATTTTCCTGACACTTTAGGATAAAAATCCCAGGTAAATATCAAAGAGACAATTTCTGTACACATAGGGTAGGTTGACTTTTCAGTTACACTCAAGCATCTTCACCAGAAAAAGTGCAGGGTGAAGCTGGTTGTGGTCTGCCTCTCTGCTTTACTGTAGTGCAGCAGGTTCAAAAACAGTTATGAAACCCTCCTGCACCCTTTTTCTTACCATTTGCCTGTCACAATCACCACTCCAAGGGATTAATAGTTAGAAATAAAGCTTTTGTAATGGAGGTAGATTCAAAACTTTACTTAAAGCAGAAACCTTCCCATTTGCACTTTGCAAAGACATCTGATGGGGAGGGACTGTGCAGACTCTGCTGCTGCAAGAGGACTTGTACTGCTGCTGATAGGTGCACAGAGATTACTCCTCACCACTGCAGCCACTCCCCCCAGCTCCCATCTGCCAGAGCCGAGCCAGAGCAGAGTGGGATAGGGCAGGGGAACACACGAGATGTGGTCTTGCCCCTCCTTTCAGTTTGTCCTTCTCAGTCTCTCTTTTATATATACCTCGTTTCACATGTCTGTGTTTTCTCTCCTCCATGCTATGGCAGTGGTGCTCCATGCTGATGAGACAGTGCGTGGTACAACCGCAGGCAGTCATTTTTCAGGTAATTTCTAGGGTAATGAACACCCGTCTCTTGCTTTTTCACTACCAAGCACAAGGTCAGGCTTCCTGGCTGCACAAGGAGGGACACCTGGCCATGACGGTCATTCCGGGCTGTTTCTCACCAGCAGCAGTGTGAGCTCACTAGTGCAGGAGCCAAATCTGAGATCCCTTCTGCTGCTCCCACCCCAATCAGCTGGAGAAGCTCTTGGGAAGGTTGGCAGGAGGGTTCAGGAGAAGGGTCTCAGTGGGGCTGTGGGGTGAGGGGCTGCTCTATGAGTGCTGCCTTCCCCTGGGGTTTCCTTTCCTCTCTGGATGGGGTGCCTGAAAGGAGTTGATCTGCCTGGGGGGAATGGGAAGAGGGGACACCACTGTACCCCTCATGAGTGGTTCAACACTAAACACTGTGACCCCACAGTGTAAGAGAGGTTTTTGCTTTTTCAGGGGGTTCTAGAGTCTCCTGGCCCCTCCATGGGAGTGAGGAGAGCTGCAGACAGTACTCATAGTGTGGTTTTAGGGTGAAGGCTGCTCTGCTCTGCACTCCTGATGCCCCACTCCTTGGGGGCCAGAAGAGGCCTCTGCTGACTATCACCTCTCTGCAGCGCCTTGCTGTTGGCAGCACTATGTTTCCTTTCCTGCCCACAGGCAAGTGCTGGTTACTGCCACTGTGCCAGCACAGTGCTGGCCCTGACCCCCCTGCTTTGCAGTGCAAACTATAACTGCAGAGGTGGATGTGATATGAGGGGGTCACTCCTCCACTGGGAATGCATGAGGGTAGTCAGCAGTCACAAGGGCTGCCCTTCAGCCTGCACTTGCTCTGCCTCAGTGCTGGAAGCAGTGGTCAGTGCTTGCTGCATGTGGCTGTTAGTGTTCAGCTGATGGTGGTTCCAAGAAGGGATCTGGGTACAGCAAAGTCTCTGGAAAATCCCTTAAAATCCTGCTATTCTTACCTCTGGGAAAAGTTGCTGGGCCATTGCCAAAGACATGCAGCTCCCATCTGCAGGAAGTTATTGAGACCAAAAGCTGGGAAGGACCCCAAATTTGCATTTTGCACATCTTCATCTCATTCCTACCACAGTGCTGCTTGGCTAAGGGCTCTCCATCCGCACTGTGCTGACCAGCCGTAATGCTCCCAGTCTCTCCTGCAGATGTCATTCCATGGTTTGGGACTGCGCCACTGTATCTTGCGCCAACTCACTGTGGTGCAGCAACATGGAAGAGCACAGGCTACCTCTGTTGTGACCCTTGCCAGGTTATGCTACACTCTGGTTGCTGCTTGCTTGACACTAGAAATGGTCAGTTCCTCCAAGCTCAGAGGGCTACTCATGGCTCATTTGCATGGTGCTTCCAGGTCATTACAGTTAAAAGTCTTTACTCTGGTCCTGTTTCTCCCAGGGTCAGTTCCTTGGACTCCTGAAGGGAAGCAAGCTATGGAGTTGTGCATTCCTGTGTCTGAGAATTGCAGTTGAGGGCTTAGGCTGGTTCCAGTTGGGTTTGTAGTTTGGGATCAGTCCCCTCATGTGACCAAATCCATGGCAGGGGTCCCATTCCAGCTAGATGCTTCCTCCCGAACTACAGGTGTGCAGCTCTCACTCTGTAATTGAGAAACCACATTCACTCTCTGCCTGTTGGGAGAGGTGGCTCTTCCTCATGGGAGGATCCAAAGAGATTTTCTAGTCTTTATATGGTGTGGTTATGGCTTTCATGGAGCAATATGGGTGAATTTAGGCATTCTTCCCCAGGGATTTATGTGTGCTCTTCTAGAAATACCAGAAATTCCAAACAGCAGCACACAAGGACAGGTTTTTCCTCTGCTGTGCTGCCAGCCCATCCATGCTGGTGCCTCACCAGCTGCTTGGGATGTCTCTGCAAGGCTATTGTTTCTCTGATGTTTTGTCAGGGTTTTGGGGAAAGAAAAAATCTAGCAGTGACTCCATATGTGCATGTATCCTGCATAGGGGAGAGGTGGGGTTGGAGACTCAGGAAAACATGGAATGGTGTGGGAAGGCTGAAAAATGCATTGTGGTGTCATGCTAAATGAGAGGAAGGAGCTTTGATTACACTTCTAGGAAGGAGGAAGGCTGGGACCATTTTCAGCATCCTCTGCAGAGGAGGGAGGTTCCCAGGGCTGTCCTCTCTCAGGAGGAGAAGTGGGGGTGAGTCACAGGTGTGGGTGTCTTTGAAGTAGTGGTGATATACAAAAAGGCCTAGGTGAATGATGGCAAGCCAAAAGTGAGGACACAGAGGATGTTGGAGGAGGCATGAGCTGAAAGAACTGAGGAATAGTACAACTTTAATGCAAAGGTTATGTAGGATCCTAGGAGACAAGTCAGAGGACTCTGATGCATGGGCTGGGTGCAGGACAAGGGTGGCCAGCAGCTTGTCCTCGGTAAAATGTATTTTGCATGCTCATCTGCAAGAGATTTGTGTGGGGGATCCTTCAAGATGATTGGCTGTACTCCTACCTCATGCTAATGGTGTCTGCAGAAAAACAAGTTTCTTACACAGAACTGTTAGTACAGGATTATCAATGTAAGTTACCTTCTGTTTGAGTGAGACCTGAGCTACAGAGACACTAGCAAGTATTCCTGGCCGAAGTGCTGAGTTAGTGGCAAGCACCAGATTATGTGCTGGATTCTCAGAGTAACTTGCAGAGAGGAGGAGGAGGATGTATTCACTGAAATCAGCTTTTGTTTCCTTTAAAAAAAAAAAAAAAAAGTCAACTTATTTTGATGTCACATCCCTGGAGCTGTTCAAGGCCTAGTTGGATGGGTCCTTGAACAACCTGGTCTAGTGGAAAGTGTCCCTTCCTGTGGATGTAATAAGTTGGTCTTTAATGTACCTTCCAATCCAAACCAGTCTGGGATTCTGTGTTTTTCTGAGTTTTATTCTGATTGCTCAAAAAAACCTCCATGTGATCCTGGGTTCATCTGCATTTCTTCATCTCTGCATGGTTTCTGCATTGACTTAGTCTTCAGGAATTCATTAGAGATTGGCATCACAGTGGCTGCTCTTCAGTTTACCTGTTTCCATTGTAGTTCTTTATTTGAAGTCAATCTCCAGTTGATATGGGCATGACTGCCAACTCACAAATAAGGGATTAAAACTTAAAGGGCAGATAGCAGGCAACAGAGGACTTTGAAAGAAAACTTCCCAGATTTGTGGGAATGACCCTGACAATAAGAAATTATTGAAAAAGGGCAAATAAAGATAAGCTTTGTGCCATATACATATACATCCTGTAAATGCATGCCTCATTGGCTATAGAATGCTGTAGCAATGGAGACTTAAACAGGGTTATAGGACACAAACACTCTGATTTCTGAGATCTGTGCTTGTTTACCATAGCCTCCTTCAGGTAATGAGATTAGGAAATTATTTGGAAATGGCACAGTGTTCTTACCAGAGTCAGGTGATTTATAATATATAATTATAAATTATGTATATATAATATATATTATTATATTGTAATATATAATTATAATATATAATTTATATATAATCCAAATAATTTGGGGTTAGAAACAGTTATCTACAAATGCATCCATTAAACAAACACTTATATATACATACCTCTTCTTTCCTGTGAAATGATGAAGAAATGCAACATTCCTAAGAAAAGGGAAACGGGAAAACCAGTTCCCACCTTCTTGTTAGTGCATGTCCCCTCAAATGCCAACAGTTTCAGTTTCAACACTGAAATGTGGAGAGTGTGGAGGTTAACAGGCATGAACATTTTCCTAACAAGAAAGTAGCTTGCACTTGGCAGGTAATCTACAAATTTTCCTCTTTCAGGAGAGCCTTGTTACATATTAATGAGTTTGGCTTTGGTTTTATACAGAAAACCTTTTTTGGTGTTCTCCAAGAACACTGGTGATAAGCACAGATCCACTTACTGAACAGTTTGAATATTGAAAAGCCCAGTATAAATGGTCATTGCCTTTAACACTGGCTGAACAAAGGATTCTTGAGTTCTGTATTGCATTTACTTTCTGTTGGCACAGGCAAAAAAAAGCTCTTGATTAGTAAAATATTTCCACTGAAATGTCTTTTGTTTCTTTTTCCAGGCAACTGAATACTCAGCCATGGCATCACTAGCTGGAGGACTGGATGACATGAAGGCCAATATAACCAGCCCTACTTCTGCAGATTTGGGAGCGAGTGTTCCTGGGCCTCAGTCCTATCCTATTGTCACAGGTAAATGATTTTCAAACACTGGTAAGTAGTGTGAATTGTCTGTACCTTCATATTGCAGGATGAGGTCCTTTATGGAAGAATTGTGTCAAAAAGTCTCTTTTTGAATGTGATTTCATAGGAGGTCTTGTTGAAAGAGAGCTGAATGGCTTGTGTAAATCGTTTGTGTATGTCTGTAGCTGACAGATGGAGCCTCTATCCCTCTTGTTCAGGAATGGATGTGCCTCTCCACCCCAAAAGTACACCCTGAATACCACCACTGAAAAGAATGCTTGCCTCTGCTTTTGGGCTTTGGAGCTATTTTTTGATAAATGCCCCTGGTATGTTTGACTGGATGGAGTTTTTATGGCAGTTCAAACTAGCCTGAATTTTGGAAGCTCATTTTATACCATTTCTGAATTGTACCTGTGCACTAAAGTTGAGCATTTAAATGAAAAGCAATGGGTGTTTGTTCAAGGAATGCCAAATCATATGCATTTATTCAGCATGTGTAGAGCTAGAGTTAAGGAATAGCTAGAGTCTGATAAATGCTTTGGTCACCTATTTATTTGGGACTGACCCCATTGCTTGCAAGGAAATTGGCCAAATGGTAAGCTAATTATTAAATTGTATCCCAAATTAGTTGTGTAAATCAGAAAAAAGGAGAGCTTTTAAAATTTAAGGCTCTGTATTTCATAGGAATGTTGGCTCTGTGTGTTACTGCTATGTCTAATTGGTGCAAATTTCATTGGATTTTCTCTGGTTTGACAAAGATTGGATGTAATGTTTTATTTTGTAGCTACAGTGGAAGATTATAATGTTTTTTGTGAAGCATTACTATGTCTTTAATGCTTTAAAATCTCATCTAGCAGAGGAGAAGTTTTGAAAACAAGTGTTGTTACAAAGTTGTTTTAACCCAGTACAGCATCAGTCTCTGGCTGTTCTTTACAAAGTTTAGGAGAATTCAGAAGAGATTGGAGAGTGAAAGAAATACATGTGTACCTTGAAGTGGGATGAGAGAGATATCTGTCTGGTTCTGAATGGGTGGTTTGAGTGTTGGACTCACAGAAATGAAAGGTGTCCAGGGTGGATGGATGGACAGAAAGAAGGACTTCTAGAGGTGTGTGGCTTGTAAGATGCATGGAGATAGAGCATTGATACAGATATATCTGTGTCCATCAGGGGTCTTTGCTGGAACCAGTGTTATCTAATATCTTCATCAGTGACACTGACAGAGGGATCATGGGCACCCTCAGCAGATTTGCAGGTGACACCAGGCTGAGAGTGCCACAACACCCTGAAAGATAGGGCCATCCAAGGGGGACTTGGAAAAGGTCTAGAAGTGGCCCATGGGAATCTCATGAAGTTTAAAAAGGCCAGATGCTGATGCTACACCTGGGTTGGGGCTACTCCTAGGACTGATCCAGGCAGAGGACAAACAGACTGCGAGTAGCCCTGGGAGAAGAGCTGGGTGCTGGTGGGTGAGAACTGGCCCTGCCCTGGCCGTGTGTGCTGGGACCCAGAAACCCCCCTGTGCTGGCCTGACCCCCCAGCGTGGGCAACAGGGGAGGGGGAATTCTGTGAGACCCCCCCCTGCAGAGCTGCCTCCAGCCCTGAGTCCCAGCACAGGAAGGGTGTGGAGCTGCTGGAGCCAGGCCAGAGGAGGCATCCTAGCTGATCAGAAGGCTGGAACACCTCTGCTATGAGGAAAGGCTGAGAGAGCTGGAATTTTTCAGGCTGGAGAAAAGAAGGCTTTGGGGTGACCTAACTGCAGCCTCTGTCATCTTCTAAGGAACTGCTCATCCAGGATTTACACCTGGCCAAAATGAGGTTCAGCCAAGAGCTGTTTTGGCTGGTACTTCTTTTTTTACCCTGGTTTAAGCTCTTCTTACATGTCTCACATTACTACTTCCTTAGAGTGCTGTGAGCTGATTGATCACATTTATTAGAGTAAAACCTACTACAGAGGTGATGCTACAGAGTTCATTATGGATTTCACAGAGGTTCTCCCTGTGATGTACCTACACTTGAGCAAAGATTTAAAATGTTAAATCTCCTCAAAACAAGGAGCAAGCTTTATGAACAGCAGGTTCTAGAAAAAAAACCTGCCATTAGACTTAAATATGTCAGAGTGACAGCTACGACAGAATGCATTTTTCAGGACACTGGATATTTATATCGTTAATTTGAAAGTGCTGTAGAGTTTTCTATCAACAGCATTCATAAAATGTAGATTTACGTAAGCATATCAAGAGTCTTCTAAAACCTATGCCTTTTGATATATTTTTGGAGGAAATTGTCTACCTGCTATACTTTCATATTCTCTTTCTAATAGCCATAGGAATTGTTTTGTGCTGATCATGCACTGGAAGCACCCAGAAATCCCCATCACGTATTGTATGCCTGAGTCATGGTCCACACTCAGAGGCTTCCTGAGGAGCTGAGAGGGCTGCAGGTTGACAGGAGCAGGGAAGATTCGGTAGCAAGCTATACTTTGCAATGTGCAAGGCATGTCCATTACAGTACACTTGGTGGTGCATTTCTCACTGTAGTTCTGGACAGATTCCTCTATTTTCTCCCCTAATATAAGCCATCTTTTCAGTCACATCAATTTACCCAGCCTGTTTCCTTGGTGGGACAGGGAGTTTGGAAAGGGAGACACATTTATTGACCTTATTTCCCTTGTAAGCATAAGGTGCATATTGCCATGGAACCTTCATCTGTGGTAGATATCTCTGAAAATCAGGAGCTGGGAAATGGTACACAGCAGTGGTTATAAATGTAAGATCAAACAAGTGTCTGCAAGCACACCACCAATTCTGCCTTCTCAGAGCTGTTTTTGTGATCCGTGGCCTGACAAAAGCTGTGGTAAAATCCAGTTACTGGTTTAGTGTTCTGTGGCTGTGATGGGCAGGGGATGATAAGCTACTAATGAGGTAATAATCCCTGGAGAAAGGTCAGCTTTGTATCAGCCCCACTTCAGCGGTAAGGCCATTACTCATGAGAGAAATCCTGCCAGAACCACCTCCTGGTCCTTGCCCCCCTCAGGTCAGAAGAGCCTGAGCCTCACAGATCTGTGATGGCATCCGATGTACTTCGTGGTTTTTCGGGCTGAGAAATCCCTCCCGGCTAGCTTGGGACTCACGCCCGCACGAATACAACATAGATGAAGCAAAGACGAGAAGCGCTCTTTCTCCACGTGGTTCTGATGTCCTAGTTTATTAGCTGGAAGGGGACATTAGCTCCAAACGCCACCCAGGTGAAGAAAGAGGGCGAGTCTACCTCCCAGTGCATATTGATACCCGAGGGAATGGGGGGACGGGGACGGAGGGTCGCAGCCAATGGAATACTGGTGAGGAGGGTCGAGGGGAGGGGTTACAAGGGACAGCGTGCACCTGGGTAGGAGCGGAGGGGTAGAAGGCAAGAAAGGGAACAGTCCATGTGATATCACCCCAGTGCAAAGACATCTAAATAACTATTTAGTGCACCACAACAGGCATCTTCAATGTGAACTGCTCCTCACTGGAGGAGGAATGGCCAGCCTTCCCTCTGGTCTTCTCTTGAGATTCGGGAAGTTGCATAGCTTTTAATTTCTTCACCTTTTTTTGAGTGTTCCCACTCTTCCTCGTTTCATACAGGCTGTCCTGTGGTGTATGTGAACAAACTCAGAGGATGAAGCTGAAAGCCTTGGGGGCAACATATTTTAGCATGCTTGGTAGTGTGTTTTCCACTGTAAAAATGAGAGTTAATTGGATAAAAGTCCAGCAAATGTCCTAAGCCTGTATTTGGTGGTGTTATTGCCTTGAGGTCAATCTCACTTCTTGTTGACATTTCAGATTATAAACAATTTTGTAACAGCTTCAGCGTAAAGAGACCGAGAGCTGCTTAAAGCACTGTCAAATGAGTTATGATATCCAGAGCAGCATTAGTGGGAAACATCTCTTCTCCCAGGAACTCTTCTCGTTGTGTGTGTGGAGCAGAGCTATGAACACAATTGCATGATGTTTCAACACAGAAGGGGGCTATTGGTAAGGCTGAAAAGTGGGTAAATGAATTGAAATACGAAAGCCATGAGTTCAAGCCAGGAACACTTGTGTCTTTCTTCAGCTGTATCTGCTGTTCCAGCTTAATGTTTTTTATGAGAAGTTCGGGAGTAGTCTGGGCTGCCATATGTGAAGAGAACTTAGACTCTTTCATGGTGTCAGTCTTAAATCTGTAAGATTATAAAAGATTTTATTGGAAATATGTCTGAGAACAGAACTATGATTACAGTTTTTCATTGCTCTTGCTACCAGGTTGTGGTGTGGGTGGCAAAGCAATGTTGAGATTTAAGATGGCAAAGATCCTCTGTGCAGTTGTTAGTAGAAAATGTAATATTTCTCTCTCTTAGCCAGCTGGCAGATCCAAACATATGGGATAGATCATGAAAATTAAAAGATTGCTTAAACATTAACACTCATGCTAGTACTTGCTGCTAAGGAGAAATGTAGTCACAGCTCTCAGTACTGCTTCATCTACCACCTCTGTTGTGCTGTGGATGACCAGTGAAATCTCTGATTAGAGAACAGTTTCCTTTTTTTGCATTGTTTTTATGCCACATTAAATAGTAGGTTTAAAAAACCCCTTCTGTCACTCCATGCTGCCACAGCCTGTAAAGGCTCTCTCCATTTACAAGCCAATGACATAGGCCCTGGCACATTGCTGCTGTTGTCAGCAGTTTTCAAGCAGCCTGTGATTGTTACTAATTACCTCCAGATGCATTTTCCCTGCTTTGACTTGCTGATTTCAGCATGGTTGGTGTCACTTTGAGAGGATAAAGCCACGTTAAACTGATATCTTTATGTGGCTCTCCAGTGCTGCACTGGGGGCGGATTGATGAACCTGCAGCAGCCCAGCTGTGTCCAGCAGCAGAGTCAGTATGTTCTTACAGAGCCAGGAGTGGCTGTCAACCAGCCTCACCTCACCCAGGGGCAGAGAAGCATGGTTTACTGGATCGGGGTGTGATGGAAACTCTGTATCACTCCACTAAAAGAAGTGTCACAGGGCACAGTTTTGTCAGTGAGCTTTTTGTCTAGCAAATGCTGGAGTAGAGGAGCCTGGTATTCTTCCATGCTGGGACATCTCTATCACTCTTGGCTCACCTGCTCTTCCTCACATGCAGGGAGAGACCAAGTTATGGACAAGTTATGTTTTATCCTCTGCATTCAAACTTGCAGCCACAGCTTGGAGTGTTACATTCCTTGCTTCTTTTTGTGGTCAGCCTTGTAGACAATGGTTGTGGAGAGTCAAATCCATGGACTTTGCTGCCCATTTTGTATGCATATCAAAAAGATGAGAAAAAGAGAACAAGAGCAGGATCAGAGTCAGTTTATCATTTGTAGGGATGGAGAAGGAGAGACTTTCTCAGTGGCTGTCATTTTAGTTACCTGCTCTGGCTTGCATTGCTGGACTCTGCCACCAGACATAGGTGATCCCAGATGTGAAACTGAACTGAACAAAAAGCAGACTCCTCCAACCCTGGGAAGATCAGCCTGACCTTTTCATTACTGTAGATGTATCCAGCATCTTAATGTAGTACATTGTGCCTGGTAGTTAGTTATTCGTATGTGTGGCACAGATCTGTGGCTAATGCAGGTAACAGGGATATGTTTAGTAGTCCATACTCCTGGAATAATGTTCAGGTTTTGTAGTTAGGGAACACAGTTGCTAAAATGGGATAAATGCAGGCCAAAAGACATTTCTTTCTACTGTTCTGTGGTGACATGCAGTGCTCAGTTGGCCTCTCAACATGTTTTTCCTTAGGACTGCTCAGTCTCATCTGCTCCCTGAGTCTTCATGCTACTTTGTTTGTGCCATCATGATGTAACTGCAATTTATGAGCCACTGTTTTGCCAGGTTTTGTTGAATGGAAGGTGTTATTTGCCCTTTTGAAGTGACCCATGAGATGGTGGAACTGCATGAATTCTGATGCCTTCAATAGGAGGAAAGAAGTCACGACTCTAAAATCCCAGGCTGAGCTCTTCCCAGGATCAAACACTAAAATCTTTCAGCACTTAGCTCAATGCAATCCAAAAGAACTTCTTGGTTTTTTTAACAAGAAAGCAAGTTGCAATAGGATGCAGATCACTTCCAGAAGAGTGGTAACAGATCATTCTCAGCCTGAGGATGGAGGATTCATCTGAGCAGCCCTAGAAACCAGACTTTGGCTGGAGGGGTCTGGGGAAACCCCCTGACTCCACAGGCTAGAATTTAGGTATTGAATTTGGACTCGACACCTACTCTTTTGCATAACCAAGTTAGCTGAGCTGGGTAAACTCCAGAATTGCTTTCTATTCTCAGCTGCCCAGTGTTTCTGTGGTTGGCTCTGTGCTTCCATGCTTCTGGGTAGAGCTGTGTGTCATTGTTTCTTTGGTGGGATTGGGCCCAGGGTGGCTCTGGGACAGGCTGCAGTCCATGTTACCAGGACCACTGGTCACTTCTGAGGGTCTGCTTCTACCAGCCTGGGCATGAAAATGGAGTAGGTGGGTAAGGAAGCTTTCTCACAATTTATTTTTCTTTTTGTACATGATTTTAAGGGAACATTTTAGAGATATCACAAAACATGGAAGGAAAATATGGATGTTTTGCTTTCCATTGTTTCATTTTTGGGGGTGGTGGTTTTGCATTTTTGTATCCTTTTCTTTTTGTCAGTCAGAGAGTCATTTAGGTTGGGAAAGGTCTCCAAGATCATCAACTCCAACCACTAATCCAGCACTGTCAAGTCTATGATTAGCAATATCTCCAAATGCCTACATGTCATTTAAATCCCTCCAGGGGCATCACTGCTGTGAAGAGCCTGTTTCAGTGCCTGATGGCCCTTTCAGTGCAGACAATTTCCCTGATGTCCAGTCTAAGCCTCCCCTGGTGCAACTTGAGGCCATTTCATCTTCTCCTGTTGCCTTCTAGTGACCAGAAAATGATACCAGCCTTCAAACTCCTTCCCTGGTATTCTTGACCTGACTGAACCTCTCTGATGAAGATTGTAATGGCTGTGTTCCTCTGGTAATGGCTTGGAGAGTGTAAGCAGAAGAGAGGACATTTGGTTGTGTAAATATCTTGAAATCTTGCCTATTTCTTTTTATGGCTTTGGAAATCAGGAGTCTTAGGGGTACACAAGAAAAATTAAGGGTTCAGTCTTAAGAGTATGTCCTGAGGTGTGCACATCCAGGTAGAATATTTAACCTGTGTGGTTAAATAGGATAGGTGAGGTGGAATGTGGTCACAGACTGAACCCTTTGGCCCACAAAAGAAGGAAAGGCTGCCTTTCTGTGCTGGGTCTTGGCTGGATTTTGGGTACTCATCCCACATCAGAACAAAGTCACAACCTCTTTCCAAGTTCAACTTCTCTTTAATTTTTAGTTTTGCTGTGCTTAAGACTAAAGTTTAACTCTGCTCTCTGAACCTAGTGCTGGCAGGAACCAAGGAAGGAATGCTTTTCCTCTGTCTCGAGCTGTATTTGATCTGCCTTTTACGACCATTTTTGATGGTCATCTGAGACAAATAAGTATTTTTGGTGTCCAATTGAAACAATAAAGTGACATTTAGAGGCAAAAAAAGTTCCCAATAGATTCCTTTGAGGAATACATAATGAAACAGAACTTTTCTCTCTTTCATGCACATCTGATGTTTACAGTGAAGACTGCTGTTATTTTGGAGGTGCAAAAGTGTGATACAGGGTTAGTAGTTCATTAACAAGAAGTAAAAATGTGCTTTAATAATGATGGGAAAAGCATTGTGAAATCTGCTGGTGGCAGTTCCTGCGGGAGAAAGGGGATGTTTATTTACTTTGTATATTACTGTAGTCAAAAAGAATGAACCTAAGATCTCCTATCTAGCTGATTCAGCAGTTGTAGGTTGTTTATTGTCATGAATTCAGGTCTGAATCCAGATCTTGCTGACCACAATAAGAAACCTGGTTTCATTAGGAAACATTGTTTGTCACTTAAACAAGTAGCATTTACTACTTTGTATTTTAAGAGTGACTGGGACAAAAGTGTTGTAAAAAGATCTGTTGAGGAGGATGATAGTTTAGGTGGCTTTGCAACTGGAAATGCCAAGGTCTGGAGAATAACAGGGAAAACATAAATTATGCTCTTTATCCTCTGTCTTTTCTGAGAAGTAGAATTTCTGTGTAGAGATAACATAGGTGTTTATGGAGACTTGGAGGCCCTCTCTCAGACATTTTTGAGCTCCTTGTCTTGGGAGAGGGATAGAAGCAGAGATCATAAAAGCACAGAGGAAATTTACAGCATTGTGAAGTGTTGCAGAGGCCTGTTGATGTGTGAGGCTGGGAACAGTGCACACACTTTATGCCCCTGCTAAGATGAAATCTAGCACTGTATTTGTCCCAGTTGTGCCACCATGGTGATGGAATAAATCTACTCTTTACACTTCAGATGTGGATTCTGGCCCCCTTGGTTACCTGCATATATTTGCTTCTCACACTGACACAGTCTTTGCTGATGTCTCAACATTTAGGAGAGGTCATTCAAAATTGTGATTGGTCATCCCTGTAGCAAGATCTCCAGGTGAAAAGAAGAAAACACTGCAGAAGGTGACTTGTCTAAAGAATTTCTGCATAAAAGGTTAGGTATTCTCATCAGGATGTGCCTGTTTCTGTCCAATGGCTATTGAGGGAAGGAAGAGTGCTTAGTTTAAGCTGGACCTGTGTAAGTGGATGGACCAGCCCTGGAGAGAGAAAGAAGGGTCACCTGAAGATACTGGGGAGAATTATTATCCAGCTGATAGTCAGCAGCAGTTTTACAGTTGTGCTTTCACCAGCTGACTGAAAGGAATTCAGTTATTCTGATTTAAAATTTAAAAATATTCACATTTTTTTCAATGAAAAGTTATTTCAATTTGTACTTCCTGTTCCAACTCTCTGAAATAAGAGTAATGCAACTTTTCCACAACTCCCTCTCCCTCTTTTTTCCTCCCCACTCATCCCTATTCTCAAATTAGCACAGTTTTGAAGAAAGTAAAGAAAAGATTTGGATTTGTTAATACTACATTTTTCTTCTGGAAAAATGCTTTGGGTTTTTTTGTTTGTTTGGTTTTGGTTTTTTGTTTGTTTGTGGTTTTTGTTTGTTTGTTTGTTTGTTTGGGGTGTTGTTGTTGTTGCCTAGTTGTAATAACAAAAATAAAAAGTCTTCTTCTGAGGCTAGATACAGGTTTTGGTCATATAACCTGTCCCTACCTGGAAATGTTGATCTTGTTTAAACATGGAACATAATCACAGAATTATACTTTGGCTTTTGCAGGACTGTTTTGAAGTGCAGATTGGTGTTGGTAGATGGATGGTTTATAGTGAAGTGTTATGCTAAGAGTTACAGCTTAGTTTCTACATTTAATAGATAAAAGTGCAGATGCATTTCCCAATAATCTATTCATCACTCACAATAGGATCTGCCATGTTAAAGACTTGAGAAAAGGCCATATGAACTCCTGTGGAAAGCAGCCAATCTGAAAAACAAAAGTGTAATTTTTAATGAGAAGACAGAGTCTAACTGCGACACTGTTGAGTTTTTCCATTTTTATTAATTCTTATCTTGCTATTAAAGAAGAAGTGCATTTGAGAAAGCAAACGAGGGCACTTGTACCCCACTAAGACCCAGGCTATTAACTGCCTCTTTTGATGATGTACAGCCTGACTCTGTTGGGAGTTTGGCTGTGGATTTAAATGTTGAATTTAACTATGGTAAACATATTTTGGTGCAAAGCATGTATAATAACAATTTGCATTTACATAGCATCTCTTACTTAAGGATTTTGCAATGTCTAATTAATTAAATCTGTTTCCCCCTGCCCCAAATACCAGTGTGGTATGGAGAATAAATGCAATTTTAAATCTAGCAGCTATAGCAGGAGGATTAAGACAAGAGGGTTCTGGTGCCTTCGTGGTGGTCCTGATTGTGGCAGCACTAGGGCTCGTTCTGCAAACATGCTGAGCAGCCTCATCTTGAGCTCACAGTGGTCTGAAGCAACCTGAAAAAAAAAGAATGTCAAACCAGCTCCCTATTGGTGGGTGGAAAGTGCTCTGCAGGTGTCAGAATCCCAGACATTCCTCTCCGTGCCCTGAACCCCGGACAGGGGTCTGGGCAGCCCTGGCAGGAACCCAAAAACACCTGGGGCTTTGATTTCAGCCCATGGGACAAATTACCAAGCTTATATGAGGAATCACAAGTCACTAAAGTTTAGACAGCACAGTAGCAGTAGTCAGAGGGTGAAAGGAGAAAATTTGGGATTTGGTACACGGGGGTTTCTCACGGGCATGCCCTATCCTTCTTCCTTCTTCTTCCTAACATCCATCTTTTAGGTGATGCTGGCATTTTTAGATTGGTTCAGAGTAAAAAGTCACTGTCTAACACAGGTGTGAGGGGTTGGCACACAATTATAAATATCTAATAGGTAGTTCATGGTATAAAAGACAGCACCAGCCCCGTGGGAGGTGTGAGCCTTGGACTGACCTGCTGGCCAGAGCTCGGGGGTCAGACAGAAAATATTTTAGATAAGAGACAATAAACATCACCGAGAACACGAGCAGAAGGCTCTTGACTCCTTCTTGGACAGCTGGGTTGGGAAAAGCAGCTTCCACCAACACCTGGGGCCACCTCCAGCAGGGAAGACCCCGGCATGCGTGCTTCATGCACAGCGTCATATGCTGGCATTTGGGTCCTGGGGATGCTCACACACAGCTGTGCCACCCACCACATGGCAGCTGGGGGGTTCAGGTGCTCAGGGCTGGCTGGCAGCTTTTAGGACATCATTGGCTAGTTCAGCCAACAGGTAGACTTTCTCATTGCCAGATAAATACTGAAATCTGTTGAAATCTGTTGTAGATCTCAAATTTGGAAATAATAAAAAAAAAAAAAAAAAAAAAGGAAAAAAAAAAAGAAAAGGAAAGCATTCTAATAAGCTTAAATGCTTCCTTAATTGCTTTTTCTTTTGGCCCACAACAATAACAAAACATCAGAGAGTTTCTGTGCAAGATACCGAAATTATATTTCCAGGTGAGTAGCAGGATGCATTGACATCTGTGCTTCTGCACACCATAAAAATAAAATCTAGTGGCAATCTGAGTCAGGCTGCAGAAGTTCTTTCTAGGACAAGGTAATAGTTTTGATGACAGTGGTTGAAGACCTCTGAAAGGTATTGAGGTGTTGGAATGTGTCCAATGACAATCAATGGAGCTGGGAAGGGTCTGGCACACAGGAGTTATTAGGTGTGGTGAGGGAGCTAAGGGGCTCATACTGGAGAAAAGGAGACTCAGGGAGACCCTCTGTCTCTCTACAACTTCCTGATAGGAGGGTGGAGCCAGGCCAGAGTCGGGCTGTGCTCCCAGGGAACAAGAACAGGACAAGAGGACATGGTCTCAAGATACTCTGGGGAAGTTTACACCTGATATTGGGAAAACATCTTCAGTGAAAGGGCTGTTCAACCTTGGCACAGGCTGCCCAGGACAGTGGTGGAGTTGCCATCCCTGGAAAGATTTACAAGCCATGTGGATATGGCACCTGGAGATATGGGCTACTGGTGCCCTCAGCACTGCTAGGGAATGGCTTGGCGATCCTAGAGAGCTTTTCTGACCTAAACAATTCTGTTATTCTGCCACTGATGAGATGTGGTCTTAATTTGTTTAATGGAAATTAATTCTTTAATGATACCTGACCGGTTGGGAAATTATATGTTTGCAGTGAATTGACTGTGAGTGATCAGACCAGTAGTTTTGGGAAGTGAGTAGAGGGAATCATAAAAGAGACAATTCTGGGTCTTTGTGCACCCCTGAGCAATGGAGAGCATGCCAGGAGGCCTCTTGCTGTCGGCTGTGTCCTCACACCTTCCTACTATTCCCTAGAAGTAGGACCATGATTAAATTCTTTTAATCTAGGAGAAATCTGGGAGAAATCTAGACGAAACTTAAGATGACTCAAGAAAGAAAAACTACAAAGTGTAAAGTGTTTGAAGTCATGTTTTAATAATGCTACAGTGTATTTTTTGAGGAAAGTTCTTGCTTATATTCTCTGTTGTTTGAAAGAGCTATTCCTGTAGTTCTGTCCCTGGAAAACACTGTGTTAGCCAAGAATAGAGATTTTATAAACCTACAGGGTTTTTTCATTTTGTTTTGTTTTGTTCTGTTTGTTGGCTTTTGTTTGCTTGGTTTGGTTGGTTTTGGGTTTTTTTTTGTAATGAACCATTGTCTTTTTATGATTTCATGTTACATTATGGCAAAAAATTTGTGAATTTTGGGTTTTATATAATTTCTCATTAAAATGTTGAACTGTAGTAAAAAAATACGCAAAAAGAAAAATGCAGTAGAAAAAAAGAAAAATGTCACTGGCACTTCATCAAAATACAAGTTGCCTGGCTCTTAAGCTGCTTGATGGAATTGGCACATCTACTAGCAGTGAGGAATATCACTTGTGGAAATCCCACAAGAATCAGCAGGGATGGGGACTGCCTGTGCTGCCACAGACTTGACACCTGGCTTGGGATTTTCACACAGATGTGGCTCAAAAGTAAATTCAGTAAAAAGAGAGAAAGAAGTGTTGGGGTCCCTCTGGAATTTTCCTTCTTTTCATTGTACATTCATTACAACAATCTGAAATCCTTGAGCTCAGCCCTGTGATGACATTATACCTTTTTTGCACACTAACTTCTGAAAAAAGCTCATATATCAGCTGTATCTCTCTGAAGAGGGATGTGTGGGTTATCCCCTCCCCAGCAGACTTCATCTCTGGTGCTTTTGGGTCCAGACCTTGTGGTCTCCCCAGATGTAAGCATCCTCCTGAGGGAAGGATGGTCTTTGACCACTGGGACTTAAAGATTACAAGAGTTTGTAGTGTGCAGAAGAGTGTGGTGGGGAGGCAGCAGGTGCTAATTGCAAGGTCCATAAGAGGAGGGGTGATGCTGGGGGCTGTGGATCAGACTGTCAGCAAATCAGGTGTTCATTCCTAAACAGAGGCTGTGTTTTTGCTCCTTCAGTCCTTGTTAATATAGTTATATGGCATATGGACACAAGCTATTCCCAGGCCTTGGTGTAGCCTTGAACAGGTCTGGTAGCTGTTCACACTGTAGGAAAATTGTGTCCTCTGTTGCCTGAGCTGTGTATGCTAGCCAGTAAAGGCAGTCCCAAATGCATCCAGGTCCAGCTTCACCCCCATGCTGATTCAGAGACAGCCAAGCTGTCTGGTATAGACACTGAATCACAGCAAACTATGAATCTTGTGGAGCCAGGCTGTTGCCCAGCCTAGCCTGGGTGACAAAGCTGCATCTGGCCCCGAGGTTCTCTGGAGAGCATTGTCCATCTCTCCCTGTGGGGCTGCACTGGGGATGGTCATTGTAGGAATAAGGGAACACTGGCAGTAACAGGGACACACGGGACATACATCACACCTGGTGCATGAACATGGGGTACAGGGTTGCAGAGCACACTTCTGCTTTGTGTGTCTTCACCTGCAGCTGCTGAGGCCGTACCAGGAGGTGCTCCATGAATCCCCATGTCCTGCCCTAGAGCATCCCAATGGCTTTGCCCACTGTAGAGGGACCAGTGTTCATTCTGCAGTCAAATGTTTGACCAAAAGAGGTACAGCTGCTATTGTCTTCCACTGTAAGGATGTGCAAGGCTGCAGAAGTCACATCAGATCTTAGGGGACATGCAAAGGTGAGATTATCACCTTATGGCCAGGTGCACGTTATCCATTGTATAAGGGTTTACTTAACAGGTTTGGGGGTGCACTGCTGCATCCTCACTACTCATGAGACAGATTTTATCCATCTCTTCTGGGGACTTAACTACCTTCAAGTCTTGATATTAACTCAGGTTTTAATGAGATATGATTTTAAGTTCTTAACATATGATTAGGATATCATTGGGCCCTACTGTGACACAGATAAAGCAGCTCTTTGCTGCTCTGTGTGATATTGCCTCCCTGCCCTGACCAGCATGTGGTGGACAGGAGTGCCTATCCCCTGTGCTTGACCCCTTGGAGAGGTGGAAAGCCACTGCTCCTGTGCATCATGTCACCCAAGAGTTTGGAGACCACAGAGTTACTTCTGTGCTTTCCTCTGCAACACACTGCCTGCAGACCCTCAGCAAATGCTCCCTTTCTGTAGTGACTGCTCTGAGCTATTCTGGCTGCAGCTGGCCACTGGTGCAGCAGGGGAGGTCCCTTCTGCTGGGTGGATACAGAATGAATTTGCAGTCCTCATGGAGGGGAATGCACTGTCATGGTTGTGGGAATGGTGCTCCACCAGTGCTGGCCGCTGTCATCACCTTCATTCCTCTGTCCCCACTATGTGGCGTAAAGAGGTTGTAGGCAGCAGGGATCAGCAGTGGCACCACAGGTCTGGGAGAGGAGGGGAGTGAGTGTGAAATTTGTCTATCCCTCTGGGACACTATCCCAGCCTCTCCTCCCTGTGGAGTGGGGAGGTGGGGGTGGTAGGGGCATGTCAGCTTTGCTCAGCATCACATACACCCAGCAGAGAACAGAGCAGCTCTGCCCCCATTATCCAAAGTGTTGTCCTGAATGTACTCCTTTCTCTGATCTTTGTAATTATTCCTGCCCAATCTTTCTTCATGTTTTCTTTTCATTATTTTCCCCTTTCTTGTCTCCCCGTCTTTTTTTTTTGCCCTAAAACTCCGACACTCCTCTCTGGTGTATTGAGAATGTGAGTGAAATTGAAGGCTGGAACGTCTCAAGTCTTTATGATGATGAATTACTTTCACTGCCAAACCTTTTATTGTCTGTGATTTGGAAAGAAGGGAAGCTGATTTATTGTGGCCAACTGTCATGCCATTTAATACAGTTATAAATCCTGACACCATGATGGCCACTGTCAGCCAGGGATCCCCTCTGGCCATTCTCCTGTCCTGCTTTTGCCCACGGTCGCTGTCTTCAGCTGAGGAGCAGGCAGGTCAAAATGTGAGCTGGGTGTTCCCACTTGAAAGATAATGGCTGAGGATGAAGCAAGCCCGAGGTGTCTCACCCAGACCCAGGCAGGCTGCACGGGCCCCAGGTCTTGGGATGGGTGGAGATGTCCCATGGTTCTGGACCCCTACAGCATCCCCCCATCCTGGTGCTTGCACTCATGGATTGCTTCAGTCCTGCTTGAATGTGAATTCTGTCCCTGCAGAAGGGGAATATCACACGGGGCTTGGAGGAAGATCCCTTTCCACAATCCCTTCTGTTCTCTGGTCTGAACTCACTGGAGGATGCTTCCCATAAAGTAATCCACACATTTGTTATTTTTTAACTGCATGGTGCATCAGCTGAGATACATATCTCACTATGTTAGGAGATGCTATCTACCCAATAGAAAGCTTGGAAAGAGGTGGGACTTGGAAATACTAATTTGGTTCTGCTGCTTGCTGGGGCAGATGAAAAATGCAATTTTGTCTCAAAGTGATTTCAAATGAGATGTTTCAGGTTCCTTCAGCCAAAGAAAGTAAAACATTTCAAACTTGACAACTGAGAATATTTGGTGGAAAATACTGAAACCCCAGTGTGTCAACATTTCCATAGCTTCACTATGTCCATCACAGAATCTAAGTGAAAAGCCTGATTTCAGCTTTTCATCTTATTCCAGGATAAAAAAACCACATTACTTAAATATCAGAAAAATAGCATATGGGTTGTTGACTTGGACTTTGTTGAACCCTAATTAACATGTAATAATTGAGGGTGTACATATTTGTTCTGTGAGGAGTAGAAAACCACTCTTGACATTAGCAATGATGTTTGGATTGGAAATGCCTCCATCTCAGATGAATTCCAGATGATGCAGATCATAAATATTGATCTTTGTGAGATGAAAAATTTCAGCATTAAACCAGTGACAATGGTTTATTGTCACTGCAAAACAGACTGGTGGAAGCTGTTGGATTTTCTTTTCCTCTGTGCTTATGTAGCAAGCTGAATAACCAGTTGACAATATACTCATGTCTTCCCGTTTCTGGATGCACCAGCAGGCTGATGGTTTGTGTTCACCCATGTCAGCACTGACAGGGCTTCCCTGCATGGGCAGGTGTCTGTCTGCATAGGAGCAGGTAGGACAGTGAAGCCCTGGGTTGCCTGGCATCTGGCTGAGCATTGGCAGCCCCTAGCACAGCAGTACTGCGCTGAGCCTGGCTGGACACGCCAGGCTCCTGGGCAGCGACATGATCTGCTCATCAGAGCATCATCACTCCTTGGGTGCTGGCAAGGGGTGCAAGGGTGTAGCTTGGGACCAAAGGGACTCCCACTGAGGCAGGGATGCATGCTGTCTGGGCTTCTTCTTCTGCTCTTGCTGCTCCCAAAAGCCCTCTGGATGTCACTGCTGTTCTTTGCAAGGTCCCTGGAAAGCCGTGTCCTCCCCTCTCTCCTGGTTGCTTGGCTGGATCAGCTTACCTGCTTTCCCACACATGGCTGGGAATCATGAAGCTGAGGATCATCCCAGCCCACCAGGACATGGCAGGGACCCAGGGCACTGCAGCCTGAAGCTTGCCTGGATTTTAGTACCCTCTCCAGGCCACCCTGTGTAGTTCTCAGTCCTGGGTGCAGTGTCACCCCAGCTGCCAGGCTGGGAGGATGAGGTGGTCTGCCCTGCCCTTCCTGATATGACATAATGTATCATATCATATCATATCATATCATATCATATCATATCATATCATATCATATCATGTCATGTATCATATCATATATCATATCATATCATAGTCATACAGATGCTCTGGAGCAGCACCTGTACCAGTAGGGCCTTTTCATGCAGTTCATATCACAGCAATCACAGCACAGCATATCCCAGGTAGTGGCAGCCCCACTCACGGTGGATGGGATATCAGGTCATCAGCATTCTCAGATGCCTTTCATGAAGTGGCCATGGTGGCAGCTGGTGGTTCAGAGGCCATCTCCATTTTTCCTCACACACTTTCCCAGTGCCTGGGAAGGTCCCAGAGGTGACTGCATGGCCTGGTATGAGCCCCCTGAGTTGTCCATGGACAGCAAGGTCTTTTAGCCAGGTCTGTGGGATGAATCCTGAAGATGTGAGCACTGCTGAAGGTGGCCCTCCCTTGGGAGCAGCATCTGTTCCCAGGGCAGCTACCAACTTGACCCAAGGCTGTGGACTCAAGTAATGTGCAGGACCACTCCTCAGGGCTGGCATGTCCCTTTTCATAACTGTTAAATGTTTGTTAAATGAGCTGAACATGTGGGGTTGGAAAAAGTCTGGATTTCCATTTCGTGATGAGGCAGAGGTTGGAGGCCAGCCACCTCTCCCCATACATCCCATGCATATCCATTAGTCTTTGGGAGCATCCATGCCACCACAGTAAAATGCTAACAATGCTACTTTTCATACTACAGGTCCTACTGTTTCGTTTTTCCCTTGTTGCTCCAAGGAGTTGTCTGGAGACATGTTACAGCGAGAGGAGTTCATAGTTCTTGACATACTGATGGTAGTTTCCTTCTAGTCTTCTTGATTGCAAAGAGAAGCTAGAAAACATCTTCTGAGCATTTGTAAAAATCCAAACAGTGGAAAAGAAGAAAAGGGAAAATGTTTTATTTAAATATCTCTCGGTAACTCAGTCCCCCTAATGATTTTTCTGGGGTGTTTAGCATCTAGCTGTGTATTTACATGAATAGGGATCCCCCAGACCACAAACTTTTCATGCTGCTGATCCTCTTGGTCATCCTACATCTTTCCAGCAGCACAGTGATTACTGTGGAGACAGTCTCACCAAGCCTGCTGTGCTGCTCTTATTAGAAGTATTGCTGTGCTGCAGAAGGAAAACAACAATAAAGGGAATATGTTGCTTCTGCATGCGTTAAGAGCACTGATCAAACCACAAGAGATCCCATTTCAGACATAATGTGCATTGGAGGGCAAAATTAGATTGAGGAGTAAATGGAGCCTAAAATCTCCATAGCTTTATTCGTCAGAAAGCTGTTTCATTGCGTGGTTTAATTCTCCTATTTCTTTCATTCACTGCATGTAGCATGCTGGCTAGAGTACATTTTAGAAATAAGGCAACGAAAAAAACCCTTCTTTAATTTGGCAGTGGTTGTGAGGTGTGTAAGACTGTTCAGACCTAAGATGTGAGGTGATATGAAATGCAGAAGCATGTTACTCAATAGCAGAAAAACAGCCAAACTGGCACTTGCTACATTTTAGCAGGAAGAGGTATTTTGGTTTGGAATTGTTATTTTCTATTTCGGCTTTTAATTTTGGTTTCTTTTGCATTTGTTTAATTCTGAACTTTTTAAAGTTGGTTTTATTATTTCTATTTGAAAGTTTTATTTCTTTGCTGCTTGTGAATTACACTGCATGATAAATGACACTTAACCAAAAAATAAGATTTTGTAGGCTAAGACCTGCCATGATGGTAAGCCCATTATTTTTATGTGGGATTTCTTTTCTCTCTGCTTTAAACATGTCAGTTTGACAGGAGGAGGCTAACTGGTCTCTCAGAGAAGTAGACACATGGGGTTTTTTGCCTTTGTAGGCAACACTTGATGTGATTTTCAAACTAATGCCAAGTGCCAAGGAGAACACTTGGTGTGCAGTGAATCCCTTCTGAAACATTGAAAACTGCAGATCAGTGTAGTTGGCACCAGTAAAATGACCATAGCAGGGGGACAAGCCCATGTGTGTCTCCATCCTGTACATACCTTTGTGTATCCATGCTTCCAGTCCGCATTCACGGCTCCATTTCTTTTCCAGAACCTCTGGAAGCTTGCTTGGCTTCCCTCACGCTGCTTCAGCAGTTCCCACATCCTAGCTGCCTGCAATTTTGGCTCTTCCTGCCTTGCACTGTGAGCCATGGAAATAAGAAGGGGAAGAGGAGCCAATTTCAGGCAGTTTTCCAGTGAAACTTTGACCAGACCTGAAACTCAGTTGAAGACCTCCATCAGTTTCAGTGTTATGTAAGCAGAGTCTCGTCTTTGAGATCTCGACCAGCAGAAGATCCCATCCTGTCAGGGCCAGAATGAGCTGCCTTCCCCTGCTCTTGAAACTTGATACCTGTGAAAGTGCTTCTCTGCCACCCTGGTGGAGGGACTGACCCCTGGACCAGGAACCAGTGGGGGTTTATTCAAGCTTAGGCTGTTGGATCCTTGTGCCTCTGTAGCCTTTTCTGTGGGTCCCTGCTGAGCTCATGAAGGTCCATCCTTTTGGCAGGGTCCTGCAGATCCAACAACTGTGAAAATATTCCAAGATTTTTACTTTGTTCAGGTCTATTTCATAATAAAAAAAACCCAACAAAACCAAAATCACAACAAATAGACTAAGAAAATACCTCCTTAAAAAACTCCAGATCTGAAGAAAGTTTAACAACAGAAAGTACTAAGTAAGGTAAAACGAGCCCAGAGCAGTGTGCACTTCTCGGCTGTATTTGTGACACCTTTTGTATCAGTCCTCACTATCTTAAATTTTACACAGCAAAGTAATTCTAATATTGAAAATGAGATTTAACTTCTTTTTAAAAAGGAAAATCAAATATTCTAGCATCTTCAGAACCTTTTCGATACGCACCCTCTAACTTCTCAGAGTTAAAATGCCAAATGAACAGCTCTCCACTTCATAAACTCCAGGTTTACACAATTCAAGTTGTTGGGGCATTTCTGTCTCTTAGTGTAAAGGTTTAATTATTGAAGTCTTGTCTGGCACTGGCACAAAGGCAAACGTGACATGACCTCTGTGGTCTGCCACGTCCTCCTCATTGTGTGTCTGTTTGTCCCCTCCTTTGGGAGGGACTGTGCTCTTCAGTAAGGGAGCAGTTCCCAGGATTTAGGCATGCAGTAGCTGAGCAGGGACATGGGCCTGTGTGGGATTTGCAGGCTGTGCCAGGCAGACTCAGCCTCCCCAAAAGAACCCTCTTCTGCAGGGTGCTGCTGCAGCTGCTGCAGGATGCCCCATGCTGCTTGTGACCTGCTGCTCCTCTGCTGTTCTCCAGGCAGGTGTGGGAGGGACAGGGCCCCACAAAAGAGATTTAATAGATCCAGGCCACCACGTGTCCTCACATAAGATCTTCTCATCCTTGCTCTCACCTCCATCTGCCCTCCCTGCCTTTTGGTGTCCCCTTGACAGATGATAAAGTTGTGGTGGTGCGTACATGTAATGTGGTGGGATCATCTCCATCTTTCTGCCATGCATCCCATGCATACTCACACTTCCCCACATCCCTTCACACACAGAGCTGTGAGCACCTGAGACCCAGACCATGCCTTGCCCTGCCCCAACCACTGGTGGGCCTGCTAGCCCCACCTGGGCGCAACAAAGAGAAACCTTGCAAGGCCTGAAGATGTCATTTATCATGGGCCAGGGAAAGGCTAAATTATGCAGGTGCATTTTAGTGTGTAGCTAGTTTTTGGCCACACAAGAATTAGGGTGAGAGTAGGTTCTTACAAAGATGTTGTCTGCCTGGGGTATTTTTCCCTATTTTCCACACAGATGTCCCCTCCAATACATTGTGAATGTGTGTGTTGAATGAAGGGGTCAACCCGTGGAATTCTAACCTTGCATGTGTTACAGGAGGGACAAGAGAACCAGGTGCTCTTTGAATACCAAGGTGGATGATGGTGCAACTCAGATCTGCAGAAAAAGCTTTCTCATCCTAGCAACCCTAAAAAGTCTGTGACAAGCTGGAATATTGAGTTGTTTATAGGGTGCAAGAGCTCTGTTGCTGCACAGAAGAAGGAACAGGAGTTTTATACAGCAGCACAAAAGAAATTGTCCAGAGGAGATAGTACTGAGGGCAGAGCACTCTGTAGCTCCAGGACTCCTTCTCAGGAATCACAGAGAAAACATACTGGGGTATTCAGCTGTACTTTCCCACTGCATTTTTGCTCTGACAGAAAGCATCGGTCTTCCTTCCTTTCTCTTTTACCTGCCTTGGCTCTCTTTTAAAAGTGGGATTGGGTCAATGGAAAGAGTAACAGAGACACCTGCTATGAAAGGCAGCTTTGGAGTCCTGTAAACATCTGCTGCTGCTTTGCAGATGAGGAGAAAAACAGACCCACATCTGCAGCCCCTGTTTCCATGCAGTGTGCTTAATCTGAATTTTATGGCTCTGATAGCAGATTACGGTGCCACTGTCATGAGCCCTTGCAGCCCCAGTCACAGTGGACACTGTGCATTTCAATACCTCCTCCACTAATCTTTCCCCCACTGCTCCCATTCCCTGGCTGCTAATTTCACGCAGGCACTTAAACATGATGGATAATTGTGTTCTGCTTATCAATGTTTAATTTAAGGGCTGTTCCGTCTGACCTGAATGCCCTCTGCAAGAGCTGTGCCTCATTATTGATTTCATGGTCATACCTGTGACATTACCTGCTTTGTAGGAAGTAGACTTTGACATTCCTGTGAGGCTTTGGCAGCCAGAGCTAATTGTCAGAAGAATAATCGAGTCAGCAAAATCATTACAGGTGATCTGTATGTTACCACTGTTTTATCTGCCTCTAATTAGGTGCAGGAGAGGTAACTCATCACAGTAAGCACACCACACTGGTTTGATGTCCACAAATAGAGCAAGATGAGCACAGGAGGGGAGTTATTCATTAACAGCAGCGATGCAGTGTGTTGGAGTCCTGTGCTGGTGACATCTCCTTTCCCAGTGGAATGGCATGAAATGCTGTACTGCAGGCATCCATGGGATACAGGCTCTGAGTGACTTTCGGGCAGGACTGAATGCTGGGGCATGTGCTCAGTGGCTTTGGACTCGAGGCAGTAATGAGAGTGCTGCTGCTGTGGAGCAGTATTTTGTGTGTGATAAAACCAGATAGCTTTTTTAGGACATGTTTTTCTCTTGTTTGGGTACTCCAATGCCCCCCCTGCTGCTGCCCTGGGAACACCCTGGGTGATACAAACACATCCCCAGATGGCAAAGGGAGCAAGAGCCAGTTGATGGAACTCATGAGGTCTTCTCCTGATAACAGTGTTGTGCATTTGACCAAAACATTTTCTTTGGGGTAACAGTTGAAATAACCAGGTTAGCATGATCAACTTCTTCACTGGGCAGAAGCAAAAGAGCTTTTCTAAGTGGGAACTGGATTTTTCAGAATAAAAGTCAGTGTAGGTAATCAATTTCACTGAAATAGGCTAGAAATTTGGGCTTCCTGCCCAGAGATGAAGTGGTACCCAAAAAGCATCGCTGCCAATTACTTTTTTTCCCTGGTGTTAAGCAATGTCATCCCTTCCTGTAAGGCACCACAGCTTCCTCATTTTGGGGGTAGCAGGTTCCTGGTATGGCAGGACAGCTGCCAAAGCCCACCAGAGAGCAACATGTGCAGGCTCCTGGGGCCAGCAATCCTCTGGGGTCTTAGCAGCAGAACAGCACCATTGCAGGTCCCTTCCTCTTCCAGTGATGTTTGAAGGCACTTGACGAAGGAGGTGCCATGGGACAGGACCAGGAACATGACCACAGCAGGGATGCCATCCTCCTGCCATCACAATGTGGAGTCTTCAAGACCATGCAAGTTCATTTTGAAGAGAGCACAGTGTTAACGCCAAGTTAATCCATCTGGGAGGCCTTCTGGAAGTGGTTTATCAATTCTGCTAGTGCCCTGCTGCAGCTGCTACGTGGCATCCCTGCACAAAATCAGCATAAGAATTCCTTGCACACAGAGGCTGCCAGGCAAGGAGCTGTAGAACCCCAGACTGAATGGGATGGTGCTTGGAAGCACCTGCCCAGCTCATTGCACAACTCTACGGGCAGGTGTGGCAGCATCTCTTCATCGCCAGTTTGTCTACTGCAAACCTGAGTTTTTTAAAAATAGTTTTCTGGAAAGACACGAAGAGTCAGGTGAGGCAGCAGCCTCTGTGTGGATCTGGTGGGGAGGGCTCTGATCTGTGCTGTTGGACAGGTCTGTGGGGGATCTGGTTTGGGCAGGGATGCCTGAGGTGGAGCCTGGGGCAGTGCTGGTCTCTGCTGGGTGGAGCACTCTGGTGCTGGTGGTACCTTGTGTAATTTTGGACGGGGCATGTGCTATCTTGGGTGGCCATCTCAGATGGTCGGATGTCTTGTAATGATAGGTGCAAGGAGAGTGGGAGGATTCACCAGCACTGCTGGACTGACTTTCCCAGTATTGCTGACCTATTGGTATTGAACCTCTGACTCTGAAGAGGTGACATTACCCCATTAACCCAGAGCACTGCCTCATTCTTGACCATGCTCCCGAGCCGGTGGCAATCACACACCTGCTGTGAGCAGGGGGCAGGGGGCAAAGGTCTGGCTTCCCTCAGTGCAGACCATGGTGCATCGTGGAAAGGAAAATCACCAGCCCTGCTGGTGGTTGTGAGACAGTGGCAAAGGGGCTCTGTGAGCCCCCTTCCACCACCTGAACCCCATACATTTTATGATGTATCCTTTGCTGTAATTAATTACATGTCCAGTGGGCTCATTTCTTTCATACTGTTACTGACAATCTGTTAGATAAAGGGAAAAAAATGCGTTGGTGCCCTGTGGTATTGAAAGTGAAGGGTTTTCACACTGTCAGGGTAATGAATTCTGCACGGGTTTGAAGCACCTGAGCTTGGGGGAGTCCTTGTGTCATGTGTCTGGGAGTGACAACCCCCAGTGGTTAATTACTGCCATGGATGAGAGCTGAGCTGATAGCAAAATGAGATAATTTCATTAGTAGTTAAATTTGAAGTTAATTGGATTCACATTTACACACAGTAGTGTACAAAGACACACTTGGAAATGCTCTTTGCCACCTTTTGATTTTTTTTAAGAAGGTAGATGGATTGAGGAATGCTTCTAAACCGCTCTCTCTTTTTTTTCCCTGTGGTTTGGAGAGAGGAGAGTCCTTTGCTGCTGCAGGCTGCTCTCTGCCCCATCCCTTTTGTCCTGCAGCAGGGACATTTGCTGATGCCCAAGCACTGCTTGCTTCATCTGTGCAGGGGTTGCTGCTAAGCTCTCCTATAGCTGGTGGAAAATTTTCTTTTATGGAAGAAAATGACTTATTTACACTTTGCAAAATGATCATTTGCTTTCATTGGGAGTGTTGCCAGCTCCTAGTGAAAGGAGAGATGGACATTTGTTGACCATCTTCTGTGTGCAGTGCCTTTGACAGGTGCAGGGGTGTCCATAGCAGAGGTGTTTGCTCCACTGTCCAGAATGACAACACTGGTGCTCCCCCTAAGACATTTTCTCTCTGGAAATCAGATGAGTGTTGGGTCAGCATTGTCTTGGAGGTGTTCACCAGGAACCTGAAGGAGCCTGGTGAAGCAGTCTGGAGGAGGTGATGAGATAAAGGAGATGGCAAGGTCCAGGCTGAAAGGGCACTAGAGCTGCTGTGTGCTCCTTCTATCACAGAGGTGTGCCAGTTTCAGGTCAGCAGATATCGCTGAAGGTACCGATGCTGCTGGGGCTACCAGCCTCTCCATGGGGAGGCCACTGTAGGAAAGATGCAGAAAGGTATTTCGGTACTTGGAGCTTAAAATTGTTGGCACAGGTTTCCAATTGTTGGAAAAAGATTGTTGGTTACCTTGGAAAATCCTGCTAGGCTCTGCTCTAGTTGAGCTTCTCTATAGGCTGGAGCTGGCAGGTGAGCTGCTCTGTCCTGAACAATGCCAGCCCAGCAAGGCAAGGAGGCAGCTCTGCCCACAGCTGCTTCTGCCCCCATCTTTAACTTTAGGTATCTAAAATAACCTTCAAAAAGCACAGGACAAAGACATTCAGGAAAAAGCATGTCTTGAAGGGACCTAGGTTCCTATGCCTGTGTGGCCCACTGCTAAAATGTAGATGTTCATTTCCTCTTGAGTGCTTTGCCTGAATCAGTAAGGCAGAACAGCCTGGAGCAGAGGCTGCTTCTTAATCTCTCTTTGTACTAGGTGGATTAGTGTTTTTCTCTTAAATCAATTGTTTTAGTGCAGTTGAAGCTTGCCAGCGCTGGGGGAAAATCTCATAGAGAATGGGACGCTCCAGTCTTTCTTTTTTGGTGAAAGCAAATTGGATGGAATTGACAGGATGAGGTTGGATTGCAGCACTTGCAGCTATGCCCTTGGTTACCTTTGGCCAGCCCCCTCAGGGGGCCCTGCCTGAGACCTAGCTGTGGGGACCCTATAAGGAAGATTTGTTGACAGATGACAGAACATTTCATTTGGAAATGGGATGGAATGGAAACCAGTCCGAACCTGAGGATCAGGTCATGGGTGATGTTTTCTTTATTGACTGAGGAGCAGAGGTCCTACTTGTTATATGGTTGTTTGTGGTGGTTACGTTGCTCAGTGCCCTTGACAGTGATCCTAGTCATTCTGGGTGTGGCAATGGCTTTGGATAAAGTGAATTATTTGTAATATTTCAAAATACTGAAGTAGATGTCAAGGTTTTTATGATAGCTATGGAAAGTGAGGAGTGGGATGTAGTCAGTGTGGGGCAGTTTGGGAGGGGGAGCTTGCCCACACGTCAAGGCACCTTTGGGACCTCATGTGTTATGCCATTCTGTGGTGACACCGTACAACCAAGGAAGGGAGAGTCCTGATTTCCCTCCTGGGTCTCCGGAGGGCTCCTAGATGGCAGTAGTCAGCCTGTGAAACGTTCGTCTGCCTTGGGGACAGCTGTTAGCTGAGTCCCTGCTAGCACTGGTGTGAACTTAGCTTCTGAGACTGACTTTATGTAGTCTGCAGATACTTTTGCATTCTCCAGGCTGTAGAGGTGACATAAAGCATTTAATTTTGTGTGGGAGAGAAGGAAGCAGGGCAGTGATGAGGGGAGAACATTTTAATCTAAAATAACCATTTTCTGCCTGCATTGAATAATTAGAATTCATTATGCCCTTCCGTAAGGGACGTGACTTCTCCCTAGCACTGGAGAGCAAATTAATCAATTGTTTTGAACCTTAAATTCTTTTAGGATGTGAATGCACCATAAATATTCTGTAGGAAGGGCCTGAGAGGAACAGCTTGCATCCTGATTTGCAGATACTGAATGCAGAGGAAAGTGGGGCATGTGCTAAGAGATCTGCAGCGAAGCTAGAGTTTTGGCATGTATCTCTTCATCTGAGGGTAGGGGGAGGCAGCCTTTGTGGCCATGACCCAGAGATTGTGAGCTACAATTTGCAATTACTTGTGTACCTGTCTCTTGTCTCATCAGATGAAGTCTCATTTCTTTAAAGATATCAAAAAAGGGAAGATTTTTAAGTTTTATTTTTAGATCAAAATGAAATTTGGGCTCAAAATCCTTACCAAACTTTAAAAAACTTTAAAAAGAATTGTTTTGGCTTTTGTAAAAATGTTCAGTTTCAATCTCTCCAAGCTCTAGAGACCTGAAAAAAGTTCACTGTTTTAAAAACAATTGCCTACAGAACACAATGTGAAAAAACGGAACCTGTGCATTTTTTTCTTGTCAGTAGTGCTAAAATCAACGAAGTCACATAACTTTTGCTGATCCAACATGCTACCTTTTAAGGAAAGAACCATATTTTTGCCAAGAGCTGTTTTGGGCCAACAGGATCTTGGAGTTGACTGGTGGTCAAGTGTGTTTGGGCCAGAGTGGTCCCTGTCCTGTAGAGGTTGGAAGAGTGGAAGGGCCAGGTGCTTCATACAGCCCAGAGTCCCTTCCTCTTAACTGAGGTGTGCACTCAGCTTTTCAGAGCTAAGCTCTCATGCAGTGCTATTGCCTCTGAGCTGTGCTTTGGATCTGATGGACCCCTCATTTTCCCCCAGCCTTGGAGGAGCCACTTGGCAGGCGGGCAGAGGTGCTGGCAGAGCCAGGTGGGGTGGGTGTAAGGGGCAGGTCCATGAACTAAAGTGGTGCCTGAGTAGTGTGTGTGATGCTCACACTGGGAGAGGATTGCAGAGCCTACATCCAGCTGCTGACCAAGCCGTGGTGTTGCAGGGTCAATGCTACCAGGCACCTGTGTGTGTCTTGAAAGCAACTTCTCCTTGGCTAAGCGTTCTGTCCAAGGATGCCCAGAAGACCATGAGTGAGCTCCAGGATTTCCTCTAGGGTGAGGGATGGCTCCTGTCTGATGAGATCACAGGATCATCCTTTTTTTCCGGAGGGTTTCTTGGGGCCACAGCTGATAGTGGTTTACCCAAAATCCCACTGTGGCAGCCTGAAGGGATGGTGACTGTTCCAGAACCTCCACATGGGAGCACGGTCCAGGCATGACTGAGGAAACACTTCTGCTGCTCTTTGTGAGCCATGATATCTGACCTCCTGCCTTTACACTGCCAGCAGAAACATGTCGTCGAAAGTGATAGGAGACGTGTCTGGGAGAGGGTGAAGGAAGAGAGAGTACCCCAGACCCCTGGTCCAGGGGCAGATTGATGGAAGACATCCCACTGCCTGCTTTTGTGGGGTTATTTCCATTGAAGTCCTGTGGGTACATGACTAAAACCCATGTTTCTATGGCTAAGGAAAGAGCAGTGCATCCGGCTGTGTCTGCAAATCTAACTCTTCCTCTGGCACTGTGACAAGCTATATTTTAAACCACCTTCATGTCTCAATACCTTGTGTTTGTTCTTTTTCTTTTTTCTTTAATAAAAGATGAAACAAATACCCTGCATTGTATTTAGATCTCAAACAGTATCAGCCTGTGCATGTGATTTTCTAGGGAGTTTTCTGGCAAAATGTCATTAAGATCTGTGCTGTTTCCCATTTCACTGCTTTTGACTTTACAAATCTAAGCTTTGGAGGAATTTGGGAGTAGCAGTGAGCAGCTGGAGTTCAGGCGAGTGTGTTCCTCTCCCTGCAGAGCTCTGCTCTTCACCTTCCAGTCTTGCACTTCATTGGAGCTTTGTGGCAGCTTATAGAGAAAACAAAACTGTGCCTGCCCTCCCTGCCAGGCTGAAAATCCCATGCTGGTCCTCTCAGAGCAGTGATGACAAATGCATGGCTGTGTTCTGGGTGCTTGGGGAGATGTAAAACCATGTCTGCTTGTCGCAATGCTCACGTGGTGATTTGTTGGTTTGATTCCTCAGGTCGCGAGCTGGCAAGTACAACCCTCCCAGGATACCCTCCACACGTCCCTCCTGCTGGACAGGGCAGCTACTCCGCTCCAGCACTGACAGGAATGGTGCCTGGTGAGTCTTCAGAGTAGGGGGAAAGAAAACATAAAAGGAAAACAAATAGCATTTCAGGAGAGAAATGTTGCGTACTGTAAATGTTCTGTGCTGAGGTAGAAGCCACAGTGCTGAAGGGCAGGTGTGGAGTGATCCTGAGTGAAGTAGGACCAAGCTCCCCAGCACAGGAGGCTGCATAATCTGCAGAGTGCCAAAGCAAAGTGTTGGCACTGAAATGCTGAAGGAGCTCCCAGCCTCCCTTCTGTGGAGCCTGGAGATTGCTCCATATTGGGCTGTGCCAGGCTCTACTCACCTGACTCAGGCTTTGCTCTAACTCACCTGGTTTCTCCCAACATTGTCCCTCTGTGCTGCCCCAGTAGTGAGGCCATTGGCCCTGGGGGCTGGGCATGTCCTGACCTCTGACTTCCTCCATGCAAACCTGACTCAGGGGACACCAGGTTGTTCCCAGGACACTCTACTTCTGTAATTTCCTTCCCATTTTGGAGCCTCGCAGTCAGAAATGCCAGGTGACATGAGCCATCTGGTGGCTACTGCTTGCCTTTGTGGCAGCAGAAGCAGAGGTAGTGCAGGTGCCTGGGGTGGGCAGAGCAGGTTCTGCAGGTATGTCACATCACTGATGCCAGCCTTAGCGCTGTTGGCTGCAGGTCTGCACACAATTCAGAGTAGGACGGTGACTTCTGGGTGCTGGCAGCAAGGAGTGGTGGGGTGACAGTGCTGCTGTCTTTTCTGGGGAGTTACCAATTCTTTGGGAGCAGCTGCTAGGGTGGGTTGGCAGAGCCGCAGGATGTGGGGCTTAATGGTGCTCAGCCGGAGGAGGTGCAGTGTAGGTTCAGTGATGTAGAGTCATCTGAGCTGATTTTCCCAGGTAATAGATTTTATTTTTAACTACATATAGGCTTGTGTGACCCATTATATTGAATAACTGCACTGTTCCTCTCACTGGTTCCTTTAATAACAACCTTCTGCTCCAGCTAGTGTGAAGGTCAGCTGCAATTCCTGTAGGTTCTCCATCTCATTTAAGTGAGAATTTGCTAACTAGCATCCAAAATGCCTTCTCAATCCTTCTTTGACTCCTGTCCTTTGCAGGACCAGTGTTAGAGCCTTGCTAGGGTAAGCACCACAGTCCCTGAGGGGCTGACAGTCAGGCAGGTGACAGACCCAGTCTGCTACCATTGCCACATCTCTGCTTGTTCCAAAATGGCCAAACTATCATGCCCAAGCACAGGCATGTGTTTGTTCTGCCAGCTCTCAGGAATTCATCTCACGACCTGCCTCTGCCTTGTTCTAGTTTTTGGAGCCTTTGCTAGAAATGCGCTTCCTTGATAAGATTTTTAATCATTAGCCATGAATTTCTGCTTGTAATTAAGCAATTGTGTGAGTTAAGTGGTTAGAGACATGGGAGAAATGTATACATGATAACACATAAGCAGTGTTTTGTTGCATGCTTGTTGCTACCGCCCTCGCCCCTGCTGATGTGAATAAACCCAGCCCTTACCATGCTGGGTGTTTGTCCCACACCTGCTGGGGTCTGTAGCTTGCCTATGGGACACGGGAGACCTTCACACTCCCTTGCAATTGCAAGATGTGTGCAATTCAGCTTCATGTTCTGTCCTTATCTTTTCTCCAGCCCCCCCATCACGGCTCATCCTAACAGGAGCACTTTTGCCTCCTGCCAGACCCTCGTCCTTCCTTATCTCTCCCACAGGCAAGGGGGTACACAGGAGCCTGTCTCTGCTGCATCTCCATGACTTGTTCAAACACATGCTCAAAATTTCACATTTCCTCCTTCCTTTCCTGCAAAACAAGGGACTTGCATATCAGCAATGAATTTCCATTTTTATGTGGCTTGTCTGCTATGGCAGAGAATAAACTATTCAAACGCTTTTCTGTGAAGGAACCAAACAAGCAAACACGTGGTTTGATTTCAGTCTGGAGCTTTTGGGACTGACAGCTGGCATTGTTCGAGGCTCCCATGAATGTGTTTCCTCTTCAGGCCACTGGCCCTGCAAGCTTCTCCTGCCTTTTGGTGGCTGTCACCCTGTAGAATTGACTGGAGGGGAGCTGTCTGAGCTGTGCTGAGGTGCCAGCACCCACAGTGCTCTGATGTCACAGGGTGCAAGTGAAATGCCACAGTGGGACAGATGGGTATGTAGGTGGGAAAACAAGTGGTTGGGTGGTCAAGCTCAGAGGTAGTGCCTAATGCCACACTCCAGGTGGGTGCTGGTACTACGCATAGAATTGCCCAGCACAACTAGAGGTCTCTCTTGATTCACAACTTCATCCCCAACTAGAAGAGAGCCCATCTTAGCAGGTGTTCAGAGGCTGCCAACGTGCATGATGCCATCAGTAGGCTCTAGAGCAGAGCAGTGATGTGGAGGCACATAGACAGGCTGAGGAGGAGCATGAAACCCAGCAAGGACAAACCAAATGATCCTGCACCAGGAAAAGGAGCACTTTGCTGCAAAACTGTTTAGTTTGTGGAGGGATGAGGCAGACTGAGAGCTGAGCATCAGTCTGCTATCTGCACTGGTCGTGAGAATGGTCAGCATTCTCCTGGGCAGGAGCTGGAGAGAAGGAGTTATCTCCCCTCACTTGGAACTTACGGACTCACAGTGGGAATAGTACTGGTTTGAGACCCCTTAACACAAATAAATAATTGGTGGAAGTCAAAACAAGCAAGATGCAACTGGGTATGACAAAAGTCTCCAAACTTTTCTCCCAAGAGATGGGTCCAGTGGTGGAACAGGTTGCTGAGGGATTATGCAGTCTCCATGCTTGAGGGTTTTCAAGGCCATGGTGGGTGAAGCCCTGAGTGTTCTGCCCTGGCCTTATTGCTGATGCTGCACTGAGAATGGTATTGAGACCGCCTGAAGACCTTTCCATCCTGAAATGACTGCTCATTCCATGACTCACTGTTTCAACTGAGGCACTGCTGGAAATGTGCTGCAGAAATTCTTATGCTTCTGCCTGATACTGTGAGTAGGGATGGAGTCAGGAAGCTGTAAACAGATGGAAATCAGGCCCCTCTCTGTAAAAGAGGGGTGCCAGAAGTCCATGCAGAAGAGACACTTCTGCTCTAGTTACCACTAAATGACTGAGCCATGAATCCCACTTTGAGGCTGCAGGGAGCCCTATAGGCATTTTTTCTGTCGTAGGGAAGATCCTAATGTTACACAGGGACTGTGAAAAATCACTTTCCACATTCCTCCATCCCGTGAGCATGATCTCACCTTGTAGCAGTCCAGTGGCACCTTCTTCCAGCCCCTGGCTTGGCATCCTGTTTGCCTGTGCTCCATGCCCCATGACTCACCTTTTCCTCTGGGAGACTATTAATAACAGGAGGAAGGCGGGTAGACCCGACGTAAGATTAGTGACTATTGGTAAATATTCCTGGACATGCTGGAGCAGGCGTCAACACTGACTCTATCATGTGGTATGTCATGGGAAGCCACAGGATCCCAGGAACAGCCACCAACCTCACCTGGTAAAGGAGACATAGCATCGCCTGGAGCAGCTTGCACAGAATGAACACTTCTCTTTAACCCTCATTGTCTGGTGGCTGATGCTTTGAAGCATGGAAGATTATATTCCTTATAAATGCTCATTTTGTCTACTGCAGCTCTCTGTGTACTTTCATTATCTGTTTAAAGCTTTAATCCACTGTTGGTTCCTACTAGATTCATGGCCTCAGCATCATCTTGGGGCACAGGATCCCACAGGTTACTGAGATGCTGTATGCAGAAATTATCCCCAATAATTTGGTACTGTTGTTACTATTTGTTCACACTGTGACTGTGCCCCTAAAGTGCTGTTCCCCATGGAAACATGGAGCAGTGTTTTCCCAGCAGCCTTTCCTTTCTGGAGGAAAATCTCTGGGGAAGAGCAGGCTGGAGCAAACTGCATCTTCTCCACCCAGTCACGTACTCACAACATGAAGCCTTGTGCCATGTGGCATGTGGTCCTGGAGCTGTTTTCTTCTTTGGATGGAGATGGTGTTGTCTTCTGCTTGTTGTTTCTGCCTCCTCTTCTCCTTTTACTGCCTCACACCTCACTTTGGGAGCTCAGCAGAAGCAAGCTGGGTGCAGACTGGGAAATGCAATATTTACAGTGGTTTTACTCTGTGGCCAATGTGGGGGCCTCAGAGCCCTCTCCTGAGGTGAAGTGTTTGAATGGAAGCACAGCTTCTGAAGCAGCTGTTGGCTGGTCACAGAGACCATACAATTGCCATATCTCCCTCACCTCTGGAAGGCTGGGCTTTCTCTCCAGTGCTACTCTTCCTCCTTCATGGGCTCTGCTGCCCTGCTGATTGGAGCTGGCATGGCTTGACAGGGACCAGTGCTGCTTGCCTGGGGTCTTTTCTTGATCTTTTTGATCTTCACAAACCACCAGCCTGTTTCCAGCACCGGCTCAGGTCTCTTTTCACAGATCACTCCTTGTGTCTGTGTGTCTGCTCTTAAGATGCATCTGAAGGTCAGTGTTCTCCCATGTGTGGGGCAGATGGTGACCATCAGCAAGGGTACAGAGGGGAAACATGAGAAGTGGTGCAAGAGCTACAGTATGTGTGCCTGCTCCAGACAACACATCCCAAAAGCTGTGTCCCATTTGAGTCCTGACAGCACTGGGACAGATGGGCTTGCAGCAATTTCATTGCTGAGACAGGGGTTTGGACAAACCACGCCTGTGTTCACCAGCACGTGTGTGCCCTTGCCATCATGCTTATGATGCTGCAGCTGAGCTGGACACAGGTAATATTCAAGTAGCCATGAAAACTCGCTTAAATCCTTATTCCAGTTCTTGTGTTAGAAGTGCTAGGACAGCAGTCCCTGTTTCCCCTCAGTTTCTGTCCCCTTCCCCCATTTCTTCTTCACAACTCCAGGGATGAATCCCCTGCTCTGTCACCCCTTTTCCCCTCCCCAGGGCTGCTGTTCACCCCATTCCCTCCTTTCCTGGCAGGCTCTGCATACTGGGTGACAGGAAAGGGTAGACTCTCCAGAATAGTGATGCTGAGAATATAGTCATTAATGGGACTCTTGAAACCCAGATGTCCTTTCTGAACACCGGTAATTTGTTTTTAATGAAAAACCATGCAGTGACCCTGAACAAATGAATTTCCTTTATAAGAAGTCTATGTGCAATTACCCGACTAAAGGGACCTGAAAACACTGACATTCAAAACTGGGCTTTGAAAAGAAAGGCATAAAAAATAGCAATGCTGTCATTAGCAATCTTTTATCTAGGAGAAGATGCTTGCTCTAACATGTGAAGGGGAAGGAGATGATGTTGCAAACAAAACATGTGGCTTTCAAATGCATTTTTTAATTGTGGCTGGCAGGTATTGATGCTGAGGAGCAGTAAGGCTGTGTGGACTTCTTCCTGTTCGGGCTGTTCCTCATACTGAGTCTGCAAGGGATAGTACCCTTCCTCAGTCCACTGGCACCCAGCCTGCAGCAAGGAGTGCAGGGGGCCAGAATGCCAGCCTTGTGTCCTGGAGGAGTTAGGAGGCAGACATTTGGATGAGTGGGACTACAGGGTACAGTCGATAGAGATTGGTGGAATTTGGATCCACTGGCACACTGAAGATTTTATTCATAGTTATTTTTTTTAGTTATTGTTTTTTGATCTGGCTCTACCTTTGCCAAAGTTTGGCAACAGCATGTTGTTATCTTGTGACAATATTTAGGAAATAAATGAGAAGCAGCTGAGAGATAAAATGCCTAAAACCAAGGGCACAGAAACCAAATTGCAGTATGCGGGATGTCAGAGGGCATCAGTGAACCAGTTCCTCCTCTGTTGTCCAGCATAATGCTGGAATTGCTTGGTTACTTGAACACTGGCATTGTTCCAGCCAGTGAGAATAAAAGGAGATTCTGGCTCTTTATGCTAGATGGACCTAAAGCAAATGAGGAATAAACCTTAACAATTCTTTGCTGAAGCAGAAATTTGCAAGTTATCTCCTCAGAGCCTGGAAGTGACGCCCAAGTATGCCATCGGTTCCACCTACTCCAAGGTGCTGTTGTGGCTGGGATAGGTATGTGTGTTTGGGTTATAGCCACCTGTGCCTTTTTGACAGCTCATGCAGCTCAAACCCAAACCCAGATGTCCCCTGGTGCACCCCAAAGACAACTTCAGCCCCTGCAGATGCTCACAAAAATATCCAAGGCTTCAATGCTACAGTCAGAAGACCTGCTACCAAAGGGCAGAAGTGCTGATGTTGCTTTCTCTGGTTAAACAAAATTTTCTGTTTTTCCCCAAGTCTGAGGCTATTCCATAGAAGTGTCTCCCCATCCTTTTGTAGTCTTGGAAGACAAATCCCAGAGAAGTTTCATTACCTACGATGTGATGTGCCATCACAAATATCTTGGGGCAAATTGCAAACCAGCTGACAAATGATTCCCTTAAGAAATAATGAAACATTTCGGTAAATGGTATATGTTTATCCTCTGCTCATGTACATTTTGGATGAGGGTCTGCTAGAATCTTGGAAGTCTAGAGAAACGTTTTGGTTCTCATCTGTCAGGAATGTAATTACTGTGCTCGCACAGAATATAGATAAAATCTATATTGTTTTCAATATGATGTTGTCAAATATTATTTCATTGAATTGACTTAAAAATTATGCTGAAGAGGGCAGGAAGATGAAATGCTGGAAAGCCTACAGACTTTGGATCTACTGATCCACCTTCCCCTTGCAGAGTGATCCTCACCTGGGGTCAGTTAGGCTCTCCACTCTTTACTCCAGCTGAGGATGTGGTCCCCAGTTTCCCACACATAGCAAAGGCAGAGTGCCCTGCTTTGCTGGCCCTCTCTGCTCTGTTCATAATTTTTGCCTCCTCCTGTCAAGGTAAGACATTGTGCATATCTAAACATAGGTAAGCAAGGTGAAGTGTGTATAAACAAAGAGGTCTGTATTTAGGAGTGAGGAGGAGGAGAGAAAACATATTGTATTGCTCTACTCTTTGGAAATTTCTATGCATTTGTAATAACAAAATTACCATAATTTGCTCGTTAACACAGCTAGATCAGTCAAGCATTGTTCCAAACATGCAGAGGCTGCCTCTCGCTCTAGGTCTGCCAGTGAGTTAAGCACGGTAGAAATTAGCATGCAAATAGCCCTAATTCGGCCGAGCTGTCAGATCCCCACTCAGCTGCTTGTTCCCTTTGAAATCCCTGACAGGAGGGGCTCAGGCAAGCCCATCCTCCAGTAGAACCAGCCAGAAGAGTACCGAGGGGGCACCTTCTGAGCGACAGTTTGGCTACCTTCAGTCAAATCCATCTATCTCGTCAGCCAGCAGTGGTGACACAGGGGGCTGTGAGTTGGGGTGCATCTTCCAGCCAGACCTCCATGCCAAAATTGTCCCCTCCCCACCCCAGGATGGTGCCAGGGTTTGGGGCTCCAGCAGCTGAGTGATGCTCCCTTGGGATAGGGGAGTGCTCTGTTCAGATACCAGGGTTCAAGTTAAGCTGGTCTTTGGATCAGAGATTGTTGAGGTTGGGGTTTTTTAGTATTGAGGGATGGAAACCAGGGCTTGTGATAATTTCTTCTGAAGCCTTAGCCAAGACTTCTGGGTTGTCTGTGGCTGCAAAGCTCATGGAGTATCACAGCAGAGGATGTTGCACTGGGCAGTGATGGGATGCTGCTGCACCATATCTGCCCATGGTCCCTGAAGATGGGAGAGGAGAGAGAGAGAGGCATGCAGCTGGTGGCACAGGGCTCTGTCCTGCATCCCCAGAAGGGAACCATGGGACCATTCCCTCTCCAGGGTACCCACAGGGAGACCCTGGTGGCAGCTGGGAATGGTTCTCTGTTAACGGTTGTTCAGTGTTACAGGTCCGATGTGCTGCCCACCTTTAAGCAACATTGGTGGTTGTAAAAGCAATAGTGAGAATTTATGAAGTCTTTTGTTGCTGGTTTGTTTCTTTTCTTTTAAGGGGAGGTTATGTTACTAAACGTTGTTCTGTCCTCTGCAATACAGTAATTTTGAGACCCCTTGTGCTGGCAGCTACAATGAACTGCCCCAGAATATGTAGAGGCAGAAATTTAAAGATGATGTGTTAAAAGTTCAGTAATATGCTGTGTAGGACCTGGCACATGGGTCTGATTTTAAGAGTTTGCCATATGCAGGGTCAGTTCGCCCCTACCCAGGCAGATCCCCGGGTCTCCTCTGGGCACTAAGGACACTCCCCCTGTATGTAGAGGGTGCAGGGGCACTGCAGTCCTCCTTTGCAAAGGCAGGAACAGCTTTACAGAGGGTTTGCTAATAGATCATTGTTCTGCTGGATCTCAAAGCAGCAATGACAATGGCTGCCCAGGTGATGCACCCCCAATGTACTGGCTGTGACAGCTTGGTGTCCAGCCAGATGTGGATCTCAAAGCAGCAATGACAATGGCTGCCCAGGTGATGCACCCCCAATGTACTGGCTGTGACAGCTTGGTGTCCAGCCAGATGTGGCATGTCAAGGGTGAGGCACACTGCTGCATCCTCTGCATTTCATGGGTCCACTCCTGTTCGCTCTTGTCTCTTGATTACAGACAACTGTCCTTTGGTGAAAACATAATAAGGAAAATATAATTGTAATCAGAAAGCCATGAGACCTACATTAGTTCTGATTTTGGAAAGCTGCAGTTTGGATTAGTGTAGCAGAGCTATGAGAGTGGTAAGACATTGCGCAGGTTGCCCAGAGAAATTCTGGCTGCCGCATCTCTGGAAGTGTCCAAGGCCAGGTTGGAGGGGCTTGGAGCAACCTGTGATAGTGGAATGGTGTAGTTCCATAGCAGGTGTTGGGACTACATGAACTTTAAGGGTCCGTCCAACTCAAACCATTGTGTTATTCTGTGATTCTATGATTCAAGTGCCCGGTGTTTTGAGCCTCACACAGACACTGTCTATGAGCAAGAAAGGAACAGCTAGAGCTGACCTGGACTTGCAGGGCTGAACTCAACTGCCTTGCACATAGTGCAGTTTCTCAGAGAAGAGAAATAGCCATGTGAGAGCACACAACACAGATTACGATTTCTGAGCGTTCTGTTTTTCATGCTTGTGTCTCCTTTGTGTTACATCAGCACACAAAGTTTAAAAAAATTGGAGATTATGCAAGTGTCGTGGTTGAGAACAGCAAGTTGTCGGAGCTTTGAGCCCTGCAAAGTGCCCAGCATCTGTCAGGGTTGCCAGCTGCGGCTCAGGCATCAGATGACCTTACATGGGGGTGTGTGAAGCAGCCAGACCAGCCATCAAATCAGTCAGTTTCAAGCAGTTTCCAGACAAATTGTATTTGACAATGAGCAAATGCCAAGATCCCCAAAGTAAGCAGAGTGGAAGGCACTTCATGGCCCACTGTGTCCATGGGCAGGAATGTGACACAGCTGCTCTTTTTCTGCCATACCACACAGCGTGGCAGCTGGTAACAGTGATGGGAGAGTAAAGCCTATGTTCCCATCACATCTGAGCTCAACAGCCCAACTGTTCAGTGCTTCCATGTGGTAAGGGTTGGGATGATGCATTTTCTTTCCTCCTGAGTGTTAGACCCTGGCTAGCCCACCTCTTGCTGAGATTCTTGTCTCAGAGGGGGCATCTCATACACCATCCCCAGCCTGGGTTTCTGTATGCACTGAGTAATGTGCCTAGGTCAGGGTGACAGGGGTTCAATATCTGCCCAGCTTCAAGGTGTCAGGAAGTTGTTCTGTAATGAGATGAAAGCCTCATGCTTCCAGCGTTTTTGTGGCCAAGGGAATGCTGCAGACTAGATCCTGAACCCAAGCATCCCCAGCTCCCTGAGCATTCCCCTCTGCCATGGGAGGATGACCACTGTAGAGGTTTTGAGGGGACTTAGCCATTCTCCTGCAGGCCATTGTTTACGAATTCAGTATTTTTGCTACTTGCTGGACTTATTTTCTGAGATGGTAGGTTTGACTTCTTTATGATTGCTGCTGGAGAGGGTTTGCTTGCAGTTAGGACTGTTTGAACATAGAACATCTGCCCTGTGGTAAACTCCAGTTCTCAGAACTTATGCCTATGGCACAAATTGAAATGCTATGATAATAAAGTATTCTCTTCCCAGGATTTTCTGGATTCCTTGAGACTTTATCAAAACAAGTGAAAATGCTTGGACAGTACAATAGATTGCAGTGCAGTGCAATTCAATGTAATGTGATCAGTGCAAAAGAAATAAAATGGGGTAACAGAAAGAAAGAAAAATTAAGTGACAACTTTTAATCAAAATGAGGTACTATAGTAAAAATGAAGGAAGGTTCTCCAAGAATTGCCCCTTTTGCACTGCAGAAATTTCCTCTGAAAATGCAGTTTAAAGCAGAGGCTATTTATCTGTAGGAAGCAGTGTTTGTTTTGGAAACCTATTGTGTGGTCAGCTATGTGAGGCAGGTGTGAACCCCTGGACAGGGGATGCAGCAGCTGAGATTTTGAGGATGTGTCTCCTACTCATGGGATGCATGTTCTGGCCCAGGACAAGAGGGTCTGCATGGAGTAGTGAGAAGTCTCCAGAAAGAAGTATGTGTTCATTTGTTTCTGTCAGCAAATATGGCACTGGGGCACTTCAGATGAGAAGAAGTCATCTGTCTCTTATGACCTCAGTAGGTTTGGGATAAGGCTCTGCAGTGACTGTAGAGTAAGCCAGGAAGTTTAAATATCACTTCCTCAATTCCTACATAAAAAGACTAAAAGCTGCACTCCTGTAATGACTTGATGTCCTTTCAGCAGCAGTTGCATTAAATCCTGTCAGTCTTGGGTGCTTTACTCCACCAACAGTTTGTCACAAGTAACTGCTGGTTGAACATGGATGTTTTACTCATGTGGAGAGTGTGCACAGACTCCATGGTGGGACAAACAGTGCCTAGGTGGGAGAAGACCTGCTTGCTTTGTCTGTTAAAGGTGTGGGCACAAGGTGTTGGTGTGGCCCCATCTTTTTCTCCTACCAGCCTTCTTCAGGGTGACGGAGCCATCTGAGCTCAGGCTAGCTTGTCTTTTCTTGCTGTCTATTCTTGCACATTTACTAAAGTCAGGCAGCAATGAGGAGCCTGGTCCTGGTAAGGTGTGCACTGGGCTGTTGGGAGCCATGGGTCCCCTGGGGCATGTACCATGACAAGCCATGATGTCCTCCAGAATTGACTTGCTATGTGTGGGAGGAGATTCCCTTCTCCACTGGTGTCTTCTCTTCCTTGGCACCATTTTTGGCTGATTCAGCTGGATCAAATCAGGCTAAGCAGCTGCAGACATTATTTGGAAATGGCATAGGCTACAATGCTACAAAGCATTTGCCAGCAAAGTGTCCCATCCCTTGTGCCAGAGGACTGAGCTGCCACATTCCCAGACACCTGAGATTGGCTGACAAGATTTTATTCTGCATTTAATAGATGAATGCAATGTGGATGTGGTGTAGAACCAAAGAAGTGCAGTGGAAATTAAGTGAGAAATTATCTGTCTTCTGTCACTCAGGCATTCATTTGCATTGTCTCTGGTGTCAGAAAGAAGACCTCTGACATCATCTCTTCTGGGGATGTGTGTCTGTATTTCAAGCTCCCCACAATCACAGAGTGGGGAAAGCAGACCCAGCTAGACCCTAAAGCCCCAGTCCAGGGGTGGATGAAGCCTGCAGTCCAGCTGAAAACCTGGTCTTGCAGAATAGCTGAGATGCTGAGATTTCTGAGGCTCAGCTTGCAGAGCTTATCCACAGAGGGGGTGAGCACAAGAGCCTTTCCATCTATCAATGATGCTGCCACTTTGGCAGAAAGAGCGGGACCTGGCCCTCTCCTGGAGCTGCTGTCCCAGTCCCAGGTGAGCCATGGCCAGTCCATGATGGGATCTAACACAGTCACCAAAGACTGGGGCACCAGAGGAATGCCTGAGACTGTGCTCGTGTGGGAGGATGCTCCCTCAGTCATGCAGAGGCTTTCCTGCTCATGTTCCCCCACCTGCATTGGAATATAATTGAAGACAACCTCCATGTCAGCAGCAATGTGCATGTGTCAAGCTAAAATACTTAATTTCCAGGCTTTACAATATTTGTAGTCTATGTTTCTATGGCCTGTAATATTATATCTTCTTTTGCTATGAGCTAAATTTTTGTGTAATTCCTGGAGGTAATCACACATTGCAGTGTCATTATGAAGGCTGAAATTACAGAAAAGGCTCAGGTCAGGATGAAGCATGGAGTGGAATGTTTTCACCTCAACCAACTGCAATATTTCTGCTGCCTAGCTCAGATACTTTAATCCCACAATATACTTATTGTGACCTTTTACACCAATTTGGGATGAAACCATATTGCAAAACTTACTTTCTCTGAGTCAGTTGTTTACCTTTCATCCCACCTGCACTACCAAGCTGGTAAGTCTGGAGCAAAGAAGGTAAAATGGTGCCTGCCCTGATGTGCTGCAGGGCTGCTTCTGCACAGGTCAGGAGTGCCTAGGCACATAGGCATGGAGTGATGCTCTGTGTGGATGCATCCCCTGTGCTGCTTGTCTGCTCCATGACCCTTGTACACCCTGTGCCACTTGTCCACTCTGTGCTGCTCATCTGCCACATGTCCCTTGTCTGCTCTGTGACCCTCATCTACCCTGCCCCCTTGTGTACTCGATGCCCTGCATTCTCTCTGTGTCATTCATCCACCTCTTGCCATTCACCTGTACTGCGTACAGGCTGCAAGGGGGCTTTGAGAGATGCTGAGATTTCTGAGCAGCAGCCCCACTGACCAGGCTTAAGGGAGAGACAGTCTCGTATGGGCAGCTGCAGCAACCAGACAGAACTGCAGTGTGTTCCCAGCCCTGTATCTGGCAGCACTGGTACTGAGGCTCTGCACATGGCCAAGTGTGGCTTGCTGATCTTGATATCACTGTTGGCAGTGCAGCTTCCTGCTGCTAGGTCCACCTGGGATCCCAAGAGTACATGCCAGTGGCTGGTGGAGAGGGGAGATAACTCTACAGGGGCAGCTGAGAAGGAAGGCACAAACCCCTCATTGCAATTAATTGCAATGCCATCTTATATTCAGATGAGTTGGGCAATTGTCTTCTGGTATAGAGAAATAAATCTCTCCTAATGCAGTTCCAATATGGTTGCTTTGTGGCACCACCTACCTTTGTTGTATTAAAGTTAAATACCTTTGTGTACAAAAGTTTAAAGTGCAAAGCTAAAACCTATGTGCTTGCAGTAATTGCGGATGTAAATCTTTTTGTCATCCTGCAAAGACTAGGTGAGGTATTTCATAAATATGTCAGAAGCAGCATTAAAATTTTATGGCAGGCAGCACGGGTCGAGAATACTACAGTGACTTCTCAGCAAGGTACGTCCACCTTAACCCACAACTCATTAGTCATTGATGAGATTTCTGTGCTTCATAGCTTCTCGGAAATGCGGTGGTGTTACAAAAATCTGCATGTTACTGTTTTCTAACAATATGACAGCCCACTCAGAACCATTAAAATACTATATCTTTGACCAGTGTTAGCTAATGTGAAGATAAAATAAGGGAGAAAGACTGGCCAAACTGTGTGATCACAGAATTATATTCAAATTCATTAGAAGTTAATTGGCAGTCTTGATGGGACTGGGAACTTTGGAGAGATGCTCTCTGAATGTGAGAGAATGTTTATTCTCAAATGCGATAAACTTCTCCTTGGCTGATGTGCAGAAACAATTAGCCAAAGTAGGGGCTAATTTCATTTTGGAATCACTTGTGTGAAAATTTTAGGGGATGGCTACACCTCAGCTACTCTCTGAAGGGTTAATCAATGACTGCAAGATGGGACAGAAATGGACTGGATGTGCTTTTGGTGAGTGTGAGTGTATGAGGGGTCACAGATGATTATAAGAGATCTATTGATCCACTTACAGCAGATTTGACAGTGGATTTACAAGCCTGCATGTGTAAGGAGCATGCACATATCTGTGTATCCATGCTGGCAGGTCTTGTTAGTGTGTGTGTGTGTGTCTGCCCTTATATGTGGGGTGTGTTTCTGTATGTGCACTCTTGCTGCTGCAGTCCCTGACATCCCAGGAAAGGACTGCCTGGTCCCTTTGCCAATGCCTCTGTATGCAATACCCCACCTGCTGTGGGAGCAGACCCCGGGTTTTGCCCCCAGCATTTCTCCGAGTGGGATCCAGCCGGATTGCTGTGATAGTGTCTGTAGATAAATCAAGTGTATAGTTTTATATATTTATTTATATAAATGTATATATTGTAGCTTGGGGACAAAGAAAAGTGAGTTGTTCTTCCTATTTTTAGAAGAGAAAATAGTTCTAACAAACAAAAGTATTCTTCTGTTTGTTCAGATTTGTTTAAGGAGGATATTGCAGATGCTCAGCAGCCAAAGCAGAGTCTGGCTTATACCACTGGCCCCTGTAATTAACAGTTATTGCTACATTTTCTGGCAGTTCTTCCTATAGGCAGAATGCTATCTAATTATTAATACAGAATAGTGGCACAACCTAGGATCCTGTGACTGCCAATGTCTCAGGGTTGGCCTGATGGTTGCAGCACGTCACAGCTCCAGACACTCTGTCATGGCTAAAGGTGGATGAAATATTTGATGTAGTTTTGTCATGTTGTGTTGAAAGAACATGGGTAAAAGACTTACTGCACAAAGGACTCACTGTTTGTCCGGGGTTTTTTTTCATTTAAGATCAACAAGTGAAGGTTTTGTCCTGTCTAAGAAAAGTTTTACTTAAAAACATTTGTGAGGGCTGTTCTTCTGCTGAAATCTATTATTTTCAATTCCATCATCGGAATAAAAAAAGGCTGGGAGTGGGATATTAATTGTACAGAAAGCATTTCCATTTTTCCATTAACATGCTTTTTTCACTTTCCTGTGAGAATAAATAGGTTGCTCTATACAATGCCAGGTAAGTGCAGGTTCAATGAGGAGAGCAGCTTCCCATTTTGATGCAGAGGATCTCAGGTGTGTTGAAAAGCAGCTTCCTTTTTTTGAAACTACTCACTGAAGAAGTTTTCCAAAATGACATTTTTCAGCCCCCTTTGAAAACATTTCTTTTTATTGGAGGTTCTTCCCACCACGACCCATGGTAGCCCAAGTACCGTGTGAGCTTAGGGGACTTCCCTCATGCATCACTCTGCTCAGAGTGAAGATATGTCTCTTTGGGGTACCATATGCATTGCTTGCAGGAATGGGCACAAGAGTGGCATCTGAAGGGGGTGTATTGGCCCCCAGGCTGAGAGATCCTTCTGGGGGATCTGGCTGCAGCATCCATTGCCATATGTTGGATATGTCATTAATTCTGGCATCATTTCTGGTAACACAATCTTGAGAAAATTCTCCAAGCCTGCCCTTCAAAGATTCATCTAAGAATCCCACCAGCTTGTCCTGGATGTTAGCTGGTTACCACCCTGAGTATCTTCATTGAGACAAATTGGGTAGATCATGGAAGGCTTTTGCTAGATATAGTGTATTTTCCTGCTCAGCTTCTTCTGGCTGGGGGGATGCTGTTTCTGAAATACCTGCTTTGTTACAGTAGAGCTGTAGTTCGGTAATTTTCCCCATTTTTTGGCACTTCTGTAGCATGAAGACTGCTTGGTCTAGAGCAGGCAAGTTAGCAGCCAATTGTGCTTGGTCTGCAGAGCTGAAAGCAGAGTGATTCATTTTCTTCCTCCTGTAGGACTTCTGCACAAAGTGCAGGTGAGGGACCAGGAGGATACCTGGCAGATGACTGCTGGTTAGCCTGTGGCATGCCCTGGGTTGCTACTCCGGCAGGTTAAATGCAGCTGATATTTTTAGATTAGAGAAATGTATATTTCTGACCCTGCTGTTTGCTAATGAATGTTGAAGTTAGAAAAAGTCCAAGATTCAATCAAAATAAAAACCAACAACAAAAATTACTGTGGACTTTTCTTCAAACTACAGTTCTTTCTTCCTTTCAAAGGTATGGTTAGTTTACCACTGAGAATTTTGGCTAAATTTTCTTTGTTTTTAGCCTTACTGAACTCAATTTGAAAATCTAGTATTTCTCTGAATTTAAAAGGAAAATATTTGTTTGGAAAACAACTGTTTAAAAAAAAAAAAAAACAAACCTAACTCCATGACTCTCACTGAAGTATTTTGTCTGAATTGTCACAAATTGTCAAAAAATATGTTAGTGATGTGAAATAACATTTTTTCATGTGATGTGAAGTATCACCTGAAAGGTTTATCCCAGCTCTTCTGTTTATGGGGAAAACTTCTAATGCAATGAGTCCTGTGAGCTTCAGAGGCAGCAGCTTCCCAGATGGGATAGCAAACCTCATTCTCCCTCACCCTAAACCACTGCAATGGCTTGATGTGGAGAGGAAAGTTTATTTTACTGAAGGAAAACCATGCTGTTGTTCTCTGCTGAGAGCCCAGACCCTTTTCCTGCCCTTCAGGGTCCCCCACAGTTGTTTGTCCCTCTGACTTTATGTGGGATGTTGCCTGAGTTGCTGGATCATGAAACTGTCTCTGGGGTGGTGTCAGCCCAGAGTGACGAGAAGCTTCTGCTTTGATTTATACCCTCCAGCTCAGGCAATGACTGGCTCTGTGTCAGGCACAACTTTGATGTAACAGATTTCCAGGCTGTGTTTGGATAGCTGCTGCCTCACAGAGTCAGCCAGTGATGTGTGGGTGTGAACACATGGCTCAGTGCAGTGCTTATGCCTGCTCCCCATGCATTCAAGCATGTCTTTGCTTACCAGGGTAATGATTGTTATTGGAATTCACTGAAGAAATTTATGATCCATGTGATTACTTCCTCAAAATAAAACAATAGAAAACAAATAAAAGTCATGAGAATGTTAGTTTAAAAAAGTTACAGTAAGATCCCTCAGCAGAAAGGAAAGGTAGAGGCATCAGGAGTTTGGACAGGAAACCAACCTAGGGACAAATACAGCAGATTGTTTTTAAACTTACCCCAAACCCTCAGAAGGAGTGTTGAAGATATTGCTACTCTGGTCTAACTCTGCATTTTGTCCCCTGACCTTCTGTTCTTGTCTCTTAAGCAGTTGTGTTTGTTGAATACCATTTCTCCTGGTTTGTTTCCATTTCTTGCCAAATGCAAGGGCTGAGTAGCGCATTGTCCTAAATGCAGAGCTTGGTTACCAAAAAGGCCCAGCAGTGGACACTAGTGGAGAAACCAGCGGCTGCAACAACTCTGGCAGGAGGGATGGCATGGCTGCCTGGGCATGGTCACTCTCCCTGTTGGGTGACAGCTGGGAGCTGTCACATGGCTGTGGCAGGGATGACGGTGCATTGCATCACCTGAATGTTATATCACTTGTGGTTGCTTCACCTGCATCACTAGTTACCGTTACATGGATAACAAACATCTACCCCCATGTTCCTGATGGCTTCTCTGTGTCCCAAATGCTTGTGCAAAAACCTGGTGTCTGAGAAAACTCAGTGAAAAGTGTCCAAACCTGTATACGTCTGCATGTAGCTGCCTCTGTCTTGGTTTGAAAGACAGGTGCCTGCCAAGGAAGGTGGGAACCTCCCTTGGAATGGAAAATATTACCTCCCACCCTTCAACTTATTATGACTTTGAAATGATGGGGCTGTCAGGCAAAGATAAAGGAAAAGGAATAACAGCTCTTTACATG
>VZRH01002101.1:116612-129754 GCA_013397555.1 Urocynchramus pylzowi
CGGGTGAGCCAGCGGAGGAGGTAGAAAAGGGGCTCCCAGAAAAGGGGCTTCTAGAAAAGGGGCTTCATTGGCAAATGCATGGGGAGCAGCCAGTCTTAGTGCCTCACTGGCTGGTGAAATGGACTGTAGCAGGAATCTCAGGCTGGAACAGCAGGGGCGAGCATATCTGGGGTGGCAAAACAAAGTGTAACAAAAACTCGGAAGCCGTGCCAGGAGCTGTGCTGGTCTCAGCAGACACAGGGTGTTGGGTAAAGTGTAGCAAAAAGCCCAAAGCAGTGGCAGTAGCAGCCAGGCTCCTGCAAGCAGCCGGGAGACACTCCTTCTGGAGGGGGGACGGGTTGGAATCCCAGATTTTCCCCTGAGGCGCCTGAGCAGATGGTAAGGGTCCCAGTTCAATGGCCGCTCCTATGAACAAAGGCTTGCCAAAGGTGAGGAGAAGCAGTGAAGAACAGAACTCTGCAGTGGTGGCAAATTCTCCCCACAGCAGCAGCCCGGCACTAAGACCATGACCGTCCCCTCTCTGATCCTGAGAGTGAGGAGCAAGCAAAGGCCCAGCCAATCCATCACCTCCCAGCCAAAATCTTGCAGTATCTGTATACTTTCTAAGAGAAAGCCCCCCCATCTTAGAGATGGTAGCAAACCTTCCCCGTCCTCCTCCTCCCAGACACATCTTTTGTCTCTTAAGTATCGTAGTTATCATCTCTGAGGAAACAAGTGGGAGAACATTCCTTCAGAGAAGAAAAAAAAAAAAAAAAAGGAAAAGTCCTAACCTCCAACATTCCTGTTGAGCTGTACTGGCTCTGGAGCTTCTGATTCATGAGGTCTTATGAGACTCAAATGTTATACTTAGAAGTGGCATGTAAAACTCCTTTGCAGACTATTTGCTCAAATTCTGCATTTCTGTCCAAAAGTACCAGCAGCTGGACAAAAACATGTGACTAATCTGCTGTTTTCTGCTGGTGTTGTCACACAGTCTCAGGACTCATGACTGCTGTGCTTCATGAGGCTGCAGCCAGGTACTCTGCATGTTGAACGATGTAGTGCAATGACAGTGCTCAGGCTTTTTCCATCCTGGGAAGTTTCCACACTTTGGCTGAACATGGCCTCTGTCAGAGCTGGCCATGCTTTGATACTCTTCTGCCTTTCTGCAAGGGCAGGAAGTTTTCCTTTACCCTCCTGCCCCATTCCCAGTACTGGTACATGGATGTGAATGCAGCAGCAGTTCTGTAAAACCACAGCAGTATGAAAAACATGATGATATTTTTTCATTAGTCTCTTTGTTCTAGAGATTTTTACACTCATGCTTTTCAGCTTCTCTGCAAATCAGAAAGAAAACTTTCAGGAAGCTTACCTTAAAACCAAGAAGACTGGTAAACATGAATTGACAGTCCCGAGAGAAAAAATGCTGTAGAGTGGACAGTACTGTTTCTGCAGCAGCAGAAGGTCCATCCACCACCATCAGACTGTCTGTCTCTGTCCCACTGTCTCAGGGTGGAATGCATCTCCCAGGGCTTGCCACTGGCTTGTAGCAGCAGTGTTAGTGGGAATCAGTCTTTGTTCTTTCCCCTCCTTACCTCTACTTCTGGGGGATGATGGAACTGAAGGTCTGACCCCTTTTGGGCTACAGACGTATGTGGAGTGTAGAGTCAGGTGTAGAGTCAGGTTTGTGGCATAAAGGTGAGCTAACTCTCACAGGAATCCTTTGTTTTGTGTCTTTGTGTTTCAGCAACGTGAGAACTATGGAGTAGAAAGCTTACTATTTCACATGAAGGAGGGATGTGTGTGATTCCCACCCTTTCCTCATGCTGCAGTCAGTGTGCACAACGTACCGTGCATGTGTGCATCCTTGGATGGCTGATCCGTGGTGTTTGTTTTTGAATGGGACGAGGGCTGTCTGCTAAGAAGTGCTGTCAAGAAGTGTAGTTGATGGACATTGGAATATCTGGTGAAATTTGTGAAGCAGTCATGCAGTGTTCATTCATCTACCTTAGTTTCACTTAGGGCTGTACCATTTGTCTGCCCAAGTCTTGTGGTGATAATAACAGGGCTTGAGATTTTCTCCCCCACTTCTCTTTTTCCCCTCCCTTCTTCCATGTTTCTTTCCTCTCATTTTCCTTCTTGCCCTCCTTCTCTCTCCCTCTCTCTCTCTCCCTCTCTCTCTCTCTTTTCCCCCCTCCCCCAGCCACCTCCGGCAAGGCTGATGGATATGCAGAGTATGTTAAGAAGCGAGCAATACTGTCACTGAGCTGATGGTGCTCAGTGACTCCTCGGGCTTCTGGCTGGTCTGTACTGCAGGAGCTTGACACCCTGACCACTGAGGCATAAAAAACAGAGAATTGGAAGCCTCAGCCTGACAGGCACTGGAGCATCCCCCAGAGAGGGTCCACGATGTGTCTGTGTGTGAGTGTGGGGAGGAGGGCAGTGGGGATGGTGGGGGAGGAGGGCAAGACAGGAGAGGATGAAACAATGAAATGTCAGCCCATTCCCACCCACAGCCCTGCCGCAGCAGTGATAAACGTTTGGAAAGTGCTGCTGCCCACTCCATGGTGTGCACAGCATCAGCATGGAGTGGACTGTGTCTGTGCAGCTCCTGGAGAATAGGAGAGGGGTAGGAGAGGGGAGGGAGAGAGGGATGGCAGGAGGGAGGAAGGGATCAAGGAAGAGAAGCAGAGTGCTGGGACAGCTGAAAATGACGTGTCGTCCAAGGGGAGAATGCTCCCCCTTGGGATGAAGCTCTTGCAGGCATGAAACAGCTCATTGTGAGCTTTGTTTCAAGCCTGGGGTGCTCCTGGTGCAGGAATGACAGGACAAGCTTTTCTGTACACTCTGTGCAAACAACCCACAACAGGAATCTAGATCTGCTGTCCTGTCCATTCTGTTCCTGGGCCCATGCACTGCACAGCTCTCAGGAAGGAGATAGCAGCAAGACTCACTCCCATCTGCTTTTGTGTGTCATGTCAGTCAGGCGGCACAGATGTTTTGTGCAACTAAACCAGGGCTAAACCTTTGAAAATCTCACTTCCCTGTGGAAAGGAAGAAATGCAACCCCTGGGGAAGGTGGTGTGTGATAGCCTTCCTGTAGAACAGGCACCCACAGAATGAAAGGATTTCAGCATGTCACACATTGGCAGGAGAATGTGACCATGACTTCAGGCCTGGGAAACATTGAGACTCTCACAAGTGAAGTTCCTAGACAGACTGCTGCCTGTGTGCTTTGCAGTCTTGGGCTAAAAGCAGAAACACAGGCTGGGCCAGAGACGACTGGGATGCCCAGGAGCTATAGAAGTAGGAAAAAATCAGGGAGGACTCTGGGTGAGACAACAGCCTCAATTGTGTTGATGCAGAGGCAGAAAGGACCTGAGAGAAGCTGCTGTGTCCTGCAGGAGAGAGATGGGTTTCTGACTGGTGTTAGGCAATGGGGATGCTCTTGCCACTGGCTGCAGTATGTCAAGTGGCTCCTAGCATCTCTTTGTGCATTTTCAAATTTGGTGTGCCTTACTCTTTTAGAATAAGCACTCTGGCAGAAGTAACCTTCAGGCATTGAAGTAACCTATCAGCCATAGGGACAGGAGCAGAGAAGAATTGTAGATACTGTGTACTGTGAAGAAAAGTTTGAAACAGCTCCATTTTTCCTGGCTCAGGGTGAAGTAATGCCATTCCTTAGAGGCAATAAGGAAAACCCTACTCTGAACTTGTGAAGAGTTGTTGTTGGCACAGCAAGGTGTGCTAAATGTGGAAGCACTTGCTGCTGCATACTTTGGACCTTCTCTCTATGGAAGCTGTGTTGGGGAGAGAGAGTAGGTTGCTTCTAGTAAGTGTCATGGGTCCAAAGGGCTGTGGAAAAGAAACAAGCAAGAGATGCTAACAGAGACTTCTTGTAGGAGACAAGTGGTGGGCTGGTCCTGCTGTCGGCACACTCACTCTGTTCATCTTATGATGCAGGAGGAGAGGCGGCTTGTTTTCACTGAATCAGAATCAGGAGATGTGGAAATCAAGCCATCCTGGACCTGACCCTGTGTTTTGGTGACCAGAGCATCATCCCCTCTTCCCTGGCTCCAGTGTGCCAGCAAATGGCCTAAACCATGGCCACTCACTGGCCAGGAAACCAGATGTGGTTTCCAGGTTGGGTCTATAGATTGTATGGGACAGGGGTGCTGAGCCTGAGGTGCTCAGGACACATTGTCAGGGGTCCACTGCCTAGTTGGGTTTATGGCAGCTCCTGGGTATGGGCTCATGGCTATGCCAATGCCAAGGACCAAAGCAGGCAGAGGTCATGGCAAGCACCTGCTGTGGCCTGTCAGCCCTCAAATCTTGCCTTAGGAAACATACCCTTTCTCCTGCTGTGCTGTGTTTGTATATATTTACATGTGGGAGAGGGAGAAGGGAAGGAGGAACAAAGAGAGTGAGGAGGAAATCTGTAATTCAAGGAACATTTCCTAATAAAATAGCAGCAGTGTTGGCATTTGTGTGGTGGAGGGGCCAGGTCAGAGCCCCATGGTGCAAGGCTCTGTTCTGAAGAGCTTGCAGCTGAAGTATGAAGCAGGTGACATGTGAAGAGAACAAACAGATGGGAAGAATGGGAGCTGATGAGGAAATAGCTGTAATTTTTCAAGCCTTTTTTGTGCCTTTGTCTGGAGGGTTCAAATCTGTCTGAAACTAAAGCAAGCACCCCTCTCCTTGGGTTACAGTGTTGGAGAAATATCTGGGACCATGACATGTTTTCCATGAAGTGTATCCATTATCTAGAAATTGGCTGGTTCATCTTCTCCTGCAGCAGAGACTGTAGATGGGCAGCCCTGTCCTTGTATTGTGCCTTTCACCTGAGTCCTGTAGGGCTGGAGAGGCAAAGGCCAGCCCCATCAGTGTGTCCCAGAGGCTTCTCCATCCTTCTTTATTTCCTTGCTCCTGCAGCAAGTCCAGGAGGCCTGAGTTGCAGCACAAAAAAGACACATAAAAGATGTTTGCCCCATTTACTTAATAATTTATTCCATATTCCCCTTCCTCAAGGCAGAGTGTCCACCAGTGTTTTTACTGTGGCTGTCAGTGGAGCACAGCACACACGGGAGAGCCCCTTTACCTCAAAATGTTAACTGTCATCTCAAATCAAATTACCTTTTATTCTGTCTTTGTCTCTTTAACTTAGGGAGTGAGTTTTCTGGAAGCCCATACAGCCACCCACAGTATTCAACATACAACGACTCCTGGAGGTTTCCCAATCCTGGACTCCTGGGTAAGTGTTCACCCTTTCTTGAGAGATCAGTGAAAGGTGTGCAGTGTTTGTCCAGCCCTGGGGTGGGTAGAATGTGTGTCCCAGCTTGTCCTCAGTGATGCTTAGACCCCGAATGGGACTTCAGGTCTCCGTTGGGGTGTATGATTGCTCTTGGTTCACTTTGCCAACAAGAAAACCCGGCCCAAATGTCTTGTCTTCCTGCTTCTGATAAAAATCTTTCCAGAGACATAGGTATTGCTGGAAAGCAGGGTCACCATGTGTTTTGAGAGTAAGGGACCCTGTTCAGACAAAACTTGTCGCGCCAGTTTGCTTGCAGCCAATTGTAAGCTCCACTGCTATGACATTGCTGCTTGCTCGTGGGTGTGCTTTGCATTTCTCCCTGATCTCATGTTGTGTTTGCTTCCCAGTTGTGTGTATGCCCACTCCATCTTTCCTCAGCAAGGGACCACTGGTACAGCCTCACTGATGCCAGCATGGTCCTTATGAGCAATAGGAGACAGAAACCCTGTAACTCCTGTAGGATCATGGCCCTCATGTGAAGGATAAACATAATCCATTTTACACCCCGTCAAAAGCTGGCCCACTTTGACCTTATATACATGTAGCATGCAGTAATTAGAATTTTTCCCTGCATAATTTGCATGGATGAGGTAAGTAAAATACCAATTAATTGTCATCTCTCAACACAGGAGTAGCATGCCTTAGAGATTTCCAGATTTATGGATGACAGGGCTGTTATATGTGACCTCCAGCAGCGAAATAATTTTGAATTTTTGTCATACTTTTTTCATCCAGTTTCTTTGTTTTAAGTAATTGAGTCCCCATGTAATTGAACCACCCAGGCTGTATTCATCATGGTTCTTGTCCTTAAACAAATCCTTCGGGAGCAATAGACAGCCTCTGCCTCTCATGCCATGGTGCTGGTATAATGCTGTTATTTGCTGTGCCACATTTAAGGGTTTGTTAGCGCTTCCATCATAAATCAACAGACAGATCTTCAGCTAATATGGATGGGCATAGCTGCACAAAGCCAGGGGAGTCCCCATGCTCAAACCCACTGTTTCCATGGCCACAGCCAGTGGTGCTGGCAGAATTTTGGTTGAGCAGCATGGGGAAGATGCTTTTGCCAGAGGCAAGAGCACACATCATGCTTTCTTCATTTCTCATTTTGCAACTCCTTTTGAATCAGGAAAGCTGCTTCAGCAATGCTCTGCATCATGGATAGGCCTGGGAAGCCAGGTTTTGTATAAAACAACAAAAAAACTTAAAAAAAAAATTTCCTTCTGAAGGGTTAAAGAAATTGGCATGATATTAAAAGTATATGACAACCCAGCTCTCATCCTGCCCTTCTGCGTGAGGACAGGACTTCTGGAGAGGCTTCTGGGCTGTTTACTGTGTTCCTGCCTGTGGATATCCACCTCCATTAGAAGGGTGTGCACACTATCTGGAGCCATCCCAAAGCCACTCTGAGCAACCCCACAGGTGTGGGCAGTGGCCCTTCCATTCTGTCAGCAGTAGGTTGCAGCCATGGCCTGCTCAGCTCTTTATTTGAGGTGATGGACCTGTACCAGCTCTGAGCAGGCTGTCCAGGGCTCTGGGCAAGGTAGGTCCCTGTGATGCCCTGAAGATGCTGAAGATGGGTAGGTCTGGGTCAGCAGAAGACTTTATACAGAGGCTAGTCATGAGACAACTGCTTGCTGCCAGGACCTTTTACATGTGCCATACCCTTTTGTCTACATTCATCTTCTTTTTCTCATTTCCTTTTTGGATCATGATTTTGGGGGCAAATTCCGACTCATCTTTGTCATATGAGCTGTTACCAGGATAGTGTGCTCCTTACAGCAAAGCTTGTTCTCTGGCTGGAGGGGATTTCTTCAGCAGTATTACTCAGCAGCATGCTGTGAACATGTTTAAATGAGGCAAGGGCAAAAAGAATCAGAGGCTATCATATTTTTCCAGAAACTGTACCTTTCTTGAGACTGAACTGTTTCATGCTATAATGGCAATGCTGATTATTTCTTGTTTTTTGGGGTTTTTTGCTGTTTGAAAATGTAAAATATATAATCTTGGCTTCCTTATTTTTGTCCTCTTCAATATACTTTGTTTCGGCATTAAAAAAAACCAAAAAAAAAAAACCAAAAAAAAAAAGTGAGTTTTTGTTCTGCAGCAAGTCCTAAAGATGAACTTACCATTTCATTTTAGTCTGGTCACAGAACTGGGGGGGACTGGAGTTTCCTGGAGAGGGAATCTCCTGTCTGACCATGGGTAGGTCCAAGTACAGTGATATGATCTGATCAAGAATGTGTCTGCAACCAACCACAGTCTATGGGTCAGACGTCTCTTGTGCCTTACAGAGATCCCTCTTTTCCACAGCTCTGCCTTTGTCACTGGAAGCCTGATCCTGCAATCCCTTCTCCCTAGTGTCTGCTAATCCTACTGGTAGTTTAGGGCAAGTAGGAGTCTGTGGCAGGGCCTTTAAACCTGCCCCAAGTCTCCCTGCACACCCAGAAGGTGCTGTGTGATGAGCTTGGGCACACGCAGTGGAGAATAGGTTAATTTGAACTATATCCATGATGCTTCCACTCCTCTCAGGAGTATACGTGAGTGCATTTAGTAATTCTCTCCTGAGAACAAGCTCTGGCAGCATCGGCCTCAGAGCAGAAACCTTGACAAAATTAATCAGGTCTGGTACATTGCCTGACACAGTTTGTTTTACAAAGTCCTGCTCCTTTCACTGAGATGAAAGTGTAATACTGTAAGCACTTAGCAGCACCTACGTTCAATTAATTCCCTGTGCTGGCAAGGAAGAATTTCACCACAGCAATCACACAAGTCTGAGACCTGTGAAAGAGGAGCTAAAAGGAGAAATGCCATGATTTGCAAGTGGAGGAAAGGATACTTGAATTGAAAAATTATATTTGGGGAAGAGTAAAGAGAGAAAGATGAGAATAGTAAGAAAGCTTTGGTTTTTAGTCCCCAGTCTTTGTCCTATATGTGAGGAGCAGCAGGGAGGGGTGTGAGGTGGTGTCTTCAGGGGAAGGCAGAATCATATTCATGCAGACACTGGGAATTGGTTGTCTGGCCCCAGCAGAACACCAGCTACTCACCATTACCTTGCTATCTGCTCTGCGCTTGCTTTGATGCTTCTCACCTCTGCACCAGACACCAAGCCTCTTCTGCCCCAGCTGTTGTGATAACAGTGCAGATGGGGGACTGTGCTACTGTGCTCCCTCCTCTCTGGGGCAACCCCAAATTCTGTGCCCCATGGCCCCTGGGGAAGAGCAGACAATCAAGCCATGGTCCTTTAGAATGGTCAACAGAAGCAGGGGCAGAAGAAGTCAGTTATCTGCTTCAGCTTTGCAGTGTGTTCATGCTCTTGCATCCTGCATCACCCTGGTGGCACCCACACCTCTCTTGGTGTCAGAGACATGACCAGCTTTGCTGTGGAGATGACTCAGTCCCACTTCAACCACAGCAAGAGTGAAGACAGTCCCCAAGTTCCTGGAGGAATGTGCTGGGAAGAGGACATAAACCCTGGCTACTTGTGTGGTCTGGCTTAGAGACTGAAGTAGGTATCTCCATCTCAAAGCCAGACAAAGAGTTGAGGGAAGGAACACCTTTTTCCTTTCTGTTTTTTTACCATATTGTCCTGCAAATGACTTGCAAGCAGTACAGTGCAGGGATGCACATGGAGGCACATGCATGAGCTCATGGGAGGCAAATGTGCATGTCTAGGGCTCAGGCTGTTATATTGGCACATACTGGTGCACACCAGCATACGATTAGCTCAACATGTGTATGCTAAGGGCAGATAACAGCAACACTGTCTAATGAAGAAAAAAAAGTCAGTTTTTGTTGGCTTGTAGCATTTGGCTCAATCCTGCTCACTGTGGGTTCTGTTTGATGCAGTGTCCCTGCTCACACACAGATGTGATCCCTGTGCATTGGTTGGGAAGGTTTGGCTGCACCATTGCTGTGCCGTGTCTGCCAGTTCTGGCAAGGCATCATGCAAAGGCAGGGCTTGGAGCCTCTCAATTAGGTTAGATTCAATTCCTCTGTGGGATTCTGTGGAAAGATTAGAGAACAAGTAGGTACTAGAAATGACTGTGTCAAGAAATAAATTGATGATAGTATGAATTAGAAAGGAAAAATGACAGAAGGATGGACTAGTCGGTTCTGGATGGGGACATAGTGACAGGAAGAGTGAGTGATTTCATTTTTCACTTTAAATACAAGCTTATTTGATTGCACAGCTGAAAGGCAAACTGGCAAAATCTAACTTGAGAGAAATCTAAGGCCTTTGGAATGCACGGGAGAAAAACTGGGCTTTTTGTAGCTGCACTGAGTCAGAACAGATGTGGAGGAAGAGGGAGTGTGAAAACAAAGGCTCTGACCCGCAAAAGAGCCCTTTTACCCCAAAACCTCAGAAAGCACTGCATCCAGCTCTGGTGGGACCCACACACTGCTCCATGAGTCAGCATGAAATTATTTGGTGCTGCTGGATTCCTCCTGTGTGTTTTTCACCCCTCTGCCTGAGCTGAGCTGCCAGAGCTAGCACCAGTGCTGGTGCCAGTGAGGACTGGGATCTCTGATGACCACCATCATTGCCTGCTTCACACTGACCTCCTGGTGCTGTGATGGGTCAGGACAGCAGTTCCATCTGGCTCTTCACTGGTCTGTGAGCTGTTTTACCTCAAGGTACTGCCTGCCATGATCCCCAGGGACATCTGTGCAGCTGGATTGGCCATGAGGGGACACGGGCCAGCAAACTGGGCACTCCCAAGAGGGCAGCTCCCAAAGAACATCTTCAAAACCCCAGCTAGACATGGCATGCACATTTCAAGGTCTGATCAGCTGTTAACTTTTGCATTTACTCATTCAAGAGTCCCCAGTTTGACCAGGGAAGTTTTCTGTGCTTTCAATGGCTTGAGTTTGGCCAGATACAAAGTATACAGCATTTAATTTTAGGCTACCCATGAGAATGGTTTTCACTGTCCTTGTGAAGCTTTCCAGTATTCTCCAGGAAATATAGCTCCTGAGGCTGGGGCTCCTTAACCTGATGTCAGTTACTTGGAAGAAAACTATCTGTCCAGCCCAGGATAGCAGTTGTGGTGTCCTCAAAAGATAACACAAGACTGCACTTGTATAAACATAAGTGGAATGATTACCTACTGAAGGGATCTGCTTTAACACCATTGACTATGGCTTAAAATGTTTTAATTTCAGTAAATAAACCTAGGTCAGATTGGCTCCTGCCTAGGAGTTTGTATACAGACATCTTTGCAAGTGTTTATTCTGGCCAGTGATTTCACAGACTCTCATGAATTATTCTTGTGTATGGTAAAACTATCTTTGTAGTCAGCTAGGAACACACTCCTGAAGATGGCTTTACTTTGTTTAAACCCTTTGCAGTGGGTTTGTCTGGTTTTGGATGTCTGGGTCACTAGGGATGCACCTGAGGACAGCAGAGACCCACATGCCATGTACAAGCTCCTGTTTTGCCACAGCACTGTGCAGGAGACACATTCCAGTAGCCAAACTCCTCTGTTTTTGACCCCTCAGGCTTGCAGAAGCAGAGTACCACATGCTGTGGTAGGATACCAATCATGACAAAGTTTTCTTCTCTGACCAACTGTGCTGAGCAGCACATTGCACATATTGGGCAAGAGCAAATGCTGCCTGTGCTCTGTTTTTTGGATGCATCAGCTTGTGCTCCCTTGGAAATGAAAAGCTGGAGACTGCTGATGAAGCCTGAGCTGATCTCCTGATGTGACATTCTGGACAAAAGCAGCCTAGAAGGAACAGCTAGATTTGCCTGTCAGATTGAGCCTGTTGGACCCACAGCAGTGAGGTAGCCCTGCATTTTGGTAATAGTTTACAGAAACTTTCCATAAGCTTCCTCTTAAGAGTCTGGCTGTGTGATTCTTACTCTGTGCCTGGGCTTTTGAGCCAGCAGCCCTCAAGTAATCAGGTAATTTTGGAATGAACAGCAAAGCGTTCATTGGGAGGCTGTACAATAAGAGGAGACAGCAGGAGGCTCTCCAGCCTCCCAGAGGGGAAGACTTTTGGCTCAGCTCAGAGAATGTTACCAACAGCACCAGGCATGCCACCTGAGTTCCCCTTCCAGCTCCAGAGGTTGTGGTGGTAGAACAGAGGGGGCATTGCTGCTCTCAGGCTATGCCCAGGGGTTGGGCAACCACTGGACCTGTAGGAATAGTGTTGGTCTGGGATTGGAAGTGAACAACCAAAAAATGAAGTTGGTTTCACTGCCACTGATGCTTTCCTAAAGGGTCCACAGTCCCCACTGAGGTGGTGGCATCACCTTTTCCTGGTGGGGCCAGCTCCTCTGTATCACTGAAGTAGCAGAAGTCACTGCCTCTGCAGCAAGTCACATCCAGGGCTGTGAAGACCCTTGACAGTATCTGATAGACTGCTATCCCATGTGTGTTGAAGGCAGGGAGCTTAGGATGGAAGGCAGCCCTCAGACAGGGCCACTCATGAAAACAAACCCTACAGCTCTGACTGTTCCAGAGCTCTTACTCGCACTGGCTCATTGTTGCTCATCCAAACCTCGCTGATGGTCTCAGATGCATGTGGTTGAGTACGAGTCCTTCCATAGGGGTTCTTCCACTCTGTGATGTGCCTCACATTCCATGCGTGTGAAACTGGTGACTTGCAGACCAAACTGGTAGCACCTTGAAGAGAGAAAGCTCCCTTCTTAGGATGCATTGGAGTTGCTTTCATTGCAGGTGTGCTTGGAAGGTTTCTTAAAATTGGTGCTGGCTGGACAGATTGGTATCTCTCTGGATACCAGTCAAAGACTCTTCCTCATTCAAACAAATAGTCCAGGTTTGTGGTGATCCTTGGGTAATCATCCTATCTACCAGTGCTTAGCCCTGCAGGACAGAGAATTTTCACCAATATTTTTCAGGCCCTTTCTTGGTAAACAAATCCTTTCATTAAAATACTTTGAATGCTTTGGGGTTCAACCTCCTCCTTTTAAAAGGAGGAGGGAAAATCAAGAAGTCAGAGTATGATAGTGTGTTGGGGTTGGAATATCTTGACTTTCTGTTCTGAAAAGTAATTAACTTCTTTTTGTGAAGTAAGTGAAGTTGATGTTTTGAGTGAAGGAAAGGAAGAAGGTATCAAACGGCAAGCAGCAATGCAGAGCATGGTAGCCTCCTTCTTATGCAGAATGCATGAATGCAATTTTCATTCTATTCACCCAGCCTTTATTGAAGCTTTGGCTGGAGTGCTGTCTGACACCTATTGTCAGAACACTGCAAGCTGGCACCTCTCCACCTTTGTCTTCCTCACAGTGGTCTCATCTCTCACAGGCTCCCCCTACTACTACAGCGCTACAGCCCGTGGAGCAGCCGCACCAGCTGCTGCTGCTGCCTACGACCGCCACTGACGCCGGAGCTCAGGGCATCGGCACTGACAGCACGCACGTCTGGGGCAACCGTGATGAGTCATCTTGCTGCCACCATGCCAGCCACTCCAAAAGGGAAGGAGAAAGTAACTAGTAGGAACATGATAATTGAAATTTTGCTCTTTAAGCTTGTTGAACTGATTACTGTATTCTTAAATCTGGTTGAGTCCTGAATCAAACAGAGAACCAGGAGGAAGTGGTACTCCTGAAGCTCTGTGTGGTAAAAAACGTGTGGTAGCTTCATGTTCTTTGCAGCCGGCTGGCTACTGCTTTAATCGCCTGCGGGTGCCATGGCTGTATCTGGGGATAAGGAAGAGGTGTGAGCAGCTCCCCTTGGGGCAGCTCCCTCTTGCTGCACACTGAAACAGGCTGTGAGACTTAAGGCAATTTTCTTTTCTTCTTCTTCTTCTTCTTCTTTTCTTTTTCTTTTTTTCTTTTTTCCTTTTTTTTTTTTTTTTTTTTTGTGTGGGAAAAAAAAAA
>VZRH01002101.1:129782-158769 GCA_013397555.1 Urocynchramus pylzowi
CTTTTTTTTTTTTTTTTTTTGTGTGTGGCAAAGAAAAAATCAGTCCGCTCAACTTTACGCAAGCACATCACTGTAAATATTTGCTTGTTTGTATTACTGTAAGAGTAGCTTAAGCATAAACAGCAACACTGTACAAGTATGAAGTCAAAACACATGCAAAAGTGTGTTTTGAAACTGGTGCACTGATTCAAAGAACCCAGTAAGCTTTAAGCAACTTTGAACCAGGTTAACACTCATTGTGGCTGTATTTTGGGCTGATGTTGTTTCTATATAGAGAATCCTATTTGACAGTTGTGTGTGATCATGCTATATGCTGGTATCAAACACATGGGCAACTGAAAGACATAGGCAATTTTGTGATACTTTACTGCTTAATATTCATTTATGTTCATTTGTCATCATACTAAACACTGGAACAAATTCACTGGTTTCAAGTTAAGCAGCATCCAGGAAGGAATTCCTAAATAACAGTTGACACCTTACATATATCTCTACAGATTGTGTGCTAAATCCCAGTCATGAAAACCCTGAGAGGAAGGCAGAGAAATACTGTGGTTATGAATTTTGTTAAGTGCATATAATGAGTGGGGTGTACCAGGCATGAGGGCAACTGCACTCACTTTCCAAGCCAAGCTGAAAGAGAAATTACTTGTTTTGGGGTGACTGTACATTTCTGTGAAGGCATTGCAGATTCCAGCACCGTAGTCCAGACATGCCTGAGGGGAATTTTGCCCTGCTAATTCTGTGTTTCTTCCCTCCTACTTGAATAGGAAGCACTAACAGTTACACGTTTCAATATGCACTTTGTGGGGGGCTAAATTAAGAGAGCAGAGCAGCTACGAATGATTACTAAGCAGCTACACCAATCACTGCCTCTCCATGGAGCCAGGAGACCTGCTGATCTCTCCCTGAAGCCTCCCCATAGCCCAGACCAAGGCACAGACAACCTCAGCCACATAAGGATGATGGGCATGACTCCATCCCTTCCCTCCTGAGGGCAATGGAGAAGCTCTCTGGTCCTGTTGAGATAAAGACCTGGCTGTAGCGTCCTTACTCCTGACCCAACCATCCTGATCCACCCAGAGCTGCCTGGGCTCTTCTGAAGGGTTCTGTTGGTGCTTGCCTGCAGAAGAAAGGCTGTTGGTGTCAAACTTGAGATGCACTCCTGTGGAGGAACGTTCAAGCAGGTATTCACCAGGTTCTAGCTGTATAAACCTTTCTCTGGCAGCTCCTGAGTTAACACTATTCTCTCTCCTCCCTTCCCACCTCATCACTTGTGCTGCATATCTGGTATCTGTAGAGGCCACTGATCTGCTGAGAAATTCCCTCTCCCACTCCAGTGGCATATTCTCATGGTATGGAAATGCAGCCATCACTTCCAAGTTTCCAGGGCAGATGTGTTCCAATCCTCAGCAGCCATGGAGATATCCAGGTCCCACCAGCTCAGTGACATTTCAGCGTGATGTTCACAGACCCCATCAGAGATTTTAGCCAGAGTCTTTTGAACTAACCCAGAAATAAGTTTTGTGATAAACTTATCAGTATGATGAGTACCACTTTTAGTCTTTCAGCAATTTATTACTGATACACACCTGTTTTTAACAAAAGACAAATAACAGCATAGAAAATTTATACAAGGAATCCTCTGAAGCCCTGCTTTGGGTTCATAACTCTCTGCATATCCCATGATTGCTTTCACTCCTTGGACAATACTGGAAAGGGCATTTCTGTCCCTGGGACCACGTGCACGACCCTGGCCAAGGGGTGTGCATTGTCTCCACTCTAAGCACATGCACGTTCTCTGTGAGCTCAGGAGGGGATGTGTCTGTCCAGTGCCTTTGCTGAAGGGATGAAAAACAAGGGTTTGACCACCAGTGCTGGTGATATATCTGGAGCAGAGGTGTGCTGAGTTACACTAGCTGTTGGGACACCATCAGGCTTGGCTAAAACAAGTGTGTGTGCCCAGTGAGGGAACTGCAGCTCATTGGCATTGGGTCCTTCACCCACTCTGCCTATTCTCCTGCAACCACATTACTTTTACTTGTTTCCTCAGCAGCACAAATTGTGTGATGTACATTAATTCAGATAATGTTAGAAGACCAAACATGAGATTTCAGTAGATGCTATATCATACTCATGCCAGAAGTGCTTGTAGTTGGGCTGGGTACTTAGGAAAGACATGACAGGTGTGTTTCCTCCAAATGATGGAAGTGTGAATGCCTCTGACTGAAGTGACCCAAAATGTTCAGGCTTGACTGGTCTCATGGCTTTCATCAGGGCAGCCCTTGGCCTGCCAGGCATGGTGGTGGGCTCCATCCCAGGTACTCTGGATGCACAGGCGGGTACTGAGGGGAAACCCAAAACTCTCACCTTTGCACATGTGAAGCAGGGATTTGTGCCTGACCCATCTCCCAAAACACGGCAGCCACGGCTCACTCACATCTGCTGGAACATCCTTCTGTCACGAACAGCCAGTATGAGTTAGACCATGGAGTATTCATGCCGTGCTACTGGAAAGGATACTTCTTGACAGTACTTTCTGGTTTGGGGAATATTTCACCTGAGATTTACAAACTGCTTTCCACGGAAAGACTTTCTGTCCATAGTTTTCATTGTGGGACTCCTCCTCCTTGGGGAGACGCTATTGGTAGAAGGTGGTCATCTGGGGAGAACAGAGGATTGCTTGCCTCCATCCATCCTCTGTGGCCTCACTGTTTCATGGGGGAGGGGTTACTGGGTGAGGTGGAGACAGGAAGCAAATGACCCTTAGGGGCTGCAAGGAGGGGAGAGAGCCAGTCCAGTGCTGGGGTTTGGGGTGCCCTGCTAATCCTTTACTTCAGTGCCCTGCGGAGCAGTGAATCATTATTAAACGCTTTCAGAAATCAGCCCCATGAAGTGCCTTCAGGCAGTTTCAGCACTGAACTCTGTAATACGCTTGGTTAGATGGAGGGTTTTCCAGTACTTGACACTCCAGCAATAATTTTATCAAATACATTGCTGACATAGGCTAAGAAATTAAATCTGAGAGGTGAAGAGGAAAAATGCTACTGTAAGACTAAATCAGTGGAGGCCAGGATTGCGGGAATGAGGGGAATTCTGACTTGTTGAGCAAACCTTCAGTTAGATGCTGTCAGACTGTGACGATAAAGACACAAAATGTTGTGGACACTGAGTTTGTTTGTCATCTGTGTCTGAAGGTTCAGTTATGGAGATATTATTGGTAGGCAGCTCTACTGACTGCAACGCTCTGGATGTCTCAGGAGTGGATCAACAGATCAAAAGTTTTCTTTGATCACTGTTGAAGTAGAAAAACACTCAGGGCTCTGGTGTCACAGGGCCGGAGAGTGACTGTTCATTCCAAGATGTCTGAGAAGTTCTCTGATTGGACTGGCAGGTGGTATGACAACATCAGTGCTTGAGGCACTTGAGAAGGAGATGGTGAGGAAAGAAACAGCACCAGGGTACATGGAGCTCACAATCTGTCACCCCTCCTTGACTGCCTGTGACTGAGTCCTCTTGGTGCTGTAGTGTGGGGGCAGCGCAATGGGAGAGAGCAGCATGGTGGGTGAGGGAGGTGTGATGGCCTCACTGTGCCAGGTCTTAGCAGTTACCGGATGTTGATAAATGCTTTGCCGTGCTGGTCTTAGCTAATGGGGTTATATTCCTGGTTTTTCTTTTTCTTTAATTTATGTATTTTACACATCCTTCAGTATGAAGGAGTGAGGAAGCCATGTAATGGTCTTGCTTATTTCTAGACGCGGGTGCCCATAGCTTCAAGAGCTGTAGCCTGTAGCAGAATCAACTTGTGTAGCTGTCACTGGCTCCAACATGGCTCTGACCAACTGTCCTTCCCAGTACCATGCTCTTCTCTGCATGCTTGTGCCACTGGGAAGCATGAGGCCCAAGAGGTAGCAGAGCACTAGGCTGACCCACCCCATGACTCTGTCCCAGCAAATTCTAGAAAAACCTGGTTTCTCTTCTGGATTCATTGATGAAATGTTAGATGACCAACAGCTCTCAGTTAACATCTCCTGAAGTCTCGCTAAGCGTGCAAGTGATGGTCACATGTGGGTGTTGTTAGGCAGAGCCGGATCAGGCAGCCTGCACTGACAGAGGCACTGGGCACACATTCCAAGCTGCAGCCAACTGCCACTCCACTCTGGAGGCAGAGTGCTCAGTAGCAACACAAGGCTGGGGATGCCAGCTAGGAAGCCCTGTAGTTTCTCAGACCTGCTCTTGACACAGGTACATGTTACCGCAGTATGGCAAACAAAAGGATCTGAAAGGATCAAAACTAATTAGTGTTCATTTTTTGGTTGAGCTAATGAGATTTAACATACAAATGTTGAGTGAAAAGCATGTCAAAGTGGTGCCCAGATTGCTCATCTCGGCATCACAGCTGGCATAGGTGTCAGCTCCAGCAGTGGCCTCACTCACCAGTCCTATGAAAGGCTCACAGAATGCAGGAGCTCCATGGTGGGAGCCAGACTGAAAGGACTGAGCTGGACACAGCTGCAGCATTGCTGGGTGAGCAGGCATGCCTGTAGGGATTTCTGTCTACACACCTGTATGTGTAGGCATACTTCTTGAGTATCTCAGAAGCTTGCAGGGGGTGTGGAGAGGTGGATCCTAGTCCTGCATCAGCCCCAGACACCACCCAGCCCTGTGTCCAAGGTTTCTGGCTCTGCCTTGTCTAAATGAGGTGGGGAAAATGGCCAGTGGGCATTTAGACCTGCCTTTCCCTTTTATCAGCCTCCTGCGGGAAAAATCTTGTCTTGGTTTTTCACTTTCTGTAGTGGCCTTTGTACATTTTGAAATTACAGAAATTCATTTCATTGCAAATGGAATTCCTTTCCAAGAAAAAAAAAAGAACAAACTTTTTTTTTCTTACAGACAAACAACCATGTATTAGGGACTTCTAGCATCAAAGAAATACATATCTATTGTATCCACCAAAGTCTGCAATGCCTGCATTGAACCTTACTTCTTTAAAAAGAGAGAAAAAAAGAGAGGGAGAAAAAGAAATGCCTCCTCACCTTGAGAAGTACATACAAACAAAAAAATAACTTACAAAAAAAAATCCTAAAAATAACTGTTGAATTGCCTTTGAAAGTAGGGGATAACATCTGTTGCAAAACAGATGAAAAAATGCTTCTTAAAATGTGTACGTTTTGTATTCTTTTTTTCTAGTAGGAAAAGAACAAACTTGAAATCTTGGTGTTTTTTCCTTAGTGCTGTGTGTTGCTTTTGTGTGTTATAATATTTGAATGTAATTACAGCGGTGCCAATTTGCCAAAGACGTCGAACATTATTTTGGGGATTTTGTTTTGGGTTTTGTTTTGGGTAGCGGAAAGGGAGGTGGGCTGGGGACCAGGGGTGCTAAGGCATGGGTCAAAAAGGAGGGGCCGTTTGAAGGGGTTTTTTTCTTCCTTCCTTTCTTTTTTTTTTTTTTTTAATTCTTTTTTCTGTCAATACTGGAATTTGTGATTTTATTCTAAGTTAAATGGTTGACTGCAACACTTTTTATTTTTAGATTAGTTGAAGAAACATGCAATAAGATTGGCGTAGTTCAATATCTGTGTGTCTTTTCATGAGAGTGACTGTTACTTGTGGACATTTGGTTTTATGTAACCTTTATGTGAGATAATTATTTGTAAATATTTACCATAATTTTATTGGTTCCTAAAATAAAAGTAATTTTTTAAGTTCAAAATGCCTGATTTCACTCTTGTCCTCACCTTGTGTCCTGCCTTTCTAGGGAAAAAAATCTCCAGGTAGTTGCATTTGAAGTGGGACATTGAAGGCCCTCATGAAAAAGCATCCATCAGACATGGTCAGTCATTGCAGCCCAGTGTCACCAAACACTCCCCCCATTGCAGCATTGCTGGACCCAGTAAGGTGCTCCATGCTGTGGCAGAGCCCACGCCACCACAAAATGATGAGGTCAGTGTTGGTGAAGAGTCTCAGGTTCTCAGGTGTTCCTGGTCCTGTGGGCAGATTGTTCTCCCCATGAAGCAGAGGCACCCTCCAAAACAGCCCCAGGTGCAAGATGGAAGACTGGGGACTGGAGTCAGGTACTGCTCAGAAGAACCTGAAGGCATCTTTCCTGTCTGAAGACCACAGTGGTTTGGCTGAGGCCTTCCCTGCTTTGGAGCAGGGCTCTGTTGTATTGCGCTGCTGCCCAACCATTCTTCTGTGGGACAGGGTGTCCTCTGGCTGCTGAGGGAAAGGGGCTCCCAGGCATGGGGATTTTTGCCCCAGCAGCCTTTTTGTTCCAAGCCAAAATCTCTTGTAGAGTGGAGGACAGATGGGAAGAGCCTCACCTTCTGCCCATGTAACTGCGGGCCCCCAGAGAAGACAGGGTTGCACTGGGCCCTGGAGGGTGGGAGAGCTCTCCCTGCCCCTGCCCTAGAGTCCATCCTGGCTGTGTCATGAAATGCCTGTACTGGCATGTATATATATACCTTTAGTAGCTGGAAAAATCTTGCTAACCACTACTGGCATATGACCCTCTTCTAAAATGAACTATAGCTAGTGATTGATGAATAATCTATTCTTGATGAGTTACATGTAAATGTATCTACATTTGGATGCACAGGCATACTTGAGGGTTGCTTTATGCTCCTTCTGATGCTTTTTCAAGCTTACATTTCTCTCCACCTACCATCTCATGGCAGCTCCTCTGTCCTCCTCTAAGGGCATGCATGCCCTCAGGACTGCTGTCTGGTCTGTGTGGCCAGAGCTAAACCTCTTCTGTACCTTTGAGTTGTGAAAAATATTCTTGGATCATCATCATAGGTGTCTTGGATGCACTGGCAAATTCTGCCACAGTACCCCAGCTTGCCCAAGCATGGGGTTTGTGAAACAATAATAAGGAAATGCCCATTTTATTTGACATCAGCTTGTGTTTGACCTGAGCTGTTGTATTCCCTGTGTGATTTTTAACACCACTCTAGCAATTGAGATTGTGAATATGAATTAATAGATTCACAGAATGGTTTAGATTGGAAGACATCTTTAACACCATCTTGTTCCATCCTTCCATGGGCAGGGACATGTTCCACTAGACCATGTTGCTCAAAGTCCCAACAAACCCATGTAATTGACAAAAAAGGAATGACAGTGAAGGTGTCCAGAACTTTCACCCTCACACTTTCTGAATTCCTAATGATTTACTGATGATGTGTGTACCCCATTTAGCTGGGATGGAGTTAATTACCTTCATAGCAGCTGTATGGTGCTACTTCATAGTACGGAGCCGTGCTCTGGATTTGTGGCTGAAACAGGCTTGGTAACACACCAAAAATTGGCTCTTGCTGAGCAAACTAGCATAGTATCAAGGGTCAGAGAGATGCCTTGGTGCCTTGGGTGGGAAAAAGCTGGTAGAGGGGCAACTGGAGGGCTGACACCAACTGATCAAAAGGATATCTGGAAAATACAGTGCCATACTCACAGCAGAAACCGGGGAGGGAGTTTTTCAAAAGCACATGTTGCTTAGGGACTGGCTATCACTATCAGTCCGTTTGTGGGAGGTGGTGACTGGAAGCCTTTGTTTTTATTTTCCTCCATCCTTTGGTTAACATGTTTTTGTCCCAACCCTTCAGTTTTCTCACTATCACTCTTCTTTTTTTCTATCCCATCATGTTTTGGCAGGATTAAACAAAAGGCTACCTGAACACTGAGCTGCTGGCCATGTTAAATTCTCTACAGCATTGCACTCCTTATAATAAACATTGATATTGTTTTTGACAGTTAAAATCCTCCAGGAAGCTCAGGACAATGGGTCTGTGTCCCAGTACCATACATTTCAGTCTTAAACTTGACAAGCACAACTCACTGAACTTTTCACAATGCAGTAAATAATTGTAGATAAATAAAATCGTACTCATTGGGCTAATAGACAATGGGCAGAGAGAGGCAGAATTGTCAACCAGCAGCATACACCCTGACCAGCAAGCTCCACTTTGAGAAGAAGACTACACTCTGTTCTGGCAGCATACAGCAGGGATGCTTCCATGCAGTTGTATTTCAGAGTGGAGTGGGCATTATTACACTTCACCCTGCAGTATAATGGAGTGCACTTAAGAAGAACAGGTGTTCAAAAATCAGTTTTCCATAACTGCCAAGGTCATCCAGCAGCACTTGTCCAGCCAGGCTGGACTTGTTGCGTTTTGCTCCACCCCTGTTGCTCCTCTCCTGATGTTCTGATGTATTCTCCATGCACCATGTGCACCTTGCAGGTCTTTGGGATGCACAGCTTTTGGAATACCCCTTCACGTCCCCCACCCTATGTGGACTGAAGCAACAACCTCCCAGTGCCACTGCCCATCTCTTTGCTGTGAGCTGGTGTTTGCCATTGTCATATTTCACTGTGGGGAACTCCAGGAGTTCTTTTAAAAATTAACGGCCAGGAAAGAAATTAAGCCAAACGAGGCAAGCGTTGTATCTGAGAACCGTTTATTTCTAACAAAAAAAACCAAAAAGACAAAGGAGGTAGGTAGAGTTGGACACGTCCCTGGCTCAGGCAGGGACGCAGAGATGAAGCAGACAGGACGTTGGTCAGGGACACGGGGAGGCAGGAGAGATGTGAGAGCGAGCAAGAGCCAGTGAGGGCAGGAGAGACAAAATGCAGTCTGGGGCCAGGGCAAAAGGGACAAAACATGGGCTAGGGCCAGGACAAGCCAGCAGGCAAGCTGAAGCCAAAGGAAAAGGCATAAGACCCAAAAGGCCCCTACACTTAAAAAGCCCAAAGCCAAAAAGTCTCAAAAAAGCTCCAAAATGACAGCTCTTTAAAAAAAGCCTCCACTCAAAAAGCAAGCTTCAAAAAGCCACAAACCAAACCCCTCCCAAAAGAGAAAGCACAATCTCTGCAGCCCCAGGCTTTGTGATGCAGTTACTTTTTATGCCCTGGCCCCTGCCACAGCCTGCCTGTGGCAGGACACCATTGGCCCAGTTCAATGTCCCACTGCAGTCCATTGGTAGAGATCTTTTGCCATCTGACTGGAGAATGTTGCTGGGGTACAGTGTCTTTGGGGATCTCCTGCTGACTGCCTGTCCCATGTGAGACATGAACTGGTTGCCAGGCAAAGTCCCCCCAAAGACAAGGCTTTCCTCCATCTTCTCCTAGCTGCCTCCTGGATGTAGCACTTGTGCAACCCCTCCCCCATATGCCTCTGACAATCATTGCTAAGGCAAATCAAAACGAAATTGGCTTCTGACAGCCATTCGCTGGCCTGCGTCAAGGCACTGGTGCCCTGAGGAACCCAGTATCACCAGACAGAGCAGGAATCTCTTGCACTTACCTCTGAGTCCTGGGAGACTCTGCTTCTCATAGGCAACAGGAGGTGATGACTTCTGGGGAGGGAGGAAAGCCATTAGACCTTCAGAATCCACTGCGTCACAATGCATGTCTCATCTCCCAGGCAGCAAGGTCCCGGAAGGGTCTAGAGCTTGGACACCACTATCAGCAGCTGTCCATCATCATGAGGATGCTCAAATAACTGGAGCACCTCTCCTATAGAGACAGCATGAGAGATGGGGTTGTTCAGCCTGGAAAAGGGGTCTCCCTCTTTCTCTTCAGGAAGATCTCAGGGTCCCTTCCAAGACTTGAGAGGGCACCAAGAGAGCTGGAGAGGAACTTTGGACAAGGGTCTGGAGAAACTGGACAAGGTTTCCCACTGACAGAGGACAGGATTGGACTGGATATTGGGAATAAATTATTCCCTGGTGAGGCCCTGACACAAGCTGCTCAGAGAAACTGTGGTTGTGCCATCATGGGAAATGTTCAAGGGCAGGTTGGATAAGGCTTGGAGTTTGGATCTGGTCTAGAGGACGTGTCCCTTCCCATGGCAGGGTATGAAACCAGCCTTCCAGGTCCCTTCTAGCTCCAACTTTCTATGGTTTTAAGATTGTCTTAGTGCATCTCCCAGCACTTTTTGAGTATGGCAGAGAGTGGATGAACCAAACTGACTTTTCCTTGCAGAGCCTGTGCCAGTGCCTGGTCAGCTTTCTGAAGAGATTTGTGGCCTAGCAGCAAAGGGATTTTATAGGAGAACACTAACATTAGAACAACTAATGTTGTGGCTGTCCTGTGTTTGCAACAGCAGGGATTGCCATTTCTTGCTCTGTTTTTTATACTTTTTGTACTTCTGCTGTCTTTCAGCCTTGCTAGGTTAAAAGAGGAATGAGTCGTCTGTCCTGCAGCAGGCAGGCAGTGCCCGTTCCTCATTAAGCCCTTCCACGTCTGGATGTGAAATGCCATGGCAGCCTGCTGGTAGAGAACAGTGGGATTAGACCTGACAAAATTGCGGTGAGAGGCATGGAATCCTCCTGTCTCTTCAGGTGTTAGGCCCCATACTGCTTTCTTCAGTGAGAATGCCCTTCAAGGATGCAAATACGGTTTTAGCTCAAACCTTCATACAAATGGCCATTGTTTAAGATGCCTGGGAATTGTCATTTATACTTTTAATGAATAGGAAATGCAGACCCTTGGTTAAACAAAGGAATGTCTCTGTATTGTAACAGATTTTGCAGACAAGGGCAAGATGCAGTCCAGCCAGGAAAGACAGGAGCAGAGATGGTGGGTACACAGGAGCTGGTACGAAGAGATCAAAGTGACAGCTCCTTTGCCAGGAGTCCTGCAGTGGGCCATGATGGCTAAGAGCAGGAACATCTGGAAATAATGTCACAGACAGCTGGTGAAGACTTATGGCTTCTGTCTTAAGATTTCATGACCTACTTTCCTTCCTAAAAAAAAAAAAAAAACAAAAATTTGAAATTCCCTAGGAAGAAAATTATTTATATGTACATGCACTTTCTTGAAGCATCTAGGAAGCATCTTTTTACAGCAGTGTTTCCAAAGCAGTGGGGCTACTGGTCATACCTGAACAGTGAACTGACAAGCATGATCCAGCTGCCACTCAGCTATTTGAACTTCTTTCTGCCTACAAATTTGTGTTAACTCTCACTCATTCACCCTCCGAAGCCCTGCTGGACAAGAGGCTTTGGGCCCACTTGAAACTGAATTACATGCTCTTGCTTCAAATGGAGCAGTAGGCATTGAAAATGCAGCCAAAACTGCAGAGCCAATGTTTGTTACCATACGTACGAAAAACTGACTCACCCATAGCAAAACACGGAGAATTTGGCAGTCTGCAGCAACTTCCAATACAAGTAAAGGATAGGAATTAACAATGGGATATGTTTTGCAGAAATATCAAAAGAACAGGAATGAATCCCACAGAGAACTTCCAAAAGGTATAAATTTATGCATCATGCTGTGCAATCTCATCTGTATGTGCAAAAAGACACGGTGGTGCTAAAATTGTGCAAGAGCCCCGTGGAAGGAAGGACTGGTTCCTAGCTAGCTCTCGTAATTTATATGCTGGACATGACATTCTGTGGTGCAGAATATCCCTTTGAGCAGTTTGGGACAGCTGCCCTGGCCATGCTTTCTCCCAACTGCTTTCTCACCTCCTCTCTGTTGGGAAACTGAACAATTTGTTAGTGGGCAAAAGAAAAGTCCTTGATTTAAGATAAGCACTACTTGGCATCAACCAAACATCTGCATGTTATCAACCTTATTCTCATTCTGAATCCAAAACACAACACTGCACCAGGTACTGGGAAGAAAATTATTTCAGCCAAAACCAGGACACTCCATCCCAGCCAGCAGGTAACACATTTAGATCAGACTGAGGGTGACGCTCCAGTCATCCCTTCCAGCCTGTGTTCCTATTAAGCCTCTGCCACCTCACAGCACCAGGAAAGTCACACCTGATAGAAGACCACTTAATTCTGACTCCTAACTCTATTAACCCCCTTGTAAACAACCTCTTATAACACTTTAAATTGTCCTTTTTGGCAGCAATGCTTAATTAGGGTAGAACTGACAAATGGAGTCATCATGATTAATGTTATTATAATGAATACATCTGCAGTTTGATATAATGCACAGAATGTCTGACTTCCCAGGAAATGCCTAGATAGGGAGGTTGTCTTTTATATTCATAGGGATAGAATAATTCCTCTGAAGGAATGTCTTTGTAATTTAGCATGAATTAATGCCTCCTTATCACACTGTGTTACCCAGAGCAGCAATTTATCTAAATCCTATATATGAAATGTGGACTCTTGTCTGAGAACACCCAGTAATGGAGAAATCTTTTGAAAAAATACATTTACTGTAGATCATTAAGGCTCAGACTACTAAGTGGCCTTTAAATTAAATAAAGTTAAATAAACTCTTCTTTAATATAACACTAACTTTTTCATTAACAAACATATTAAGGTCTTTTTCATTTATATATAGCTGATGCAAGCATATGATAACTAAATTGTTCCATTAGCACGGGAAAATGTAATTCAGAGTGTCTATATGGTAAGAAAGGGGAGGAGTCTGGCACACCAGCCTCACATCTCTGGATGTCTGTATGCCAGTCCTGCAGGAACTTGCTGTAGGTTTATCTGTACAGCCTGGCTCTAGAGTTAGCCAGGAATGTTGGAGAATCATAGAAGGTCCTAGAAGCATTCTTAGTTGGAAGGGATCTCAAGTTTCATCAAATCCAGCTCCTGGAAGTCCTTGCAGAACCCAGATCTCCAGACTCAGCTTGGACATTGTCTCTCCCTCACACATAATCTCTGCTGGTTGGTTTTGCTAGATTTCTCCCTCAGAACCTATTTAGTAGGTGCAAGTGTGTGAATGATTTTTCAATAAATTGTCATATAATCAATGAAAATTTAAACAAGAAGACCTTGGCTGATTCTTTAAAATCTATTAGACCTTGGAACATATTCTGTGACATAAAGCATTTTAGGACACAACCACAGCATAATATCAAGACGCTTTCTAATTTTTTTACTTCTTGTGCTTTGTGTGTTTTTAGAAATTATCACTACAATTTTCTGTTTCATGCCATGCATTTCACGAATAGTATGCATGCTGCCCCAGTTGTACTTCCCTCCTTGCTGTGTCACAGACAGTTGTATCTGGTTCATATTATTTTCATATTCATGGCATGCTTGTGCCATGCCCTTTCCTTCTCAGTGCTATGTACCACCACATCCTGCCTCTCTTGTAGTCTGAATCTAAATGGAAAGCTTTTCAGCTGTGTCTCCCACAGATAACTCTGCCAGAACAACAACCTTGCCTGGAGCCTGTCCCTGACATGTGGAAACTTCTATTTGCACCACATTTAAGGGGCTGTCCTCTTTCCTTTACAACCTGCAAACTGCTGTCAGCTCGCAGTGCTCTCTGCCTGCTCCTTCTCAGCTGGAAGTACCACCATGCACATAGAGCCTTGCAAGGACCAAAGATCTGGACAGGCCTCTCGCATAATCCTTATTGTCCCAATTAACGTAATAATTCTCTGTCTGTTCATTTATTTCACAATCATAAAAGGAAGGCTCAAAACTATCACAAGCATATTGCTTCCTAGTCCATAACTAAAGTGACCTATATGCAAATCTGACTCTGTATATCTAAATACCATCACTGGAAGAGAAATGTGTGTGCAGCAAAAGTTTTCTTACTGTATGGGATAAAAAAAGTAAATATAACATTCAACTCCGATGTAACAACTAAAATAACTTTTAATTGTTTTCCCTTCTCTTATATTTTATGCTTGGCTGATTCTGCTTATGGGCCCTGGAAAGGCCAGCTCATCAGTTTTTGTTGTTAATCAAGAAGAGTAATGGTGTAAGTTATAAAGACATGAGATGACTCTTTGCTGAATAGGACAACAACTTTCAGAAAACACAAAGTAGTTTTTAAAAACTTTTTTGATTAGGGAATTTTAAGACTGCTATCTTATAATTAAGATAATAATCTTAAACAAACAAGGACCCCAAAATGTGCTGAGAATCCAGAATGGAGGAAGGGTTTCTGTTGTGTTCCTGGTGAAGCAGTTGCTGTTTTAGAAGTAGGGCTCTCACAGGGCATTAGTGGCTCAGAGCACCATAACTACCCTGCTAAGGATCAGAAAACACACTGCAGCTAGGGAAAATGGTGAGAAAATGTTCCACATACCCTTGATCCCATGATAAGTACTGCAGCAAGGACTGTGAGAGTGGCATTGACACTCCTCAGAAGGTGTCATTGGTTCTTAGATGTGGGGCAGGAAGAGGAAGCACATCACAAGCCCAGCTGACTTGAAACATTAATTCCTGGCTCATTGTCCAGTTTGTGGCCCACAGACCATTCAGTCCACCCAGTGACTCTGCTTGGGCAAGCTCACACACAGAGCTGCCTGTGTGGTGTGCTTCATCTTTTCTGCAAGATGGAGTTTGGGTGTCAGGACCACTACTAGGCCAGTGACCAACTGGTCATAGGAAAGGGACATCTTTTAAAGGATAAATGCATAGAAGTGTTCAACTTTCTGTGAAAACAAGCACCGGAGTTACCTTGCAGCCCACTGGCTGCTGACTTCTTCCTTGCAATGGCTCATGGCTGCCCTCGTTTGAAGGGCAGGTGGGCTGCCCCTGTTTAATGGGACAAGAGGCCTATTTGGCAGAATGGAAGTCAAGGATGGGAATGCATAAACCCTGACACCGGTGGCACTGCGCACTTTGCCTGGCATCAGTCCGCCCACTCCTTCAGGGTCCATCCCAGTCTTCCCATGATCGTTCCATCTGGCAGGAAAGCATGGACCTGTGTGCCTGTGTGCAGTTTTTTCTTGTCTCGGTGAGGCAAACAAGGGCCCCAAAGAGAAGAAGGCTGGGAATGGTGTGAAGCTGGGAGAGAGGCGGTGATGGAGAGGAGAGGAGGAAGGATCTTATTGTGGAGCTAGGAGCTGGACTGTGTTGCTGCCAAAGAGGGACGAGAGCAATGTGGGACATGGGCAAGTGTCTGACTGCTGAAGCAACTACTTATAGTGGTGATTGGTCCTTAAAGCCTTCCTATCACGGGCTCAGTGTGCAACACTAATCACACTGTCTATTTGCAATACACTTCATCTAGGAAATGAAATGCAAAAATGATTGGCTTATTGCAAGACAGCATTTGACAAGCAACAGCTAAGAGAAAACTCTGGAGGACTTTTGGGAGCATAACCTCTGCTACACAGCAAAACAAAACCATTTCTAGTAAGTATTGGTAATATTCAACACAAGCCTACAAATTGCTGAAGTAAGTGGAGTGGGACAGTCTACCTCACTCTAAATATCAGGTCTGATTAAAATTTCATTATTAGCAGTAATTTACTTCTCCAACCAGAAAACTTTGCGGGAAGAAATGGCTGCATTTTTAAAGCACAGCTAGGAAGTACCATTGTGTCATGAAATCCTTTTGCTGTATACATACTGAGTTCTGAAGTGGATTTAAATGGATGAACTCTGGTGCAGCCTGCTCAGCAATGCATGAAGAAAAGAGTTGGAGGTGTAGAAAATGCCAAATACCTTTCTCATATACATACTAGACTATTAGCATAGATAAAATTATCTTTGTGTTTTCAGTTTATAATGTCTCTTTTGTAATAGTAAGAAACAGCATTGATTATGATTTGCTGTTTTCACTGCTTTGTGTGATTATTTGGAACAGGTAAAGAATTACACGCAGAATGGGCTCTAAATGGAGAGGAATAAGGGGCAAACAAATAAGAAAAGTTTCTGCTTTTTGAAGCCTGGGCATTGCTTCTGTGGGGATCTCCTCACTTCTATGTAGGTGACCCAACATGCAGGACACAGGGGCCAGAGTGAGAAGAGGGGGATGCCAGTTGATGGGAATTGCCAGAGCCAAGGTGATGTTCCTAGGAACAAGTGGTGTTCCTGGGGCTAGTTTACACTCTGGTCCTGATGGTATTTATGCACTTCGGAAACAGTGTTGAGCAAAATCATTAAATATGGCAGAGATTATTGCAGTTTCTTCTATCCATCTCTAACTTGTAATTAAGGTATTCTGAAGTGTCAGACAAATGGGAACCAGGATGCCAAAACAAGATATCCAGATCTCCTGTCTTCTGCAGGCCACCTCTGAGAAATCAGATTTCTGTAAATATGTGCATTTAGAATAATTAATAAAGTTTCACTAAGGCAAAGTATAACTTCAGTCACAAACCCTATGCACTGTCTGAATCCAGAACAGAAGCCCAGAATTGCAAATATCTGAAGATGCAGCTGAGCACATCAGACACAGACTAAACCAATCCCTGAAAAACCTTGTAGTCTGGCTTTGCTCTTGACATACATTCATGGTGCCCATTCAAGACCCACTTCTACAAGTCCAGGGGAGCACAGGGGAAGAGAAGCAGTTGGGAACGCAAATTATGAACTCATTGGAAGGAACATCTCATACAGGACCCTTACAAGTTTGTCCCAGGGAAGGCTCAGGGAAACAAGGGCAACTGCCAAGCAGACAAAAAGACAAAATCCGTGTTCTGCTGCTGGAGGGATATATATTCTTGAAGGGATGTATATATGTTCCCACTAATGGACTTTGTTCTATTCATCAAGAAAAGAACTGGTGTTCTCTGTGTTTATGTATGTGCTCTATGAGTCTGTGTTTATCTACAAGGTTCACTCTCTTCACATGTGTGAACATAAGCATGTGCTTGTGCACACACCTCCTTGGAGCACATGCTCAAGCTGCTTCTGGCTGGACCTCCCCTGGGCTGCTGGACCCAGCACTTAATACCACCATTCTTCACCACCTGCCAGCTGTGAGATGTATCCCATATTTCACTGAAACAGTGCTTCATTCTACAAATGTGTGATTCTTTCCACAGCAAAAATTGTCTCAAATCATCAGATATGCAAAATTTGCATCTGCGTTGTTTCTCTTGCCTGGTGTAAAAGCCATCATGAACATTTTATCTATCACTGACAGGAAATTGGACCTTATGTTGAAACAGGAGTAGCCCTTTGGCAGAAAAGTAGCAGTTTTCTTGGGGGTGTGCTTCAGCCTCCACAAATCCTGTGCCCTTTCTCCAGAGCTGCTAACAGCTGAGAAACACTTTCCAATGAGAACTGGAGGAATGATGGTCACCTGCCAGTGCAGGTCCCACTCTCCTGCACCTCTGAGGAGAATGGTATGAGGTCACAGAGCATCCTCCTACCAAAGCACCTCCTGCCTGCAATGGCATAGCAATGCCTCTCTGTTCTTCCTCACTGCAGGATTCAAAGCATTCAATCTTAAAATATTCATCTGTCCCTCTACTTCTCAGATCCTGGATTTCTGTCCCTCATGTGATGATTTTCAGAATTTTGTTAGAAAGGCAGTCCTCAGAAATTCCAGACTGATGTCTGTATTAGAGGTATTGAACACACTTATGTACATGTAAACAACTGCATCCCTACTGCAAGGAAAGAAGGGGAAGATCCTCAGACTTGGCCAAGTCTGTTAGGAACACCCTTTATAGAGTGAAGACTCAGATCATGCTTTCCAGGTCTTATGTTAGCAATAACTAATACATCTTGTGCTACATGGTGCTGACAGCTCTGTGTCTATTGTACAGAAATGTAAACAATTACAATATTAACCCTATTCACTTGTTTTGACTTTAACTTACTAGGTAAGCTAAATTAATTGTTGAGTTAAAACAACAAATGCTGTGGATGACCGTTACTACATAAAGGTGGCAGTGCCCAAGCCAATTTTTTAACCTGTCTAGTCTGTGCAGGAAAGTGGAAGTAAATAAGTATTTTTTTAAAACTTGCATTGTTCCAATGAATTTTGCTCTTTTGGACATGCATGTCTTGCAAAAGAAGGGATGCTGGGGCAGAAAAAGTATCTGACACATTCAAATTCACGCTTCTCAAAGGACTGGTAAAAAGGGTCATCAATTCACCCAGTTAATTTTTGGTCTAACTAGGGAAACCTAACGTCCCACTGGACAGGCAGCAGTTGCTGCTCATGGAAACCTCCCCTGAATAAAATGAATGGCTTATTTTCAGACCATCAAATCCATTTAACAGGGAGGTGAAATATGCAATTAGTATCATAGAAATGAGCTTCAGTTCATGATACATCTTAATTAGCTATGTAATTTTATTTATGTTCCATTTGTAAAATACAACCTTGTAATTACTGCCTGAATGTTGAGTGAAGTTGGTTTTGGGGTTTTTTTTTAGTCTTGAGTCATAAAGGAAAGAGAAATATTTGGCAGACGGGGAGGGAAGTTTCCTGAGGTTAAATGAGGTTTCAGTACACACATCCTCCACCACTAATTGAAAGGCTGTGGATTACGTGTTGGCTTTTCAGTCTCAAATGTAATAAACAAATAGAAAATCACAAGTAGTCCAATAGCTGTTCTGGTGGGATCTGTTCACATAGTATAATATCTGCTAGGAGCTATTTGCTTTTCATGTCAGATAAAGGGGAACAGCATACACCAGATTTTATTTGTCCTGCACCAATCCTGTTTACCTAGGATCAGGATTATTGTTTGATGGAAATCTGTTTCCTGAGAAAGGAAATCACTCTTGTTTGTCCACAATTCTTTGGGAAGAAGGATGCTTGAAAAGCATTTTCCTTGGTGAGGAAAATCTCCTTTTCAGATGCATCTATGAGTCCAGCATTTTCCTACTTACTCAGAATTATTATCCATGGCTAAACACCTAGTAAATGAAGCAGTCTTGTTGGTGTGCCCCCAGGAGTGATCATGGCTTTTTTAGGTTTGATTGGACAGCAGCAACATTTTAGTCTCAGCAGACCTCAGACAACCTCAAAATAGGTTTCTCAAATTCTCCCAGTGTGACACATGTGACCATGCAGGATGCTGTAGAGTGTGTTTTGCAAAGGGTGAACAAAGACAAATCCTGTGAAAAAAAACAAACCTGGGGGAAAGCCCCATATTTCACAGTAGACGAGAAAGGGTCATATCTCCAAGGTAGGTGGGTGCCAGTACCACAGCAGATGGTGCAAAATCACTCTTTCATAAACACCCAAGGGCACTGCTTAGCTCACTCCCCACAATCCTGCTACATGCTAGCTTGGGAAGAAGCGAATAATCATGGAACTATAAAATCACTTATGTTGGAAAAGCTCCTTAAGATCAAGTCCAACCATTAGGTCAGCATTGCCAAGGCCACCACTAAACTATGTCTACAAGGGCCACATCTATGTATCTTTTAAATCCTTCCAGGGATGGTGACTTTACCACTGCCCAGTGAAGCCTCTGCAAGGGTTTCACAGCTCTTTTAATGAAGAATTTTTTCCTAATATCCAAACTAAACCTTCCCTGGCATAATTCAGGGCCATTCCTTCCTGACCTGCCACTTGGTACTTGGGAGCAAAGTTCAGCCTCTACCTCCCTAGAACTACTTTCATGTAGTTGTAGAAGCTGCAGAGGATCAAGCGGACGCAAGTTTGAGGAAGTATTTGTACTTGACAGGCTAAAAATCTTCCCCAGAGTCATTCACAGTTCATAGAGAATTGATGCGTTGCAATTCAGAAGAAAGAAGGCATCCAAAGAAGTCAATATGTTACCTTGGGGCTTACTCCCTGGCTTTGTATGTGTCATGTTCCTGCTTTTATTCAAAGAGGCATTTCATTAGGGTGTAAAAATATTTTCATTTAGAAAAGCTGTCTTGCAAAATTAGTGAGCATGTAAAGCCTTCTAAAACTACTCATGGTTACTTAATAGCTGATTAATAATTAAATGATAGCTTGTAATTAATTACAATACAGACAACAATTCCTAGTTCTCCTGTAAAGCAGAAGAATGGACAAGGGAAGTGCCTGCAAAACCAGCAACAAATCATGATGCTGCTGATCAGTGTCATCTGTTCTCCACTTGGTCTGTGACTGCCCCTCTCCAGAAGAGCCAGTGCCTCCTGGAAATGGAGCAGAAAAATGCTGGAGATAGGAGCTTTGAGAGCTTCAGCTTTGACAGGTGGGTGGTAGGGAAATAACTCCCATTCTGAGGTGTCAGCTGGATATACATGTGCAAAGCTGACATTTCATCAAGATGCATTTGCTGTCAGAAGGCATGCCTTGGGTTCATCAGGAACTTGGTGATTCCTAGTAGATGGTACTGGAGAACAATCCTCTGTTGAACCTTCTGCAAAAGAAGAGACTACCCTGTGAACAGTGGCACTGGCATCTTGGAAGGTCCAATTCACCTCATTGCAAAGTCACAGCCATTCCAGTGGAGGTGGTGTCCAAAAAGCTCTGGCTACTTAACCACATTGTCAAGTCTGTATTGTGATTGAAATGGTGCTGCAGGAAACTGGAGATCAGTGAGTCCTACCTCCTCACCAGGACTTTTTCAGCATAGCCTGGGAGGATGGTTTTCAAGTGGTGACAGAGGTCAGAAACCACATGACCTCAGATGTGTTCACTTATAGCTTCAGCATTCCTGCATTGAGTGATGTGGCTTCAGAGAAGTTATTCTTTTTGATGCATTCAGCAACAAATGGATGAAGGTGCCAGGGGTAGCCTGGGAGCTATCCAGGGAGCAGAGGAACATTAGCTGCACTGCTGGGGAAGAAGGTCTCTAGATGGAGGGACAGGCATGCTGAAGGACCTTAAACCAAAGTATTTTCTTCTGCTTCTGAAGGCCAGAGCCCTGAGGGCAGCCTGGGGCTGACCCATCCTAGCAGGGCAGAAGCCTACAGATGGCTGGGAATTCTGAGCTCCAGCTCAGCCAGGAAGCCCAGGAATGTTGTGTCTTTTGCAGAACTCTGAATTTCCAAGCTCAGATAGAGAGAGAAGCACCCATTAGTCGCTCCAATTGCCTGCTCTCCCATTTGCCCCACACCCTACACCCCACCCCTCCTCCCCCACCATTTATCTCGTTCTGGCTTTTCCCCCTGGAATAGTTCCCCCTCCCACTGATCCTGGAGCTCTTGCAGTATACCCTGCATTACAGGAAGATGTGGTCTCCTGCTGCATTCCCAAAGATCTATAGGAGGAGAATAGGACAGAGAAGAGGAGAAATCCTGAAGGGGCTTTTGCAAAGTAAATCCAGGGGTGAAAAGCTGAGATTTGTCCCAGGGTCAAGCCAGGACCTTCCTCTTTGTCCCAGACATACTGATGGAGGAGCAGGACAGTGACTGTTTGGCTGGTTGCTACACTCCAGCTTGTTGATGACGAAAGAAAATCAGCTGCCTCTGGGCTTGACACGGACCTGTGAGCTCTTTTCATTAAGGGAAGAAACCAGCTGCTGAGGCCCCCAGGAGAGTCTCAGGGTTGCAGAAGAGAAAGGGATAAATGAATTGTGTCACTTTGCAGTGACTTGGAAAGGGATAACAACATATCACAAGCAGCACCTTGGAGATCTTACTGTGCAAATAGGGAAAGAGTGTGAGACAAGCAAACTGTGGTAATGCCAGTGATCACATCCAAAACCAGAGTTGCCAGCATGTTCCTTGTAAGAAGTTCTCCACTATAATTGCAATTCCAGATACAAACGGCACACCCATATCTAACTCCAGGGAATTTAGGCAATATCCATTTAGGAAGGTTTGACTGTTTCATTATTATATTTGTCAGTGTCTCCCAAAGAATTAAAATATAGAAAATTATATGAAGAATTTCCTGGTTTTTAATGATTTATTGTGCTCCAGTGCAGACCAGAGTGATGAATAATCAGAATTCCCCCAGAGCAGAATTTGTGAACCCCACTTAGCTCCATCTCGGAGCAGGAAGGAATTCCCAATACCATAGTGATAATGTCTGCAGATGCCACAGGTTAGTGGAGTGTCTGATTTGGTAGATAAATCTGCTGGTTTTACTTAACAAACATATCTTTTACATGATAAAATGCAAGGTCAGGCAGGTAAGTGCATGAAATGTTCTCAGACTTGTAGGAAGGAGGAAGTTGAGTCACCATCCCTGGAGGCATGTAAAAGCCATGTAAATTTGATACTTGGAGACATGGGTTAGGGGTGGCCTTGGTAGTGCTTGGGGAACTCTGTTCCAAGTACCACAGCAAAGTAAAGTGTTTCAGAGTCAAGAAATATGTAGGCAAACTGGACATGGCTTTTTGTAAGTCTCCTAGAATAACTCACAGCCTGGAAACCTTACTTGATTTGAGAAACTGAAGGGTAAGAGCAGCCTCTTTGGTTGTTCCAAGGGTCAGTTTAAAAACAACGTGACCTATCTGGTCTGAAAAGCTTGAGCTTTGAGCACAAGGCTGCAGCCTGGCAAAGGAGAGCTCCTGCACTGAGCAGAGACACAATGAGAATCAAGAATTGTGTTGAGCAAACACAGGCTATCTTGAACACATTTAAGTTAGGGGGATAACTGAACACTGGATCCTTTGCAAAAAAAGTGAGTTTTTCACTGTTGACTTCTCTAGGTGTAGCTTCAAAAGACAAATTTGGTGCTCACCTTGGACTTGCTGAGAAAGGCTGGTGGTATAAAGCTTTCTCATTCTGGGAGAGAGAGTAGGTGATGTTGTGTCTCTTTTGGCCTTGCCACCTCAGGTACTATGCATTGAACTTTAACAAGAGTGCAATAAAACCTGTGAAGATTTGGGGGTGGAGGACCTGCAGCACCATCTCTACTCTTGGGTTAGAAGTGGCAAACCACGCTTTTCTTTAAACATTGGAGACAGTTGTTCTATTTTGACTCCTAGAGTGTAGAACCAACATGGTAGTCAGAAGTCCTGGAAACAGGCGCTGGAAGGCTGAATAGATGTGCCATGTTGCTCTGCTGCAACATCTTAGATGAATTCCACCATGCACAACAGACCTGTGCTGGGAAGGTTCAGGTTTGGGTTCCATAGGTGTATCTGGCTGGCAGAGACTGACCTCCAGCAGTTCCTACGGAGGAGGCTATGTGTGCACAGACCTTGGCCCCTGGACACCTGCATAATTGCTTTAAACCTCTTCTTTGGGTCAATAAATCCCTACCAACTATTTTCTAAAAAGGGAAGTACACAGGTGACAAACTGCTTACAGTAGAAATAATGTGAATATTAAGTTAATCAAAGCATTCACATTGGAAGGGATTAAAAGAGGGAAGGGGGAAAAAAAGCCAGCTCGTAACAAGCAATCCATGTCACTTTTTTCCCTCTTGTGTACTCTTGCTCTGTCCCATTTGTCTAGCAGTAATCTACATTTCAAATTATTACATGGGAAGCTGAAGTGGTAGTGACAGGGATAAACGAAGCTTGTTAAACTAATAGCTGCACTAATGCCCAAATATGTGAACTTCCAGAGTCAGGCAGCATCCAAGGCTGCCGGAGCTGTCAGCCCCGCTCCCCCTGGGCTCGTCCGCCAGCCGCTGCCACATGATGAATGGCCCTGTCGAGTAAATTCATCCGGGGCCCAATTAAATAGGCAGAAATGAACTAGAGCCGTCAACCAGGGAGAGAGAAAAGGAGAGGGAGGGAGGGAGGAAGAAAGAGAGAAGATTTAAAAAAAAACAAGGGGTGGGAGGAGGGGAGAAATATTCCTCACAAAGTCAAGGAAGCTCTGGCGCAGTGAAGTCATTCTGTCAGAAAATGGCCATTTAATGCTTTGCCGAGCCCACGACAGATAAGTCATCTGAGGAAGCTTTAGTGGAGTCCCAGGGCATTTCATTTATTAATTATCAGCTTCGAGCAGGGATTGCAGCCGCCTCTGTCTCTTCCCCATCCCTTTTCTCCACTGAACACTGTCAGACCCATGCCTCCTCCCTGTCAGGTGGGAGGCGGCTGAGCAGCCACGGGCAACTTGGGCACATAGAGGTGGGGACAGAGGAGAGAAGGCACTGTGAGCTCTTCATGTATCCTTCTACTTCATCTTTGTCAAAAAATCCAGCCGTGGCACTTCAACCCTAGCTCCAGCCCTCTCCTTTCCCTCTTGGTCCCAAAAACCCCCAACACCACCACAAGGGCTGCTCAGACCCCACAAAACGGTCCTACCTGCTCCACTGTGTTCCCTTCCTTGCCCCATTCACTCCCCTTTAGGCAAGCCAAGCCCTGAGGAGATGTCTCCTCTACTGCAGGTGGGCAGGGGCAGGGCCCATGGATAAAGCAGCCTTTGGAGGCCATGTTCTCCCTCAGGAAACCAGAGATGTGTTGGGTGGCTTTGTATGAACATTTCACCTGCTGCATGCAGGACCTCCTGTCCTACTTGTCCTTGCTTTGTCCCACCAGCCCTGTTCCCACCCACATTTGCCAGCTCAGTGCTGACCCCTGCCTGATGTGGTGCCTGCCTATCATCTGCAGAAGCAGACAGTGATGGGATAGGTGAAGGCACGCCAGGCAGAGCTGCTGACCTTGGTGAGTCCTCAACCAATTCTCCCTGGAAGACTCCAGCACAGTGGATGAAAGCCAGTGAGTGTTTCTGACAATGTTCCCAAAGCCTTCTCCAAATCCACAGGTTTTTTCCTGCTCTGCATACAGACATGGCTAGCCACATCTCAAGGAAAACTTGGCACTGCTTTTGGTGAGGTAGCCCCTTCCTCCAGCCTCAGTCCTTAAATTCTAGCTAAAACACTAGGGTGGTGAAACCCAAAGGCAATTATTCAGCACTGCTGCGTCACATCACAAAGGACTTGCCCCATCTCTCTTTCTGGCCACACACGTAGAATAATTTCTAGAAATAACACATTAGTTATTTTTATTCACAGTGTACATGACATGGTGTTTGGCAAAAGCACCTAAATTAATGCAGGAGCACTCTCACAGTCCAGGAAAGTGATGTTTACCTAGTGAGAAGCTGGAAAAAAGTTGCAGTTCATGGTTAGATACATGAAGGATCAACAGTCTGGCAGGGTGAAGAGCAGCTGGCAGCCCAGTTGGGCTATTCTCTACTCCACACTAACTGCTGGTCCTGATTCTTGATCCATCGAGGCTGCAGGGGTTGTGGCAGGGACAACTATTCAGCTGTGCAGAGATAAACATCTCGGTAAACCTGATCCTGGCTCCACTTCATTTGGTGGTTCCCCCATCTGGGGACAATTTCTATAGCACTGAGACTTTTGTTCACCTCTGCCAGGTTTCTCTAGCCCTGCAGATGCAAGTTCAGGGCATCGTCTAGCCATAGATTCATAGAACCATAGAATGGTCTGGGTTGGAATGGACCTTAAAGATCATCTTATTCCAACCCTTGTCTAACCTTGTCTGGAACATTTCCGTGAATGTCGCATCAACAGCTTCTCTTGTGCCTCACCACCCCTATGGTCAAGAACTTTCCCTAGTATCTAATCTAACCCTACTCTCTATGCATTTGGCCCTCCCCTCCCCTCTCCTCCCCTCCCCTCCCATCTGAAGAATCATTTCAGTTTGAAAAGCCTTCAGAGACCACTGAGTCCAACTCTTCCCTATTTCCAAGGCCACCACTAATCCATGTACCCAAGTGCCCCACCCTGGCATGGCATGGGCATGGCTTAAACATTGCTTTTAAAACCCTTCATGGATAGGGATTTTAGCACTGCCCTGAGCAGCCTGTATGCCTGTAACTAGGGCTGAACAGCCCTTTCAGTGAAGATATTTTCCCTATTATCCAACCTAAAACTTGAGGCCACTTCCTCTTGTTCTGTTCTTGTTCCCTGGGAGCAGAGCATGACCTCCACTTGGCTCCACCCTTCTGTCAGGGAGTTGTAGAGAGAGAGAAGGTTCCCCCTGAGCCTCATTTTGCCCAGGTGGATCCCCTCCAGCTCCCTCAGCCACATTTTGTGCCTAAGACCCTTCCCCAGCTCCATCCCTTTTTCTGGACATGCCCTAGCACCTCAATCTCTTTCCTGAACTGAGGGGTCAGAACTGGTCACAGCACTCAAGATGAGGTCTTACCAGTGCCCATAGCAGAGGGACAATGACTGCCCTGGGCCTGCTGGCAACTATTCCTTATGCAGGCCAGGTGCTGTTTGCCCTCTTGGCCTCCTGAGCACAGCTGGACTGCCAACCAGTACACCCAAGCCCTTTTCCAGCTTTCTAGCCACTCTTGCTCAGCCAGTAGCTGCCCGAGGTTGTTGTGACTCAAGGGCAGGACCCAGCACTTCTTGCTGAACCTCATCCTGCTGACCTCAGTCCACTGAAACAGCCTGAAAAACCCTGGACAGGGAGGGATGTCCCTAAGCTTGCAACACACAAAGCTTTCTCTGCAATAGTTGCTCCAGTGTGTACTTGCCAGTATTGTCCAAATTAGGGGTCCCATCCGCTTTGCTCTGGTCTCATGATGCAGCCCACTGCTCTACAGGCAGCTGTGAAACACCATTGGCACAGCTTAACTGCCATGAGGTCCACCAGAAACGCTGATCTGCCATCCACAGAGGAACCTCTCTCTCACCTCTGTGTATGGCAGAAGACATATCCCATGGTAATAATATTTAAGTGACAGTGTAAAGCTTTGGCATAATGTCAGCATTTCCTTTCAGAACATTGGACTCTGCTGGAGCACAACAGAATCACTCACTGTGGCACCCAGTGAGTGCCTGGAGGATAGCTAAAGGAATAATTAAAGAGAAGTTCTGTTTGCACTAAAAATGTCAGGTTATTTGGTTCTCTTTTTTTCACAGGGCAAAGATTTTTCTTATCAAAAATCTATTCACTAAAATGCTAATGATAGTCAGTGATTAGAAACTGCTGCTCAAGTTTTGAAAGTTCCCAGTGGGTTTCCTAGACACGGCATGTAGCTTGTCAGTTTAGGAAATGCTTTCAACAAATCAAACTTCAGGGTATGATTTTTTTTTAATATTTCATTTCCTTAATGCTTCACTGTGCTAAAGCCAATAGGGACTTTTGAGTTAAGTGATGAAGACTACATTATTAGTTGCAAAGTCAGTACTGATAGAAGTCTCTCATGGCAAGGTGTTCTCAGATAGGGATAGAGGAACTGCTAGCAAATGTATGTGACGCTTATCTTAATTAAAAAGAATAATTGTTTTATTAAAGTGAATTATGAACTTCTTATTTATTCGTGTTGGAAAAGTTGTCTGCCAAGAAGCAGACTCTAAGAAACGGAGACTCTAAGAAATGGAGGACTCATCTTCCTCCAACTTTAGTAGGATTCATGAAAACCAATTTTGTTACAGGCAATACTATATTTATGCTAGCTCCTGACATTCAGGGTAGACACATTCACGACTGTTTGTGGAGCCTTTGTAGGCTTCCAAAGCATCACTGTTACCTCAACTGCAGGGTTAGAGGAGAATCTATGACATAGCCAGTAAGTCTGTAGTTCAGATCCTGGACCCCAGCACACACTCTTGTGGGGGGCCCTGTTACCCCAAGACCAGAATTTCCTCCAGCCTGACACATCTGCTAGTTTAGTTTACAGTCCCTTTTCTACTAAAAACCCCCAGTTTAATCTCCTACATGAAGTTTAATGGAAAAATTGCATTTAGGTGAGATTGTTCCTTCTGTATCTGGGACTTTGGAGCCATGACTTACTACTTTCCAGTGAAAAACACAACTCGACAGCTTCTGTCAAGGAAGCCATGTACAAAGTGAATGAACATCTTTGTGTTTTATGTCAAGACCCGTTGACAAGCAACTGAATAAAGCTGGTTGGGCAACGTCAACAGCTGAACTAAAGAAGCTCTGTGTATGCAGACTTGCTCTTCTGAGTGACTGTCCCATTGCACAGAGCTCTGCCAAGGGCTGTTCTTCAGGTTAGCCACTCCATCTTTATAAATCCAACTTTCACGAGAAAAAAGTATGACTGAGATGGTCTACTTCATTTCTTGCCAAGAAAGGCGGGAAGCACCATGCATGTATTTATATCTGATTAGAGAATGGGAGTACATAGATGAAGGAACTGCTGTGGGAAATAAGTGGTGGTCATTGATGAAGAGCAGGAGAAAATCTACTGGGCACACCCATTAGTGCTTCTTTCTGCATGGGGCATGCAGATTGGACATCTAAACAGAACTGTAAGTGTGGAGATTAAATAACTGAACTCTTTTGATGCCTTTGAAGCTTCTCAAGTCTGCTCAAGCTGCTTCACTGCATGAAGCAAGAGGGAGAGCTTAAAATCACAGGGGAAAAAAACAGCAAGTGGCTACTCTGCTGATCAAAGGGAAACAAACCCATCATATTTTGCAAGAAATTAGTTATAGATACATTGCTTACTAAATGTTCCAGAATTTGTTTAAGTATGGATTATTGTAGAAATAAGACAGCAGGAGGTATGTTTAAAATGTTTTCTTTGCTATTGTAAACAGTAATGAGGATCAGCAGAGGAATTAAGTGATAAGATTGCATGTTTGGTGCTATATGTGTACATGAGTAGTAAATACACACACACCTCCACTGGTTAACCCACCCTATGGGCTGCAGTGGCCCAATGCTCTCCAGGATTACCCCAGAAAACATGTCTTCACCACACAGTCCCAGCCTTCATCCTCCTGGTGCCTGCAGGATGGACAAGTCCTTGTTCACCCAGCAGCACCCTGCTTCCCCTGGCTCCCATCCACTTCATGCCCTTACAGAAGCTACATCCCTCAACCAGGGCAGACAAGTGTTCTCCCAGTGTGAGGCTTCACTACCATGCTGTGAGCAGCTTGTCTGATGTCTGTATGGCAGAACAATCCACCATTTTCAGTGTCTTGTCTGACCTTGGGGGTGGAGGAGAAGAGAAGACCCATACAGGTACTTCAACTGGATGGTTGATATGCCTTAAAGAAAGGGAAAATAAATAAAGCAGTAGATAGAAAAACCTTCCCTGTAATTCTTACCATACGAGGGTCCTTGTGAGGTAATGCCCTCTGATATTCATAATCCTCAAGATCAAAGGAAATTGCAGAAATTCCAAGGAAGGACTGGTGTGTGACCACAGGTGGAGATGAAGGAGAGCTTTTGCCTCGTTTGCATTCCTGCGGAGCTGGGTCACAGTTTATATCTACCTTCACCACTCTGCAGCAGTACCCTCATACCTATGGCGCCACGCCTGGAGAAACTGAGGAAAAAATGTTGGATGGCAATGTGTTAGTTAGGATTTTTTTTCTTCTTTATCTCAGGGAGTTTTCTGCCATTTGTTACCTAAGAAATAATGATGATACTTAAGAGAGATGAAAGATGGAGTGAAGGAGGAAGGGGAGGGGTGCAGCTGGCTGCACTCTTACAGCTGAGGGGCCTTCTCTTGGGAAAATCAGACATAGTGGAAGATTTGGCTTGGGGAG
>VZRH01002101.1:158794-183158 GCA_013397555.1 Urocynchramus pylzowi
GGGGGGTGGGGGGCGGGGGGCGCAGGGCATGGTTAGGGACTGGGCCGGAGGAGAACAGTCAAGTTGCTGGTATTGTGTGGAAAATTCACTGCCACCATGGAGTCCAGCCATTTACTGCTTCTCTTACTTTGAATGAGGCTTTGCTGCTTGTAAGAGCAGCCATTGAAATGGGACTGTTTTTCAACACCCAGTCTCACAGGAAAGGACTCTCACCATCTACTTGGGTGCCTCAGAGGAAAATCTGGGACTCCAACCCCTCACCCCCTCTCCGAGGGAGCGTTTCCTGGCTGTTCAAGGAAGTCTGGCTACTGCTGGCCAGCCCTGCTGTTTTTCTACCACTGCTTCGGGTTTTTCACTACACTTTAACCCAATAGCCCATGCCTGCCAGGACATCCCATGGCTCCTGCTATGGCTACAGTTTCTGCTAAATTTTGTTTGCCACTCCAGAGTCTGCTTGCCTCTGCTGTTTCAGCTTGCTGCTCCAAGGTTCCTGCTACAGTCCATCTCACCACCCAGAGGGGCAAAGAGACCAGCTGGCCTCTGAAGTTGTAAAGGAAGCCTCTTTTCTCTTTCTGCTGCTGGCTCACCCGCCATTACCGCATGAGGGAGACCTGTCACCACAGCGCCCCCTGCAGCCGCGGGGGAATCACGGCGCCCCCTGCCCGGCCGGGAGCCAGCAGCGCCCCTGCCGGCTGTGCCTGGAACTGCACCAAAGGGGAAAGTGCGGGCGGCCGAGAGAGGCTGGGACCGGGTCTGTGGTTTTGTTTGTTTGTTGGTGCTGCTGTTTGTTTGCCTTGTTTGCTTTGTTTTATATATATATATATATATATTCTAGTAATGAACTATTATTTCTTTTCCCATATCTTTGCCTGACAGGCCTGTAATTTCAAAGTTACCATAATTTNCTGCACCAAAGGGGAAAGTGCGGGCGGCCGAGAGAGGCTGGGACCGGGTCTGTGGTTTTGTTTGTTTGTTGGTGCTGCTGTTTGTTTGCCTTGTTTGCTTTGTTTTATATATATATATATATATATTCTAGTAATGAACTATTATTTCTTTTCCCATATCTTTGCCTGACAGGCCTGTAATTTCAAAGTTACCATAATTTGTAGGAAAGGGGGTCATATTTTCCATTCCAAGGGAAGTTCCCACCTTCCTTGGCAGACACCTGTCCTTTAAACCAGGACAAAATACTTGAAACAAAATCAAAGGATGAAAAGAGGGACTGATTGGTTACAGATGGTAATGGTCAGCAAAGGGATTTTCCAACACTGGAACATATTTTCTGGCTTTGTCAAAAACCATAGCTCTAAAATTGACTGGCTTTAGACCAAACAAATTAAAGTTGTAACATGAAGGATCAAGTAAAATATAATAATGATAATGTTTGAAAAATTGAAATGTTAATGACAAAAAATTGTTTGTTTTTGAAGGAAGAACTGTATAAACCTTTGTCAGTTAGGCTTAGATTAATCTATCTGTCACTTTGAAGTAATACTCTTTTTCATTATTTGATACAAACCAAATAAAATCTCTCCAAAATTTTTAAACCAAAAGTAAACCAGAATGGCTTTAAACTGGCAGAATTTTTCACTGTGCTTAGAGTTTCATAGAGGGAGGACTGCATTTGCAGACCATCCTTTAGCTTCTGAAGAATCCAGTTTAAAATAAAGCTGAAACCTGACATTTCATAAGGATTTGGGCGATTTCATGCTTTACTGGGAACGACAATCCATAAGGAAGATCCCGTAATACTGGGAACAGGGAAGGAAACATCTTTGCGTTCATCAAACTTGGGCTGAATTTGAACACCACTTACTCTGCTTTTAGTTTTCAGCAGAAGGGTAACAGAGGCCACCCAAACCAGCAACAAAGCATTCATGAAGCCAGAAGCACGAGAGCACCTTCCTGACCTGAAAATTTGGTCCAACAGATAGAACAGCATCTTGTCTGAGGAGACACATAACATATTTTGGAGGCATCACATTGGTCCCACTGCAGGTTTGCTGACAAGAAGGGACTTGGAAGCCCTCAGACATCCTAGGCTCAAGACATCTTAGGAGATGGCTACTCCTTTCCATGCACACGAACTGTGCATGGACAGAGATGATGGACAGAGATTTCGCTCCTCGCCAGGAGGCACCCAAGACCAGCTGAGCTGAGCCCAGCCAGTGCAGGGAGAGGATTGGTTAATGCCTGTCATTTCCACAGTTGCCAGCCCACTGCTGTGTACATACCCTGAACTACATTTCCTCTTGCAAGCTCCTCAGCACAGATCTGTCTCCTGTGCTATCGAAACTGGCAAATTTAAGCAAATGCCAATAATTCCATTTCACCCCTAAATTTCTTTTGTCATCATCATTGAACTTGGCCTACTAATGATTTCTTAGAGTTTCAGGTTGAATGGGTATCCATAGATTTTCCTTCTTTTTGGGTTAAACCTGGAGGTATCATCAGCTGTGTTTCTGTCAGCTCTTAACTGTTCGTTTCACTTGCCCGTGGCCAAGACGCTACATAAATCTGAGGATGCAGAAGGGATGCCGTGGTGAAGAAAAAGGGCTTTATATCAAGGCCACATTGTTGCATGCATTATGTTGTGACACCACAGCACTTCATCAGATTCTAATTATACCTGGTTGACAAATACCTAGCCCTTTCAACTGGAGATAGAGTGTTTTTGACTGAGTCCATTTGGGCTTGTAATTTTTGACAGTTGACTTTGCCAGTTGTCTGCTTATACTGATTTTTTTCCCCCTGCTAAAACCAACTTTTATATAACAGTAAGTCTGGGTTCATTTGCTTTATGTACAGGTCCCATAAGAGGCAGGGGAGTGAATTATATTCTCCCTCTTGGTCTCGTGCAGTTACTAAATTACATTTTTAGCACCTGAAATTAACGGCTAACTACAGGCAGGCTAGAAAGAGAGTAGTTAATGAACTGACTGAATATGATAGCAGAGGATAGCAAAGAGCCATGTTTCTTCTACCTGTTTTTCCAAATTTTACTGAAGCAAGAAACCAGCAATTACTTGTCAGTCCCAGGGTATCCATGAACTAACTAAGCCAAACTGCCTGCCATGGATGTCACCACTTCCCTCACCAGGCAGGTGGCATTACTTTGGAAAGCAATAAGTGTGTCACTGGCCAGCCCTGGTGCTAGTGATGGGTGGACTGGGAAGTTGTATCTCTTCCCAGTGGAGCTGTGTCAGCCAGGTAGCAGGTGGACTTCCAGACCAACAGCAGTTTTCTCATCCCTATGCCTTCCCCATCAATGGTTGGAACCAGGACAGCAGTGCTAACCTCGGGAGAAAAAAGGTCACACAGCATAAGCACAAGTCTGCAGGTCAAGCTCAGGCTGATTTTTACTTTTCCACTCGATGTGTTTCCCAGCAGATCAGAGTCACTGGAGACACTCTCCTGGGCTTCCTGGGAGTGACTCACAGGAGTGAGTTCAGCTCATTGAAAGCCACCTTTTTAAACTTCTCCCCTCGTTCTTTTTTTTTCCTCAGTTCTGCACAAGCTTCTGCACCACTCAGCCCCATGATGCTGTCAGCCCTGTGTCCTGCTGAGACTTGGCTCTCCCCATACCAATGCATCAGGACAATGTCCTGATCAGGACAGTGGATGTTGCAAACACAGGTACTGGCTGCAGGTTAAGATGCCCCCTAGAGAGGATGCCCCCCTAGAGAGGAATCTCTGCAGGGGCTGCAAGAGTCATAGCCTGCTGCCTTTGGTCCCTGTGAGAGGAATATTTGCCTGTCCCTGCCTGCAGCCCTTATCAGGAACACTGAGTTAAGCTTTGCCTGTCAGCATCACCACCTTGGTGCATCCCACAGACATTAAAGTGGCTGAACACACAACACAGTGCAGTCAAACTGTAAGCTTACTGGGTTTGTACCTCTGATTTGGTCAAATTGCTTTCCTTTTGTCCTCACCATTGGTGCTCCAATGCCACAGCTTCTGTTACTTTGGGGACAGAGTCACAGCAAGGATTGGGAATCAGCTTGGCATCTTGTATTGGGGTCACAGCAGCAGCAAAATGCTGCAGGAGATCAGCTCTTTAGAGAGGAAATCTTGGGACAACACAAGAAAGCATGGAAACTTAAATAGCAAAGTAACCATTTGCTTCGAAGTGGAAGAAATATTTACTCAAGCAGCCCCTTATCAACTCCCCTCTGGCCTGAACAGCATTGTTGATATGAACAAGGTCCCCAGCAGGTGGAGTGTGGAAAGCTGCTAGCCAGGCAAAATCTGCAATTTCTAGCTTAAGAGAAACACCATAGTTTCAAAATTTTGTCATTCTGATTCAGAGCGAAATTAGTATTTCTAGAATTACTATTCAGAGTGATTTGATCCTGAAAGGTGGCATTCCACAACCCTGGCATTTCATGGGGGAATTGAAACCTTTTCTAATATGTTTATTTTGCATTCTTTATAGCACTTCAAAATATGGCAAGCATGAAAATGGAACTAAGGGAACCCCTCCTCCCCCTGCCTACTCTCTGCCCCCCCCTTCTCCCAAAAAAACAAACCAAACCTCAAACTGCTGCTCTAGGTTGTTTTAAAATAAAGATTCCAAAATTAAAAATATCTTTTGGAAGTTTCTCTAGCAGAAATTTCTGATTTTCTTGAAATTAACATATGCTGAAACCTCCCTCTTTGGGTAAAATGGATGCCTTAAAACACAATGTGCTGAAAAAGCTCATGACCCACTTCAGCTGGCTAATAGCCAGAACAAACAAACAAAATTGGTTTTGTGGCACAATGACATAAAGGTTCTCATTAAAGCTAGAAATTAGTCTAGGTCTGTCTCCTGGATGAAGAACCATCAGTTGGTAGCATTGAGAAACAGAATCACATAATAATAGAATCATTTAGGGTGGAAGACCACGAAGGCCAACTGTTACCGCAGCACTGCCAAAGCTACTTCTAACCCATGTTCTTAAGTGCCACTAGGGATTATGAATAATAAAGGGCGATTATAAATAAATTAATAAAATAATCCCAAAGTGTGTGTGCGTGCACACCACTTGCATTCACAAGAATGCTACAGATGAGGGATTTTGATAAAAAATGTACTTGGGCAAAACTGGGAAACTTCTCTTTCGGGAGACTTCACATGCCTTGAGAGCCATGCAGAGCCTCGGGCACCGACCTCCCACCCTGGACAGGGTCTTCCAAAAGAGATACCTGAAGAAGCAAAAAATTGTCCTTATGTTCCCAATATTTCTGGTTGGAAACATATGCACCACCTTCCTTTGAAGTTTTTCTGGGGTTGGTGTGTGGTTTTTCCTCTGCAGAAATAATGGTGCTGCTGTGTGTATTGGGTCTGGCTGAGATATAGCCCAGTCCCATGTCACGCTGCATGGTGTTGACCACAGAGAGCTGTGCCAGTGCTGCTAGAGCAGTCAGCTTCTCTCTGCTGAACTCATGCCTATACAAGAAGAAGCTGTGGCTCCATCACACAGGATGGATCCCTCCACCCCTGTGGGACCACCCAGGGCTCCGATCATGGCGTGTCCACTCTGGTCCCTCACATGAGGCATTAGCTTGCTTGAGGTAAACCTTGGAACCTGTATTTCCATCCATCCATCCATCCATCCATCCATCCATCCATCCATCCATCCATCCATCCATCCATCCATCTCCATTTTGTTAAAAAAAAAAAAATTAATTCCCTGAGAACACACTTGTTCCAGTCTTCAAAACAGTTTTGGCCAAGCACCTCCTGATCTCCCTGTGTGTGGTGGGCACCTCTGACACATGTGTTTGAACAAAATGGAAACTGACAGTGTTGAGGTGCTGAAAGGGCTCAGTGACACAGGACTCACGCAATTATCTTCTGTCGGAATTCATCTTGTCAGCCTTGCATGGTGTTAATATCTTTAGAAACTCTGAAGATGAAAAACTGAGTGGAAAAAAAAAAACCCCTGCCACAGAGAGCAGACTGGTCACAGTAGCATTTTTGGAGGCAGGAGAAATGACAGCCAGGATTACCAGTGATACCAAGAAAAAGCAACAGGCTGGAACATAATTTAGTGGTAACATGGTGGTGCTGGTTTTATGGTCGGGCTTGAAGACCCTAGAACTCTTGTCAAACTTTAACAATTCCATGATTATATGAACCTGACTGCTTGAGCCATGGGGTGTAGTGCAACCATGCTTCTCCAGGAACCTTGCTTGTCGTCTGTCTTCTACAGATATCAAGGTACGTCAGTGAGTGAAACCGCTCCTGGCTTAGGCAAGATGTTACCTTAAATGGGTCAGCCATCATTAGTTACAAGGCAGAAAAAGTGAAATCTAAAAAACTACTGTTAAAATGTGCAGATATATTATCAGAGAGGTGTCCCGTAATTTTGGTGGGAAATGCGTCAACACACCTTTGCTAGATCAAATTTTCACAAATAGTGTTATTTGGTATTTCTTCTAAGAAGTAATGCTTTTGTTAAAAAAAGAAAAAAAATCCTGTCCATGTAGTTTTAGTAAATTTAATTCTATGTTTCATGCACTTCTTTCAAGATTTCAAAATTATTTATTTCAGCATGGAGCAAAAAAGTTGTTTCCCGTTGTATCTCTGAAAATGTTAGTAAGCTGATACAACCAAAGGAAAAAGTATTATTTTTCATATTGGTAATAAAATTTTCATTCTTTCAAGAAGCACCATTCCCTATTTAACATTCCTTTGCTACTTCTGTCCCAAGAATACCTTTCTGTGGCTCAGGTGAAGGCAGATGTGGCGTCATGTCAAGAATTAGCACTATCTCTGCACCAGACAGCTGGGTGCTCAGTCTGGTCCCTGGTGGTCAGCCAGGCTTGGCAGTAGCACTGGGCTCTATAAGAAGGGACATGCTTGACATGTTTTGAATGGACACAGTCTTTCCAGCCCACTAGCAGAGCTGAAGTGATTAGCGAACAGGACACAAATGATCACTGCACTTATTTGTCACCAGGAAGGGCCTCATTAGGGAACACAAATATCTTCCTGGTGCTCAGGAGGTGTCAGTCTGGGCTGACAAAACCTATGACAAGGACATTAATGAGTTACATGTAATTTGGAAAGATCTCTTTTTTTCTGAATATTTTGAGTTAGGTTTTACCGGCAACAGAATTTATTTCAGAATTTCTCAATTAGATGAAAACCTTACTGTGCAAGCCTTTCAAAACCACTTTCCAAACACCTTCTGTTTCAAAACATTTGCAGAATCTCAGGTTCTTTGAGCAGAATTAAAGAAAAAAAATCCATGTGACCTTCACTGCATTTTAACAGATCTTCTGTCGGCTCAGGGTCTCATCCCAAGTCTCCACAGTTCACGAGGACCAGCCTTGGATGCTCAGTGGCAGCAGCTTTTGCTGGCAAGAGAAAATACCTGATTGTGTGGGGCATGGAGCTGCAAAGCAGCATTGACTTGAAGAAGAAACACATGAGATCATCAAATAAAACCTAACAGATTAAAAAAGGAAGAAGACAACTGGAGAAAAGCTGGAGTGAGAAGAACTACTACAAAGGGATGGGACAGACTTGCAAGTCTGACCATGCTTGTCTTTCTCAAGTGACACTCTCTGATGTAAGGGATGGAATATCTGCAGATGCAGAACCGGTGCTTTGATTTGAAAAATATGTGTATTATTTTATCTGCCTCTTGCATCCTGGGAATTTCTTACAGGCCAACATCCCATCATTTTGTCTGCAGCTATTAATGAAAGGAGTACAGAAAACTAGAACATTTGACAGAAAATTAATTTTTTTTTAAAAGCATCAATGGCACTACTTTATTGAAATTAGAATTGAACAGTTCATTTTCCATCACAAAAAGCTCCATAAAATACTTTTCCTTGCCTAGGGTGTTTAATTCCAGAGCTTTTTTTCAAAGGACCAAGAAATATGACTCTACCAGCTGCTGCAAGATCTGACATACGTGTAGCCCTCAGACAGTTAGTGCATTCATCAAGGCACCACCAAACTATCACTGCTTAAGCAAACTTTTAGAAGCCAAAGATTGGTATAGTAAAGGAAAGGAAAGATAGAAATTTATCTTACTTATCATGACCTCTCTCAGGATAGGTTTGAATTACACTTCAGGTGGACTTCAGAAATCTTTTCTGTCTGTCGCTCCATTAGTTGGTACACTTAGTGAAAACTGGGTCATAACCAGACATACTTTTCTCATCATGAGCAAGGCATCACTACATATTTGCTCTTGTGATTTCTGCAATATTCCCTTCTCTGTCTGAACAGCATCATCTGGTTCCATCCCTGGCCTGGCTGCAGCCCTGAGGTCAGGCAGCACTGATGGACATCCAGGTCACCCATCACTACCATCAGCATGAAAGAGAATGAGCTTCTTTCTGAGGATTCCCCACTATCACGGTCAAGGCCAAAGCTTGGATTGTCCATTAACATCCAGAATCAGGGATTGATTGAGAAGGGCCCTCAGGCAGCAGGTATAGAGTCATAGAATCATAGAATATTAAGGTATTTGAATGGACCATACATCTAGTCTGAACCTCCCACAATAGGCAGGATCACCTGCCACTAGATTGGGTTGCTCAAGGCCTTATGCAACGTGGCCTTGAACACTGCTAGGCTTGGGGCATTCACAACCTCCCTGGGCAGCTTGTTCCTGTATCTCACCACCCTCAGAGTAAAAAATTTCTAATAGTTAACATAAATTGGATTAACCTCTTCCAATTTTCCCTCATTTCTCCTTGTCCTGTCACTGCAGTTCTTGATGAAGAATCCTTCTTCAGCTTCTCTGCTGGTAACAGAAGTATCCTTTAGATACTGAAGGGTTGGGGTCTCCACACAACTTTATCTTCTCCAGGCTGAACAGCCCCACCTTTCTCAGCCTGTCCTCATAGGGGACATGCTCCAGTCCTCTTATCAACTTCATGGCCTCCTCTGGACTTGCTCCCAGAGTTCCATGTCCTTCTTATGTTGGCTACACCACAACCGTATGCAGTGCTCCAGGCAAGGGCAAAGGAGCAGACTCCCCTCCTTCAACCTGCTCCCTACAGTTCTTTGGATGAAGGCCAGAATTTCTTTGGCTTTCTCAGCTATGAGTGCACACTGATGGCTCATATAGGGTTTTTCATCAACCATCACCTCCAAGTCCTTCTCCACAGAAGTGCTCTCAATCACTTCTCTGCCCAGTCGGTAGAAATATCTGGCATTGTCCCAGTGCAGGTGGAGGACCTTGCACTTTGCTTTGCTGCACTCTGTGAGGTTTGCACTGGCCCACCCATCAAGCCTGTCCAGGCCCCTAGTCAGTAAAAGACACTACTTCCTTCCTCTTGCAATAGAAGGATTAGAATATGAAGTGCTTAAACAGCATCAGCCACAGCAGTATTGCTTTTACCATTTGACCTAAATTTGTTTGCTAGTGTTCTTTTTTAAACTTTTATGTGCCAGAATAACCATGAGAAATGAAAACACGGGTTTTCACTTTGTGGTTAAGTGAGAAATTTTTCCCCCTATCAGCAAGGAGTATTTCCAGAATTAGAAGGTAAATCTAGAGAATGCAGTGAATTTATTTTTTATGCAGTGATTTTATAAATCTCTGTGTAGAGGGTTCTGTGTCTTAGGAAGGGAGAAGTTACAAAGATGCATAGACAGCTTCTGCTGAAGTTTTGGTTAGTAGTCACTGCAGAGGTGGGCAGAGAGAGGGAGAAAAGCAGATTCCTCCCTGTTGGAAAACCATCCCAGATCAGAGCCTTTGGATGAAAATGTGAAGCTTCAGGAGTCCTGTTCAGAGCTTCACCGTTCATTAATGACTGTGACATGCAGTCTTACCCCTCATTACTTTGGCACTAATGGATACTGGCATTGATGTCTCTGCTGAACATGGACTCCCCTGGTGCCATCTCAACCCTACATTACAACATGCCCACTAAAGTTCCTCCTCACAGGGAGCCAACGTGCAGCAGATGGCATGATAAAAAGTTGTCTTTCAGTTTGCTGAACTACCAGCTCCCCTGAGCAGAGAGAGATTGGTGGCTCCTGTGCTGTTCCAGGCTGTGGCTGCTGATGTCAGAGGTGGAGTAGAGAGAACAGCCTTTGTGCACAGCCTCCTTGCCTCCCACCATGGAGCCTGATCCCGGTTTGGGAACAACTGACTTTACTTGGATATCATGGGTTTAAGGAGCTGAGATGAAGCCTCTTCCAAATGTACATTGCCTCTGGCATTGACTCATTGACATGACTCATTTTCATTGACATAAAAGTAATGAAAATTCCTGGGGTAAAGGTCAGCACAGGCTTGTAAAGCCTCTTTACAGAAAAATATGATGACTTTCCTTAAACTTTCTCATTTCAGGTTGATTGTTGTAACATCTAAAATAAACGGACTTTATAGACTGGAGTGGACCTGCTCTTGTAAGACCAACCTGCTCGCTGTATGTGTGAATGGCAACATCTGACCCTAAACTAGCAAAAAAATTAAAGCAAGAGTGAAGATAAGTAAAGCCAAATAATCAAGAAGAGAAATTTAAACTCATAGTGGCAATAATAATGTGCCTTGGTCCACATTTGATCTTCAGCTATTTCTAAATCATATAAATAATAAAAAAGAAATGGCATCTACTACACATTCCTGTGCCCAACAAGAGTCTGCAATTAGTAAGCTGAGGTCTATTATTGATCAATAGTGACCCTCCATGGTAACTCTGAGTGTTTTTACAAGGGAAAGGTCATTTCTCCTACTCTAGCTGCACAGGGAAGAGGATTCCCCCAAGAAAAAGGGACATTGTTTCTGCCTCTTTCTGATGCAGGACTGTGCCCACAAGGATTTTTTCTCCAGCTTCCATCTTTTGACACTGTGGTTAGCAGGATGTAGACTCCAGGGATCAGGTCTTCTGTCATTTGTGTCACAGGAAAGTCCTAGGATTACAGCGTGGCTGATGTTAACAGAGAACTCTGGAGGTCGTCTTGTCCAGTTCTTGTCTCACCACAGGTTCACCTACATCAGGTTTCTCCAGACCATGTCAAGTCTGGTTTTGAGTATGTTGGAGGCACCATGACTTCTCTTGAACAAACCTGTTCCAGTGCTTGACCACCCTCACACCAAAGAAGTTTTTTTTCTTATGTTTAAACAAAAAGGATTTTTACAGACTTACTGGGTCTGGTTGGGAAAGACCTCCAAGACCATTGAGTCCAACCTATGACTGATCACCACCTTATCAAGCAGTCTAGAGGACTGAGTGCCGTGTCCAGTCATTTCTTGAACATGTTCAGGGGTAGTGATTCCACCACTTCCCTAGGCAGTGCATTCCAATGTTCAACCACCATTTCTTTGAAGGAATTCTTCCCGATGTCCATCCTGAACCTCCCCTGGCACAGCCTGAGGCTTCTTGGATTTTTTTTAAATCTTCTGTCAATATACTCTAATTAGCTCACTGCTTACCACTGTGAAATGCCTGGCTCTGAAGTCTTTGCTCCTCTGCATCAGGTATTTATACACACTGACAAGATCTCCCCTGAACCTCCCTTCCCCCAGGCTGTACAGCCCCAGTGCTCTCAACCTCTCCCTATATGACTATACATTCCTGTGCTCCAGCATTTTAGTGACCTCTTCCAGTAAGTCCGTATCTTTTGTACAGGGAAGCACAGTGTTGTACCCAGAAGTCCAGATGTGTCTCTTCAGTACTGAGCAAAGGGCAGGATCACATCCTGCTGATGACATCTCCAAACATAGACCAAAGACAATCAGCCCTCTCTTCCATGAGAACCCACTACTGGCTCATGTTTGTTTTCTATCCACCAGGATGATGAGCTCCTGATCTGAAAAGCTACTTCCCAGCCCAATATTCTGCAGCCTATCCAGGTGATTGGATTATTCCTCCCCAGAAGGTGGGCCCCATATTTCTTGTTGTTGAACTCCATGAGACATCTCTCTGTCCAGGTGTCTCGGTTTGGGAAGACAGGTGTCTGTTAAGGAAGGCCAGAGCCTCCCCTGGAATAGAGACCGTAAACCCCTTCCCTCTGAATTGCTAGAAAATTTAAATCAAGGGGCTTTCAGGCAGAAAATATGGGAGCAGGGATAACAGTCCTTTACTAGAGAAGTAAAAAAATATAAAAATATAAAATAAACAAATGCAGTAGATTAAAACAACACAGACAGAGTCAGAACTCAACCTGACACCTGGTTGGTCAGGATGTAGTCTCAGTCTAATTGGAATTGTGGCTGCAGTTTTCCTGGACTCAGTCCTCAGGTGTGGTTTTGTTGGAGCAGGAAATCCTGTAGAAGAAAAGTGAAGATCTTCCTCTGCTGATCCAGTTGAAAAGGGGTAGCTGTCTCTCTGAGCAAAACCCAGCAAGAGCTGTTCTGTCTCTCCAGACTCCCAGCTATATCCCTGTAGGAATGCTTGGCTCCTCCCTCTGGGCGGAGCATCTCACAATGGGATGGTAAAGTTCTCAGCATTCATGCATTGACATTCAATAGCCTGTTATCAGCAGATGTCTCCCTGGAGGGAGGAGTGCTTGTGGAAGAGATAAGGAAAACTGCCCACTGAACAGAAGACAGCTGCCATACAGATGGTAAATAGAATAGTATTGGTTTCACAATCCATGACACCAGGTTTGCAGCCTGCCCCTTCTAACAGGCAGCACATTTACTTGCTCACACCTTTGTACTGCCTGAGAACTTTTTGAGGATGCACTCTGCCCCATCATCCAGGCTATAAGCAAAAATGTTAAAGGATATTGATCATGGTATGGGTCCCTGAGGTGCACCAATGGTCACTGCCACCAGCAGGACTTCTTTTTACTTATAACATCACTCTGGACTCATTGTTTCATTGGCTCTCAATTAATTTATCCACTCCATCAGTTTCTCTAGGAGTATTTTATGGGAAGTAATGTTGAAAGCCTTGTTTAAAGTCCAGTGAACAGCCCTTTTTCTCTCCCTCTCCATTGAGCTTTTTCATTGTAGGAGCTATCAGGCTGGACAGCCATGGCTTTCCCTTTGTAAATCTATGGTGACAACTCACAGTCACCACTTTCTTCTCCATGCATTTGGAAATGGCTTCCTAGAATACATGCTCCATCACTTTCCAACCAATCAGTGTGAGGCTGGTAGGTCTGTAGTTCCCAGGATCTTCCTTCTTCACCGTCTTGATAAAGGAGTGATATCTGTTTTCTTCTAGTCCTGAGGAACCTGTTCATATCACCACAACCTCTCAGAGTTAAACAAAAGAGGTTCTACAATGACACCAGCTCGCTCCCTTAGCTCTTACAGATGCATCCCATCAGGTGCCATGGATTTAAGCTTTCATACAGATTGTTTAACAATTCCCTTACTTTTATACAGATTGTTTAACAATTCCCTAACTTTTCCACCCTACCAAAACAAAGTGCACCCTGCCTTGGTTTTTCCCACTGGCCTCATCACCTGTCACAAGTCAGAGACTTTTTTTCTCTCCCTCCCTTCATTCCCAGTTTGTCCTTTCTGAAGAGCCCATATTCACTCAGTGCAGAATCTGTGAGATATATCACCACCCTTCCACGATCCCAATGACAGCATAACTCTGCTAAAGCGCAACAGAACCCTCATATCTCCTGGTCACGTCCCACGTAGCACGTGTTGGTGTAGGACCATTTCAGAGTGGGACCCCTAAATGCTGGTTTCCCAAAAAGGATATGAAAGTTTTCCACACAACTCTCTCTGGTAGGGCCTTCCTTCTTTATGTGGTGTCTCCTCTGATCCCCTTTAGCCAGTTTTGTTGATAACAATCTCCCTTCATTTGCCCCATATTCTTTGTTTGTCTACCACTTTCTCACCTTGTTTTGGTGATCCCCTCTCCACCTCACAGATCCTAGTTTGCAATTCTTTATCAGACTGACCACCCTGTTGCCAAATACTTTTGCCAGATATTTTTTCTGTGTTTGGTCAGGCAGATCCCATCTCTTTCAAGCAGGCTTCAGTTCTTTGAGAGAATCTCATGGGCATAAGCACCAGAACCCTGTTGCCAATACAAAAGGCAAATATGACTGTTGACCTGCAAGACATCCCTACTCCTCCAGCCCTTGCCTCTCATTCACAGATTCAAGGAGAGAACCCCCCTTGGTCCCCAATGACCATTAGCCCAGACACATGTAGTTGTCCTTGATACTTTGCAGGTCCCCCTGGCAGTAACTGTTGACAGTCCCATGTCTGCACTAGAGCAGATGGATGATGAATAAGAGCTGAGCTGCCCACAAAAATGGGCCAGGCAGGGGAGTTTCCACAGGGCTAATGAACACTCACATGGACCATCATGTCCAGGAGTTGTCACTGCAGCCTGTCAGCTGCACACTAGACCTCCTGCACACTGGTATGGCAATGTACTGCTCTTGCAGAGGACTAATTTTTCAACCCAAACAGTTTTTAAATATTCTTAATACTTTTTTTTCTATTTAGAAGTACAGGTAAGCAGGTTTTCTGAAAGTTTCAAGAGTCTGGATAAGAGCTGTCAGCCAGAAAACGCAGTTGTTCCAGCATCAAAGTGGATCCATTATTTAAAATCAAAATTACAAGCAACCTTATAAAAAACAAGTGACAGTTCAACAGAATCAAATGAATTTATGTAATTCTAAGGAGATAAAATTGATTTGTTTTCACTTCCTCAGTTTCATTCTTGCTTTCTTATTCCATTAAGCCATTTATAATGCTGTGCAATTATAATTTTGCAACTTTCTGATAGAATCATAGAATCACAGAAGTTTGGGTTGGAAGGGACTTTTACTAATCATCTATTCCAATCCTGATGTGCCCACTAGATGTTATTGGTCTTTCACAGGATTAAAAATGTTGTGGTTTTTTTTTTTCACCTGTTAAAGTTGTAGCTTGAGTTTCACTCTGTGGAAATATAAATTAAAAAAATAAAATAAACCACAGCAAAAGGTTTTCATCCTGCTTTGCTCCACATGTTTCTTCAAGCTGCCAGAATCTACATTATCAGAGGAACACATCAGCACCAATGGGAAGTTTGTGGCCACAAGTGCATGGGTCTATCCGAATAACATAAAACATCATCAATAACCCTGGACCGGGAGTGCTTTTTTGACTTTATGTCAGCAAAGATCGAGCAATAATGACTGACTAGATTTCACATGGCTCAGCTATCAGCAACCACAGTGGCAGTGCAGGATACACACATAAATGTTTGCAACAGAGAGGAAGCCTCACAGGGTAAATCAGCATAAACCAGCTGTAAAATTCAGAGTTCAATGTATTGTAATCGCAGGAAATGACAGAAGATGCTGCAGTGAGTATTTAAATAGAGGACAGCAGTTTTTCACACATGATTGTAAAAAGAAATTATTCACAGAAAACCAGGGAAAGCAGATGATAGAGTATGATGGGTGTGGGTGGTTAGGAGGGTGCTGGTAAAACTGGATGAAAACAACCCTGCAGCCTGGACAACCAGGGTCAACCACCAAACTTCAGGTTTGATGCTGTTTGTTTAGGCTTCCAGTTCAGGGCAGACATCCCTACTGTGCCTCAAAACCTTAATTCTGGTGTCCATGGTGGAGACAAGTTCAGGGTGCAAACACAGACTCTCTAGCCAGCACAGGGACTGGCAGGCAGCTGAAGGGCTGAGGCAGTGGTGGCACAGCCCAGCCGTCCAGCTCAGATAGAGTTGGAAGCCCAAGCTTTCAAAACCACAGCAGGAAGTCTTGCCGCTACATGAGGGTAATAAACCGGTGTGAACGTGCGCCGCCTCCAACATGGCCATGTGCACTGGCCGCATCCACAGCAAGCCCTCTGCTCTGTGTGCCGGTTCCGTCACATTAACTCATCCTGTGTAGCCATGGCAACACGTGTCAAAAACATGCTGTTGGCAGGTCCAGATCCAGCTCTGCTGAGCTCAGCCCTGGTGTGTGTGCCAGTGGGGAGCAAACCCTTAATGAGGCCCCTTAATTTCATTCATCAGGAACACCTCTGCTCACACACTGCCAGTTTGAAACGTCTTGAAAAAAATCTTCAGAATGAAGGGGGAGAAAAAAAAAGAAAAACAGGCAAACCTCTTCAGCCCAATAAGAAGATTTCAGGCAAGTACCAAAATGCTTCGCTTTCTATGACGAGACACCAGAGCTGTGTGGCTGCTCAGCTGCACAGTTTGCAGATCCTGAGCATCCAACACTTGTGTTTGTGACCAGCAGAAATCACCCTGTCCTGGCAGGGACACACAGCCATGGCTTCCAGCAGCACTCATCCTCTCAAAAGCCCGAGTGTGACAGATTTTGCATTGTGACAAACCAGTGACAAAGGAGGGACAATGATCTGATAGGAGGCATGACTTCATATTAGAGAGGCAATACTGGTGGTGGCAACAGTATGGGCAGTGGGAAGGAAGGAGAAAAAAAGCACAAAATTCATCAAACTTGTATTTGTCTGACTGGAAGTATTTTTAAGGTCCTAGAATACAGTTGTCAGCCACTTGTTTAGCCATCACCATGTTGCCTCTCATTTTTTTTTCCCCAGCTCTCCTATCCCACCTTACTTGGAATGCCATCAATTTCCTCCCATCAGCAGGAGTTACAGTAAATATATTCATTTGTGGGCAATCAGAGCTGAAAGGTGACAATATAATTAAGGTTTTAAATTCTATGCCTGAACAGTTGTCCAGAACTAATAATAATTAACTGCGATGAAGGATATGTAGTCATTATTTTCCTTTGTTTCATATAATTGCTCACTTTGGCCAACTGTATTTTTCCTTTAATCTGAATCCTATTCCCTGGGGATGCAGGAAGTTTATCAGTAGTGCAGGAACATATGAATGGTAAGCATGGACACTGGGCGGCACCCCCAGTTGCACGGCATGGCTGGTGCCTTTTGCACATGTACAAGGGAGGGAGCGCATTGCTGGAGTAGTTGAGGAGTGAGATAATGGTGAAATAGGGGAAAAGGGAAAGCTTATGATGTCACAGTATCTAAGACAAATCAGGCACTCCTCTCAATGTGCCTGACTGGACCTGCATGTACCCTTCACATTGTTAATACTCAAACTAGAGGAATGATTATCACAAAGTATCAGAAATACTTCCTCACAATTTTTTTCCTTTAAAAAATGAACAACTGTGGTAATTGCCTGGTTAGCCTGCTAGCTGTTTCTATTATTCTGTATTCCACAGCTGCTACATCATATATGACTGAGGCACTACACTGAGTGAACAGAACATTCTCACCAACAGCAATGCCACCAGAAGGCTGTCCTTTGAGGCAAGAAGTCAGAAACCTCTGCAACTACAACTTCTTTAGAAGGAAGAAGAAGGACATGACAATTGTTTTTTACTACTGGTAATGAATATATAACAATGTCTGCCTCCTCCTCACTGGTTGGACCACTGAGTCCCATTGGTGCCAGCAGAAAATCTTCATGCCTGTTTCTGACCTTGCAGAACTAGACTATAGGAGCTGGTGCTACACATTGGTTCAACCTTCACCCCAGAGAAATCAGCTCACAGGCCCACAGCCCAGTCCTCTCAAATGCACAGGAGTATTGTCCAACACATTTTACTTAGTCTTGGCTTGTTGGCTCCTGGGCCACTTTACCCTTTCTTCCTGGCCTAGTCCCAAACATTTGCTTTCCATCAAGATCTCCAGACAAGGATCCCACAGGCTCTAGACTTTTAGGTCTTTTGGGTCCCTATAAATCAAATACTTCACCCTTTTTAGGACTTTCAAAATTACTTTCCTACTAGCCTTTTAGGCTAATAGTCATTAGGCTTTCAGAATGACTTTTCTATTAGTTTTTTATTCCTCTGAATAATGTAATTTTTTTATTCAGAGGAATTCAGAGAAATATCATCAAGGAAAAGTGATCATGTCTTGGATAAAAAGGAAGGAACAAGAAGCAGGAATTAGTGAACAATAAACCAACACATGCATTTGGAAAGTTTCAGCAGAAACCAGCAGCAGCTTTGCAGAAAGTGAATCACTCCATGTATTGCAACAATAACTACAAGAAGTACTGGAAGAATGTTATGCAACACTAACTTTGACTTATCACATACCTTATCACATATTACCAGTAAGACCCTTCAGAGAGACTATTTTGGCAAGTAATTTGCCCTCCCTGACCTGCCTGTAATCTTAGAGAGCACTCTAATTGTTTCAGTGTTGAGGGGACTGGAAAAAGAGACAGAAAACATTCTTTTGAAGAAAAAAAATAGAAAAGAAATAATAACAAAAAAAAAAAATTAAAAAAAAAAAGTTGATCCTACATAGGACAATCAAACACTGACAATACACAAAATGGATAAGTAGAAATGTTTTTGGCCATCTGCTCCTTTGTTATGTCTTTTGTTATGTCTGGGTATGGCTTCTTCTCCTACCCTCCTTGCACCTATTCCTTTGCTTTAGGATAAAATTTCTTCCAGGGTCATAGAGCTATGTCCCACAGGAATTCCTCTTTTGGTTATCTCCTAGTCCTAAGCATTGTGAAAGGTATTCCTGAAGCTCAGAAAGCTTCCATGTGGCATCTTGCACAAGCTGGACAAAATCTGGCAAGTGAGGGGAGGTGTGACACTCAGAGATCCAACTTCACACAGTCAAAAAACACTTCATCCTCAAGCTGATGATCGAGAAAGTTAGGTACCTAGGAATAACAGCAATGTCTTCTATGACAAACATTTAAATCTGCAGAATTAGCTGCTAGTTATCACTGGCATCATTACCAATGTCAGGATTAGTGACTTGTCTGGATGTGCCAGTGGCTTTGCTTTAAACCTTGGGTTAGCTTCAAAGGAACAGCAACAAAACCTGAGGAAGTCCAGCTTACCCCACCAAAATAACCCTCAATTACTCTACACATCAATCCCAACATGCCAAAAATATAATTACAGTACCCAACACCCTTCTTCTCCTTCCCCACTAGCATTTTTAGGGAAGCAAGCACCTCTTGGGCAAGTGTGTGCTATTGTTAAGGGGAGTTTTAGTTTTGATTTGGCTCAGCTAGGCTTTTGTTACAGATTTCACTTCAAATTCATGCAGCTTCTTCTCCTAAGCTGGAATGCCACAGTTTTGGGAATGTGAACCCTTGGACTTACTGTAATACTTTACTTGGGCTGGCAGTTTCTTTCCCATTATGCTTTTATAAGGGAAATTCCACAAGCAGGCCATGCAGAGTCATGGGCAAGTGGAGGCAAGTGCCCCATTGATGCCACCAGCAGTTGTTCCAGGTGGTGGCTGGGAAAGGATGAGGTCAGCAAATATCGTTGGCTGCAGATGCCGCGATGTTTAACATCACTTTACAGCAGACTTCAGCATCAATGTTCAGGGCCATGTACAGTGAACAGATGCATTGCTGGCTGCACTTCCCATTGCAGCTGAAGTCTGTGGCCATCCAATCTCAGCATCTGTTAGAGCATTTCAGTCAGCAGTCTATGGGGCCAACATTTCACTGAGGCACAGAACAGCGAGCTCAAGACTTTGATTAATGGCAGGGAGGATAACCCAGGAGCAGCTGTAAAAGACACACACACACACACCTGTTATGAGCCACTGAGACCAGCTGCACCATTTAAACCTATGGCATGCAAGTTCACTCACAGGTTGCCCCCATGATTGATGACTGGAGAGAGACTTTGGAGAAGAGCATGAAGGGACAGGAAAAGGGGGAATAGCTTCATATTGGCAGAGGGCAGGACTAGATGGTATATTAGGAAGAAATTCTTCCCTGTGAGGGTATTGATAGACTGGCATGGGTTGTGCAGAGAAGATGTGGCTGTCTCAACACTATAAGTCTTGAACACCAAATTGGACAAGGTTGGAGCAACCTGGTCTAGCAGGAATTGTCCCTGTGCACGGCAGGGGGTGGAACTGGACAGTCTCTTAAGTCCCTAAGAGCAGGCCGCACAGCATACAAGGAATGACACAGAGACAAGGTTTCTACTGCCACACAAGTTAGCAGTGCCTTTCCTGTCATTTGGACATTTACCAAGCAGTAGTAGAGATAGCATGCTGCATGCTCTCTTTCTGGAGGAATTCCATTGGTTTTGTTGCTGTCATTCTGCTCCCTTCTGGATGAGTCTGGGCTCTGCTGGGCATCCCTCTGCATCAGCTGCTGTTTGCTGGTCTTTACAGGTTTAGGAGACACATTCACACAAGTATTTGCAATCCTTGATGCTCAGCAGGTGTTTGCACACCATCTGACCAAAGCTTTCATGCCAACTATCCACTTAAGCCTTTGCTTTTTCTGATTTCCTAGCCTCATTCTTGAAACCTGTGGCACAAGCTTACGTATGTGTGCCTGTGCCCTTGAATCCATTAACTGCATCAAAGTGGTTAATTATTTTAGCCTCTTTATGGCATCACTCTTAACATACTGCACGGTCATACTTCCAGTCATATAAATGATAGTCTTTAAATAAAGAGGACATGTGTTATTGAACTATTTATATTCAGAGCTGTCTGGAGCACAAAAGTATTCAAGCGGGCATAAGACAGCAGCAAAAGTTAATGATTCAGAGATAAAATACTATGTTTTAATCTACAGGGTGTGTGACAAATCCAAGAAATTAGAAGTTAAAAGGATACATGACTAAGGTGAGAGCTTCAGGACACATCTTCAGCTGCTGTAAAATAAGTGCCATCTGAGACGAAGCCTTGCTGTAGCTAAAACAGATGGAGGAAATGTAGAGGCTTACTGTGCCCACAACATATATCCTCATAGCTGCCTTGTTGGGGGACCCAGGAGTATCTGAGGCTGGTAACTGCCTTTGCCCCTTACACTCAAGAAAAGGGATTACCATGCAGGAGTCCTCCCTTGATCGCCGCAGACCCAGGGGTGCACCACAAGGGCTTGTCACCACAAGGAAACACCAAGGGTTCCATACCCTGGGCCTCTGACTTGGCATGGGGCTATCTTGCTACTTCAATGTGTTGGGGGTTTTCAGTCTCCACCTGTTAATGCCAAACTGTCAGTCTTGATGGCAATAAAATTCTGATATACAAAAGAATTCTCTTCTGTGTGCATGCCCACTTGCACATTTTCCTCTCACCTGCTGTCAGTGCACTCATATCATGGACAAGGACACACATCTTCACAGTCTCCTGAAAACCCCAGCATACTCTCCTGACTCTCAGCTGGGTCTACAGCTCCTCACAAGATACCCAGATCAGGACCTCTCTGCCAGATCAGCATATGGGCATAGTGGGACATTTCTGCGTGGAGATGCCAGGACTGGGGGATGTGTGTGAGAATCCTCCCCTCCCTGACACTACCCCATTCTTTCCCTGCATCCTGAATCCAGGAACCATTAACATCCAGGGCACTCTCTGGGTACTCAGTTCCACCACCTGCAGCTACAGAAGTCAGTCAGCTTTGTGTTGGGGGACAGACAATGGTACAACACAAATATAAGGTGAACTTGAGTGTGTTAGAAGAGCCTACTTCCCAGGGGTTTTCAGGGGTTTTCAGCCCATCAATCATTCAGCATATCAATTATTCAGGTTAATTCACCTTAAAAACATGAGGGAAAAATATGTTTGAGGACCAGAAACATTTGGATTAGGAGCCTGAGCAGCTCTAACATACTACACTTTTAGGAGATTTTTTCAGTGACTAATTTCAAATGGAATCAAAAACACTGATTCCACTAAAATGGAGAGGGAGAGGGAGAGGGAGAGGGAGAGGGAGAGGAGAGATCTACAACAACCATTCAGTGCACCTACCTGCACTCTTCAGGGCAGAATCTTCTTTCTCCCAGCCAATTACTTTGAAATCTCTATTACATCTGCACACAGAAATCTGGAGTGAAATCATTAGAGTGATTCAGAAGAAGTCTTTTGCACAGGTGTTAAATGGAAACCACAAGTTGTTGCTGATGTTTTACTTTTGTAAGTAATGACCCTAACACTGGCTTTGTCCCCTCGTCCCGTTCAGCTATAAAACAGGGAGTTGGGAAGGATTCTTTTTGATAGAGTTCTCGGACAAAAATAAAGTGCAAGTGCAGCAATATTATATCTGAGAAACGTTTATTGATAAAAAAGGATAAGTGTTTCTACTAAAGGGTGATACGAAAACGAGCAAAGAGGGAGAGAGACAGAGAAAGAAAAAGAAGACAGGGACAGCGTTACCACAAAAACCTCTGCTCTTTGTCAGCATCAGCCTAGCAAGCGGAGCGTGCGTGTTGCGAACTGCAGTGTATTTGCACAGCTCCCTTGGCGGGCTGGGCGCGATTTCCAAACAGTAGCAGGCTGAGTGTTCCTTCCGTCGGCGGGGAGCAGGCTGTCTTGGCCATGGGCGCAATCCTGGAGCAACCGCAGGCTCCCAGGGTCGGCGGCTGCGGGCACGACCAGACGGTGGCGGCAGGCAGGTGGCTACGGGCTAGTGCTTCAGCAAGTTGGGGCAGGCGGGCAGCGCAGAAACACCGCAGCGCTGGCGGTCGTGGCTGGATGCAAGCGGGCTCGTGCTGCAGACGACGGCTGCGGGCGGCAGCTCTGGACTGGGCTGGCTGTAGGCTGGTGGCTGCGACAGGCGGCTGTGCCCGGGCAGCACACCGGGGGCGGCTGACGGCAGCAGCGCCCGCTCCGGTGGAGAGGAAGTGGAGCACGAGGTCGTCGCGATGACAAGCTGGTTTGTGGGAACGGTAAAGTAGGGAAGCAGGACCTCAGGAAAGAAAAAAGCAAGTGGGGGGGCGGGTGTCAGAGGGGCGGACCGACTGGATCCTACAAGTGAGACCCCCGATCCCTCCTAGCAACCCCAAAGCAAAAGGACTCCTATTGTGTTGCACTTAGCTGCTTTTATGTTCTAAAGTTCCTCCCACAGCTTGATTTCCCCGGCATTCTTTGCAGCCATCCGAGCATTAGCCCCACCAGCAAGCGGGCAAGTGGGCAAGTGGGGACGGGGCAGGGGTCTGCGAACTCGCAGTCTGATCATGGAGGCTTTCTCTGCACTGATTGCTGCTCGGAGAAGCCTCACTGGGGACAGGGATGCAAGCCCATTTATAGCCTCTATAAGAATATAACATATGTTGAGGCATAAATAGAAATAAGATTGATCTCCTTCACTCCTCCTGAAAAATGCTGCATCACAGTACAACTGGATTCAGATTAGTGATGGAGATTATTTTTCCAGATCTCTGCTTGAGCTTGAAAGATGTTGATTTTGTGATAGGCCCCAACTAAGTATTTCTCCTTTTCTTTCTAAAAGTGATAGTTATGAGATATCATCTGCAATTTAAAGCTGAAAAGGGATTCTACTCTTATTCTTGATTTTTTATGCAGTTCTATGTCCAAGGGTAAATCCAGCCTACCTCTGTGTGAGACCTATTGTGAGAAATGGCTACTCACTTTTCACAGTTTAGAAAGGTTTATTAAACCTTATAAAAAAATACAACAGAAGACTGAATAAAGTTACAGCACCAGGGGCAAAGGACTTTCCTCACCATGTGCTTGCTCACAAAATGGAAGTTTTGCCTTTTAACCCTTTAACCCCTCCCAAAGTTCTGTCCATCAACTCCTTCCACACTGTCCAGTGGTGGAGATCTCTTCCTCAAATCCTGATTGGAGGCCAGATGTCGCCACAGTGACAAGCCGAGCCTCCCAGATGTCCCAACTCTGGCTGCCTCTTGATAACCACGTGAGGGGGTAAAACCTAACTAGAAATCTATAACACTTTTCTTAACTTGTATACATGATATTTGTCTGCTAGTTGTGAGAGTCAATCAACGCATTACTCATCTATCACACTATGGAAGGTCTCTGAGATTTAACTTAGTTGCTGAACCATCCTTACATTTAATCTCTGCACCAAGCTACAGTAGCTGTCGCAGTCCCAGAATTTTGCATATAAAAGACCTGTCCAGGACAGGTTTGGAGACAGTATTCCTGTCCCTCTGTCTTTTGCTAAAAAAAGGTGAGAAATTAGGAGCTGCCTGCTGCTGCTTGGCAATTCATACTTTTCCCTTTTGCACTAACATTCCAACTAATAACAAAGGAGCAAATCTGGTGTTTTACAGAGAAAACTAGACTTTGTTGAGGTACAGAATGCTGCTCTACTCTTGTCAAGTCCCTTCCAAGGTGGTTGTCAGTTGTTGCACATCTGCCATCTCCCGAGGATCCCCTGAGAGCTGTCACTGCTCTCATCTGTTGTCATCTAAGAGGATCTCCTGCTTCAGTGGATGTCTCATATGTAGTGATGGTTGGGACTCAATAGATACATCTGGTCACCTCTTTGATTGCTTTCATTTTTGGATCCTTTAGAGGTCCAAGACAATGTTATTTGCTCTGAAAATTCTGGGCACCAGAGCCTGCCCTTTGACTTAATGTAGGAAAGGGTTTTGGGTACTGTGTTCCTTACTATTCTTGTGCTTATAGCTAGGTCTGCTAGCAGGCAAAAGAATTGTGACCTGGCTGAATGTCTGTAGCAGATAGGGACAGGC
>VZRH01002104.1:18153-28211 GCA_013397555.1 Urocynchramus pylzowi
AACACAGGCACTTTTAATGTGTTATTGGGGCTTTTTTTTTTTTTTTTTTTTTTTTTTTTTTTTCCTTCTCTTCCTAAAGATCTACCTAAAAAATTCGGTGTACAGAGGGGTAAAGTGGGGCTGCTGGAGGACTGGGGGCACAAGGGGAGCGCAGGGAGCTGTTCCACCTCCCCAGATTTGGGGTGTGGGGCAGCAGGTGCTGGGCTGTGACAGATGGACAGGCAGGAGGTGGCAGTGGGACACTGGTGACATTGCAGCAGCCACCTGGCCCCCTTCCCATTCCCCCAGCAGCTCCACCAGCCCAAACCCCACTCCTGGTGGGAGAAAGGCTGTGGAAATAAGGAAAATAAAGCAGAGCTGTGGCAAATCTCATTCCTGGATAGGGAGAGGAGCAATTAGGGAGAAGAAAGCACCGTGTTTGCCTCAAATGTGGGACTTCATTTCTTCCCAATCAGCGTGACAACTGCTTCCTTTCCTGGCTATCACTGAGCCTCCAGATGGTGCATTGGAGCATCCTTAAACCTCCAGCCTGGCTCCTTGCAAAGACATTGTCTTCCTGGCTAGCTAAAAATGGATTAATGGCTCTGAGATGAAAGCTGCTCCCTGTGAGTGGTGAATCGTGGTCAGTTCTGGCTGCTGTTAAAATCAGGTTTTGAAGGGGACCAGCCCCTGCTGAATGTGCTCCAGTTGTGTGTGAATTTATTTGCATTAACTCTTCCTGGCTGCTTTGCTAATGGTCACAATTCTGCTCTAGAACTGTGTGTGAATTTATTTGTATTAACTCTACCTGGCTGCTTTGCTAATGGTCACAATTCTGCTCTGGAATTGTGTGTGAATTTATTTGTATTAACTCTACCTGGCTGCTTTGCTAATGGTCACAATTCTGCTGTAGAATTGTGTGTGAATTTATTTGTATTAACTCTTCCTGGCTGCTTTGCTAATGGTCACAATTCTGCAGAACCTTTAACTGCAGCAGTTATTTCTCACCTTCCTTCAGCCAGTCCCCACTGCCCTGCAGTCACAGGTTTGAATCTGAACCAGGCAGCTGAGGTGCTGCCAACTTTTGTGGGTTTATTAGGGAATTGTGAGACATCATTTTTATTAAATTCCCAGCTTCAGGCCTCCTGCTATTTTCAGAGCTTGTTTGAGCAGCACTTTTAGATTAGCACATGGGGAGAGAAGCTAAAGGAAGTGAACCAGGAAGCCAGACAGCAAATATCATCCAAAACAGAAATTAAAAAGAAAACCAATATCAGGATTATAAGCAAACCTAACGACAGGGCCTTGCAGCTGAAGGGGAGAGTGAAAGGCCAGGGGAATTTTGATGGGGTGTGACAGATTCAAATCAGCCCAAAAACCTGTGCTTGTTCCTCCTGCATCCTGCAGGGCCGTGGAGTGGCTGGCAGGAGCTGGACAGCCAAGCCCACCCTCATAAAAAGCTGCACTGTTGTTGTTCTAAGGAAGGGAATATCCTGCTTCCTCTTTAAACCCTGTGTCTCTTTGAAAATGGTAAATGGCTGCTACATTCCTGCCTTTATCCTGGCCACGTTTTACAAGCCTGTACTTCCCTCTCCTCCTGCTTTAACAAGCTGGCTGAGCAGGGGATTAGGGAATGACTTGGTGCACATGTGGGGAGAGAAATCCGCCTTCAAAATCTTACATAAGTCCAAAAAGCAAGAGACACGTGCCCAGGCCCTCATTCTTTGCACATAAAAATCATCATTTCATCCTCCTCCTCCTCCTCCTCCTGCTGTGGCCAGGCTGCAGTTTGCTTGTCCTCTGAAAAAAAAGGAACATTTGAAACTGTGGAGACTACAAACACATATAATAATGTACATTTCCCCTTTCCCTCTCTTCCCTGCTACCAGAGCTTGCTATTCCAGAGCTGGGGATAAGCAGCCAGCCCTTGGGAAGAGGGAGGAAGGGAATTTCCAGCCCCACCAGGCACCTTCCATAAACATTTACGTGACCTCCAGGATGCAGCACAGAGACCTCGCAGTCCCCACGTTCCCAGGAACTTCCCCTCTGGAAGTTGCTGTATTCCAGGCAGGACCTGGGTGTTTTCCCCAGCTGGTGGCCCCTGCTGACCTCAGAGGTTGGGAACAGCACGTTCCCAAAGGGGATCTTGGGGTGCAAAGCCAGCTGGTGCTCTGGGAGGGGACGTGGCTGCAATTAAAGGCAGTGAATTCAGAGTGAGCAGGGATTTCTCTCTGCCACCAGGCAGGAAAACAGAGAATTTAAGAGGCCTTTGGAACTTTAGCTGCAATCTTTTGCGAGTGAAATTTGTCTTTTGCAAAGTTTTAACTTTTGAAGGTGGTCAGACTTCCCCAGAAACGTTAAACTGTGCTCTAGCTGAATTGACTGGTTTTTGGAGATGAATGGAAATCATAGACTTTAGGCACTTATTAAATTCCCTTTTGCTTAAAACTCAGTGAAGGGAGAGAAATTAATTATCCTGCCACGCTCTCATATCGGAGTTGTTCTCCTCACAAAAACACCACAGGGGTTTTGTTGTTTTTTCCTTCATAGATGCAGAAAAGGAACATCCCCAACCCCCTGCCCTAAACAGGAACTGGATCCCTGGTGATATCTTCCTGTCCTGGCCCTATTTATAGCAGGAAGGTCACCCAAATAAGAACAGAAGCAGCATCATATGATTTTTTTGGGGGTGGCCAAGTGAATTGTGCACGTTGAGGATTCAGAGGAGCACAGCACATTTAGGAAGAACACCTCACTGTGGCTTTTTTTGTGGGCAGATTAATTAAGAAATTCATAGCACCCAGGAATTTGGGTGTTTTTCCCCACTTCCCATAACCAAGTCATTAAATGCACAGAATTTTTCCTTGCAAAACCATTCCTCAATGTGCAGTTGTTTAGTGAAAGCCTAAAACAGACACATTCCCCTTGTTGGACTGTTAATAAACAATTGGTGAAAACTGCAAAAATTCAGGAATCTGTAAAGGTCACTCAATGGGCAATTTGGAAAAAAATCACACAAAAAATACTGGGAATTTTACTGTTTGTGGAGAATTTTTGACAGCTTTACTGTGGGTTATAGAGCAGAGTTTGAATACAGAACCTCCCACCCCATGACTTTGACACATAAGGCAAGGAGAAATTTAAATATTGGGCTCCTGTCCTGTACCTGCACTGACAGATCTGCTCTAAACAGCAGCTGCAGACAGAAAATTCCTATTTTTTCCCATTCCCTGGAGCCAGCCAACGTTTTGCTTTCTATTCTTTTACCAGAAACCAACAGAGATGGAAGAAGCCAAGCTTTAAATAGATACATAGAGCTAGTTGAATATATGTTTATATAAATATGTTTTATAGGCACAAACAAGCAAAAACGAAGGTGCTTATTTTGTATTCCTAAGGGAAAACGCTCTGTTTGACAGCATCCTTCTTTCAAACTTATTTGGCATAAATTATGGGCTGTAATTCCTATTTTACCCTCTCAGGCAGGCCTGTGAGTGGGGCCTGATGAGGAGAGAGAAGTATTTCCATCATATTTTTAAAAATATCTTTATTTACACAGCAGAATATTTGATGGGCCAAAGACTCAGGTGAGGAATTCAATCCTCAGAGGGGTTTTGCTCAGGGGGAAGGAGTTTGTGTGGGCTTGAGGGATGGGATGAAAGGGCAGAGTTGGTCATTCCCTCTCTTTCCTCCATCCCTGCAGGGCTCAATCCCAAATCCCTGGGTGCCTGTGGAGCTGGGGCTGAGGCAGAGGCTGCTGCTGGCAGTTTCTGCAGAGCAGAAATTTCTGAGAGAAGAAATTTCAAATAAATTTTCTGAGAATTTCTCAGAATTTTCTGAGAGCAGAAATTTTAAATAAATTTTCTGAGAATTTCTGAGAGCAGAAATTTCAAATAAATTTTCTGAGAATTTCTCAGAATTTTCTGAGAGCAGAAATTTCAAATAAAACCAGGTCCCTCTCGCAGGCAGAGCTCTGCTGATGGCACAATTAGTGAAATTAAAGAAGAGCCAATGGAAATCCCTGCTGGGGCATCAACCCCCTGAAGTTTGCACACTTTTTTAGTGATGTATTTTTATCTGCATTATATTTTATCTCAGAGTGGTTCCCCTTATGCCTTGCTCTTGCTGTTTGCAGTGGCTTCCCCACTATCTGTTCACCCTCCTTTTTTAAGCTGGGCTTGGCTAAAGCCCATCACTTTTTAAACTGGACTAGAAGCAGAAGGCTGAGCTCTCAGCAGAGGGAGGATTTTTGTGTGGTGTCGGGGTCTTCTCTGCTCTCTGAGATGACCCCAGGTGTTGGTGGAAGCCACTTTTCCCAACCCAGCTGTCCAAGAAGGAGTCAGGAGTCTTCTGCTCGTGTTCTCAGTGATGTTTATTGTCTCTTATCTAAAATATTTTCTGTCTGACCCGCCGAGCTCTGGCCACCAGGTCAGTCCAAGGGGCACTGCCTCCCACGGGGCTGGTGCTCTCTTTTATACCATGAACTACCTATTAGATATTTACAATTGTGTGCCAGTCCCTAACACCTGTGTTAGACAGTAACTTTCTACTCTGAACCAATCTAAAAATGCCAGCATCACCTAAAAGATGGATGTCAGGAAGAAGAAGGAAGAAGGACAGGGCACGCCCCAATCCCTCCATCTTAGGGTTTTAGACCCCCCTGTGCCAAATCCCAGATTTTTTTTCTTTCACCCTCTAACTGCTGCTACTGTGCTGTCTAAACTTTTGTGACTTGTGACTCCTCATATAAGGTTGGTAATTTGTCCCATGGGCTGAAATCAAAGCCCCAAGTGTTTTTGGGTTCTGCCAGGGCTGCCCAGACCCCTGTCCAGGGTTTGGGGCACTGAGAGGAATGTCTTGGATTCCGACAGTGTGGTGCTCCTGAGGCTGAAGGTTCTCGTTGTGGTTAATGCCTCATCCCCCATTACAGTCATTTCCTCTGAAGCAAATGGGATTTGCCCATTATATTTTCTGTTTATGGATATATATTTCCGAGCTCAATTGACATTCCCCAGCCAGAAGTGACAGGAAGCCAAAAACCCCTCAGCAGTAAGGAGTGAAATCCTGCAGCCCTCAGAGCTCTGTGCTCTGCCCTAAAGTGGGCTGGGGTCAAAATGGGCACCATTTACACATCAATCTGTGGGCCAGGGCAGCAACACCAATTCTGCTGCAACATTTTGGGGTCAGCTGTTTAGCTGGGATGCTTCCTGGCAATATTTCACCCTGTTTAACCAGGGATTGAGTGGGGAAAGGTTTTCCTTGAGCCTTGACACTGAGGAGTGTCATGAGGAGGGCCTTGAGAAGAAGAATCAAACCCATTTAATTCTTCCTGGTGAATAAAATACCTGCTGTGCATTTGGAAGTTGTTGCTGTAAGGATTTTCCTTCCCTTTCCCCAAATACTCCAGAGCTGCAGTTGCACAGAACCTCTGCCTTGCTGTCTGTTCAAAATGGTTATTCCATGTTGCTGGGTGCTTTTAAATGATTTCCCTGCACTTCATCTCAGAAGCCAAGAGATGGAGGAACTGGGTGCCTCAGGGGACCAGCAGTGCTGCACAAAGCTTCTCATGCCCTACCTGAACCCATTTTGCATCACCAGAAACGGTTACTCAGTGATACCATCCAGTAAATTCTGAAAAATAAGTCATTTTCTTACTTTTTCCTCTTTTCTGGTTCATCTGAGTCACTATTTTTTTTTTCTACAATGCTCCAGCCAACACTTGCTACCCAGCGTGAGGAAATGTGAGCACCTAAGCCATAATTTGTCACCTAATTAAGTGACCTGATTTTCTCAGGAGCAGGATGTGTTTTCCAGCTCCCACTGCACTCAGCAGTTGTGAAAATCAGGCCACTTTTGTATGGCTGGGACCAGTTTTGAGCACTCAATATCTAAAAAGCTGATTTTGGCCTGGGAGCTGGAGGATGGGTCCTCACCAGGTTTTGGTCAGGGTGGGACTTCATGAGGGAAGCAGAGACTTATCAGTCATCCACACCATTCCTTGCACTAAATTAAAAAATAAGGAAAAAAAAACACCCCAAGAAATCTCTCAGTTGCAGGTCCTGGGATAAAAATATCCTTTGGCTTTGTTTGCTTTATGCAGCATTTTCACCTCACACTGAAAATTAAATTGAAAAGGGAGTTGATTGTCCCTGTGGATGATGGAGGCAGCTCTGGAAATCACAGGTGAACAAAGGTGTGGCTCCAGCCTCGTGTTCCCTGCCTCCCTTCAGGGTCCCCCAGCCCTGTGGGAGCTGAGTTAATTCCAGCAGAGCTCCTCTCTGTGATTTGATCCAAGGAATCATCAGGTCATGAAGGAAAAGCGTCCCCGAGGGTGGTGGCAGAACCTGGACTGTGCACAGCTCCTCCAGGTCTGGGCTGAGATGTGGGCAGAGGAAATCCCAGAGAAACTGCTCAGAGCTGCTCTGGGAGGGCAGGCTTCACTGCCAGACTTCAGAGGAGAGGTCTGCAGAGTCACAGCTCTCTTTTAAAGAGCAGAAACCACCCAGGAAAGGAGCAAGGGCAGCACAACAAAGATGGAAGCAGGGCAGGAAGAACCCCCAGGCATTGCTCCCAGAGAGGTGCCCCTTATCTTTTAGAGAGATCCCCCTTATCTTTTAGAGAGGTCTCCCTTATCTTTTAGAGAGGTATCCCTTATCTATTAGACAGGTGCCCCTTATCTTTTAGAGGGGTGTCCCTTATCTTTTAGAGAGATCCCCCTTATCTTTTAGAGAGGTCCCCCTGTCTGTTAGAGAGTTGCCCCTTATCTTTTAGAGAGGTATCCCTTATCTTTTAGAGAGGTCCCCCAATCTTTTAGAGAGATTCTCCCCTANAGAGAGGTCTCCCCTATCTTTTAGAGAGGTCCCTCCTATCATTTAGAGAGGTCTCCCCTATCTTTCAGCTCCTTTGCCTGAGCTGCTTTCCAAAGCAAAGCAGTTTCTGCTTTGCATAGAACATTTTCCAGAGCAGAGCAAGGTCAGCAGGGCAGGAACCCCAACCCCCAGCGTTCACAACCCCAAATCCACCAAATCCATCCTCCCAGAGGGCAGCTGCTGGGCCCAGCACTGCTGATCTCCAGGGAATGATGGCAGATAAGGGCAGCAAAACTGCCTGGGGAGGAAGTATTTTCATCATCACACATTTGCAACACAGCCCTTTATTTTTTTTTGCTGCTTTTTTTTTTTGTATTTTTTTGGTTTTTATCATTATCAGCATTATCTTTCTGCCTTCCTCTTACCCTCCAAACGAACCAAGATGTGTGTGTTCAAGGGGTGGGGAGGGCTGAAGCACAGCTGAGTCAACAGCACATGGCTGGGGGGAACATTCAGGAATATCCTCGGGGGTGCCAGAGCATTTGGAAAGGCAGCACTGACAGGAGGGGTGACACAAGCACAGCCACAAGTCCTGGAGGGTTCCCTGCCCCCAGACCCACCTGGATCTGCTCCCTTTCCCTTAAGCAGGAAGCTCTGAAATCACCTGTCCGTGGGGAATTCTGCACCCTCCCCAGCTGAGCTCCTGTCTCTGCCTCATGACCCTAAAATTTCTGTCATTTTCTGCCTGCTATCACTCATAATTCCTGCTCCATTTGGGTTCTGGGTGAATCCCTGCCTTTGGCTGTCCCTGGTGCCACAGAGCTGAGCTGATCCACAGCTGCTTTCCCATGCTGGTGTCGAGCACTTGGAAAACACAATTCCACATTTAAAGCTGCTACTTGGGCTGGTCTGCTCAGAAAACTTGCTGAACAGGAGAGCTGGGTGCTCCCAGCCAGAGGGAAAAGGGATTCAGAGGCATCCTGAAGGGAAAGAAGCAGAAGAGCTCTTTGAGTACAGCAAGGACTAAAGGGAACTTTTCTAAGCTGGAAAAATCTCTGTTTGTGCCCTCTCGTGGCTGTTGAATTTTTCTTCTCCTCAGTGCAACTCCTGCACTTTCAGACCCAAATCTTTGGGGTTTCATGCTGAAATTGCCAGCACAGAGACCACTAAATGCTGGTGTTTCTCTGTCCAGAAAAAGTGGGGAAGTGGGAAAACCCAGAGGACCATAATTCATATTTTGTGCTGCGTGACTTTGCCCTTCAAACAGTTTATGGGGCTTTGACAGGTGGCACATCCAAAAAAAAAAAAGCCTCAGGGGGTGGAGAATTGGAAAGGGCATCCCAAGAGTGTCCAAACACACAGCAACAGGACCCAGCAGCACTGAAATTCTCTTTTTATTTTGCTCTCTCTGCAGACAAAAAGCGCTGGCATCGACAGGTGGAAGGAGTGTTCAAGCAGCATGCGACTGGTTGGTATGAAGTAATAAATGTTAAAAAGTAGCAGACATGGTGAATTTAGGGTTTCAGCCATTAGAACGTGGAATGTTTAAACAGGGGTGTTGTCTGAAAAGCACCTGCAGAATTAGTGAGGTGCTGCTTAAGTGCTGGAAATAAGCAATGCAGAAATGAGAGGGTCTGTGACCCTCAGAGCCTGGTCTGAGAGGCTTTGTGACCTGCAGCAAAGGCAGGAACAGGTGAGAGAAGGAACCCCCACCCTGCTCAGAGACCTGCAGCCATTCCTGGGTTTTTTTTTTGCACTCTAAAAGGCAGAAAAGGCAGAAGCAGTGACCTGGCTTAGATCTTCAGAGCATCAGCCTGAAAGTAAAACCCAATTTTCTGTATTACAGAGCGGTGCTAATGGGCTGCAAGTGAGGCAGAGCAGCTCTGCCTGACCCGCCAGAGCTGCATTTCCCCATCAAGGGACAAAGAGTGGCAGCCAGCACAGGGGGAGCTGGTTTTGTTGGGGGAAGAAAATCTGTGCTTATCTCTCGATTTAGCAGTTCTTTCTGGCTGCCAGGCTCTTCTCCCACGTGGGTGACCCGTTCCTGGATGACAGCCTGCCCCGGGAGTACGTGCTGTACCTGCGCCCCACCGGGCCCCTGGCGCAGAAGCTCTCCGAGTTCTGGCAGCAGTCGAAGCAGATCTGTGGCAAGAACAAAGCTCACAACATCTTCCCCCACATCACCCTCTGCCAGTTCTTCATGGTAAAGCACAGCCCCTCTCTCCTTGAGCCATTCCTTGCCAGGCTCAGCCTGGAGATTCATCCTGGCTTGGGGGGGGAGCTGTGGGGGGATTTTGCCGATGCCTGGGCTGCTGGAGGAGGTAATTGTTTTTGTAAGCTGTTGTTTTCAGGGAAGAGCAGCAGCAGAAGATGGAATTCTCATCCTCTCCAGTGATTCTCAGCGTGAGAATGGGTGGGGGGAGCTTGGGAAGGTTACTTGGGGATAGCTGATCCTGCTTTGAGGACAAGGGAGGGGCCGAGGATTTCTAAACATAGATTTATTTTTTTTTTCCCTTGCCCCTGTGCTTTTTCTCACTGCATGAGGGGAAAGGTAGGCCACTGACAGCCACCCACATCCTCTCCTCTCCTGAGCCTTGCCTGTCCTGCTTCCTTGGCAGTGTGAGGACAGCAAGGTGGACGCTCTCACGGAAGCCCTGCAGGCCACGGTGATGCGCTGGAAATGCAAATTCCCTGCCCCGCTGCCCCTGGAGCTCTACACGTCCTCCAACTTCATCGGGCTCTTCGTCAAGGAGGAGAGTGCTGAGGTGCTCAAAAAGTTTGCTGCAGACTTTGCTGCAGAGGCGGCTTCCAAAGCAGGTGAGTGACTGCTCTGGCAGCTGCCAGGTTGGGCACTGTCAGGAAAAAACAAAGTTTGGTGTCATGAGAGCCCAGCCTAGGCACTGTCAGAAAAAACAAAGTTTGGTGTCATGAGAGCCCAGCCTGGGCATTGTCAGAAAAAATAAAGTTTGGATGGCATGAGGGCCTAGCTTGGGCATTATCAGAAAACCAAAGTTTGGTGTAATGAAGAAGCTCAGCCTGTGCATTGTCAGAAAGCTTGGAGGCCATGAGAGCCTAGCCTGGGCATTGTCAGAAAAAACAAAGTTTGGTGTCATGAGAGCCCAGCCTGGGCACTGTCAGAAAAAACAAAGTTTGGTGTCATGAGAGCCCAGCCTGGGCATTGTCAGAAAAAACAAAGTTTGGTGTCATGAGAGCCCAGCCTGGGCACTGTCAGAAAAACCAAAGTTTGGTGTAATGAAGAAGCTCAGCCTG
>VZRH01002104.1:28288-40846 GCA_013397555.1 Urocynchramus pylzowi
TGTCAGAAAAAACAAAGTTTGGTGTCATGAGAGCCCAGCCTGGGCATTGTCAGAAAAAACAAAGTTTGGTGTCATGAGAGCCCAGCCTGGGCACTGTCAGAAAAAACAAAGTTTGGTGTCATGAGAGCCCAGCCTGGGCATTGTCAGAAAAAATAAAGTTTGGATGGCATGAGAGCCCAGCTTGGGCATTATCAGAAAACCAAAGTTTGGTGTAATGAAGAAGCTCAGCCTGGGCATTGTCAGAAAAACCAAAGCTTGGAGGCCATGAGGGCCTAGCCTGGGCATTGTCAGAAAAACCAAAGTTTGGTGTAATGAAGAAGCTCAGCCTGTGCATTGTTAGAAAACCAAAGTTTGGATGCCAAAAGGGCTCAGCTTGGGCATTGAGAGAAAACCAACACTTTGAAACCATGAAGGAGCCCAGTTTAGGCATTGTCAGAAAACCAAAACATGGATGCCATGAAAACCCAGCCTGGGCATTGTCAGGAAAAACAAAGTTTGGATGCCATGAGAGCCCAGTTTAGGCATTGTCAGAAAACAAAAACATGGATGCCAGGAAGAAGTTGAGCTTGGACATTGTCAGAAAAACCAAAGCTTGGAGGCCATGAAGAAGCAAAGCAGCTGCCAAAGCTCACGGTTTGGGCCTTTTCAGAACCCCAAAGCTCTGATGCCACCAAGAAGCAAAGCTCAAAAGCAAATCCCTGACTTTTAAGTGAAAACTCAAACACCCCAGTGGATGCTTTGGCTTTTCAGCTGGGAGATCTCTGAGCCTCAGTGTGCAGTGCTGTTTCTGGAAGGGAAGCTGACATTTGGTGGTTCTTTACCCCTTCACAGAGCTGCTCTGAGCTGTTTCCTGCCCCGCTCGCCACCACCACAGAACTTTGCCCGGCCATTTCAAGGCCGTGGTTGTTTTTTTTACTGCATTTCTGAGGTGTGAAAACGCTCTGGGAGAAGACCCCAAGTGCCCTTTCCAACCTCAGTGCTCACAGGGCTGTGTCCATGATCCTCTCCTGCTTCTGGAGGGGGAATAACCAGGACCTCATCCTCTCCACTGCTGAACAACCTCGCTGAGTGTCCTCCAGTCACCTCCAAACTGGGAAGTCACAACACCCTGGGAGCACTGGGACATCTCCCTGGATAATCCTCCCACCCTCCATCACTGCAGAGCTCAGCTTGGCCTGCCCACAACACAACTGCTTTAGTCCTTCCCTATCCCAGGCTTATCCTGGAGCTTAAATGCACCAAAATGCAGCAAATCCTGCACTCCTGGGGGGTTCCTGTGCTGGGCAGGCACCCACAGCCATGCAGGGATGCTGTCAGTCTGTCCCTGCTCCAGAGCAGGGAGCCAGAAGTGTCCAGAACCTCTGCAAGGTGTTGCTTTCACCTGACCTGGAACTTCCCTTCCCTTTAGAAGAGGGAGGGAATTCTCTCTTTTAAAAGGTGGCTTTGGAAGGCAGACATTGGGTGGGTCCAAGGACACTGCAGCCATGTGAGAGTGGGATCAGTGTTTCCCTGCAGCACAGCCAAAAATGCAATTTTCTATCCAAAAAAACCCCACTGACCCAGAATAAAGAAGCATTGGTGGCTTCCAACAATCTTCTGTCCCTGAGACTGCTCCAATTCCGGCCAAATTGGGGTTTTTTGGGGGAAGGCAATTGCTGCATTGCAGCCACAGCTTGGTCAGGTTATCACATTAAAGTCTCTGGGGTTTTTTTTCAGAGCTCTTGAACATACTTTTTTTATTGCTGATGAAAAACAACAACAAAAAAAGATGGATGAGCTTGCAAAGCTACCCCTGGCTGGCACTTGGAGCCAAGTCTCTGAATAGCTGCATTTGTGACTGAATAATCAGTCAAATCTAATTGCAATTTTTGGTTGAATAAGCAAGAATAAATTACGTGCAAACAATGTATCCTATGATTTCCACATCTACTGGAAGAGCCCAAATATTTCACATATTTTCACCTGGAATCATCTCCTGATGCAGATTCTTTTTTTCTGCAGGACCATTTTGAATCATTTTTATGTTTCCACAATTTGGGAATACCTCACCCTCAGAGGCTGAACTGAAAATCCAACTAATGTCCAGGGAAAATATTTAATCAACTTGCACAAACCTGCAAATTCCATGGATTTGTAACATAGTGCAGCAGAGAGAACAATGGAGGGAGAGTAAAAATCGTGCTTTTTAACCTGCTTATTTTGGAAAGATCCTCAGCTACTCATGAAAGCCTCCTGGATTTTTTTACTTGGAAAAATCTTTTTTTCTTTTTCTTTTTCTTTGGCAGGAGATCCTTCTTGTCCAGAGTTGCAGTAAGGATTGCCACACCCCCTGTTGTTTGGCAGCTTGCAGGGATGCCTTGTCCAGCACCCTGGCTGAATCAGACCCCAAATCTCTGATCATTTGATCCAGGGTGCAGTATTAGACACCTCATGTGGTAATGCTGACAGTCTGGTCAGAGAAAGAATCAGATAAACTTTCCCAGGCATTGGTCTGGGGGAGATGTGAAAGCTAGGAGAAAGAATTAAAATAATCTTTAATCTTTGCAGTTTTGAACTTGTTGCTTACCTGTAAGATGGGTGTTGTTCCTAATTAGCCAAGGGAGGGAGGGGTGTTGATTGAGGACCCATCAGGTCCAGCTTTCTCAGAACAGTCTATAAAAGAATGTGATGTCTAATAAACTTTGCTATTGCCTTCTGAGAAGATCTTGGAGTCTGCTGCTTTATTCAGTTGTCCCTAATACAATAGCAACAACCTCACACTCCCAGATTTCCAGCTGAACTCCATCTTGTCACACAATCACAGAATGCCCAGGTTGGGAGAGACCTCCAAGATCATGGAGTCCACCCCAGCCCCAGCCCCTCAACTAAACCCTGGCACCCAGTGCCACATCCAGGCTGGTTAAACACACCCAGGGATGGTGACTCCACCACCTCCCCAAGCAGAACATTCCAGAACTTTATCACCCTTTCTGTGAAAAGCTTCTTTCTAATATCCAACCTGAATTTCCCTTGGTGCAGCTTGAGGCTGTGTGCTCTGGTTCTGTCAGTTCCTGCAGACAGAGCCCAGCCCCAGCTGAGCACAGGCACCTTTCAGGAGCTGTGCAGAGTGATGGGGTCACCCCTGAGTCTCCTTTTCTCCAGGCTGAGCACCCCCAGCTCTCTTGTCCCACTTGAGCATCTTTGCAAGCGCAGCTCCTGCTGGAGGCCACAGTCACTAACCTGGCAGAAAGGGCTTTTCAACCCTCCTCTCCCATTGCAGATGTCCACGTGGAGCCCCACAAGAAGCAGCTCCACGTGACCCTGGCCTACCACTTCCAGAGCAGCCACCTGCCCACGCTGGAGAAGCTGGCCCAGAGCATCGATGTCAAGCTGGGCTGTGACTGGGTGGCTGCCATCTTCTCCCGCGACATTCGCTTCGTCAACCACGAGGTAAACTCCTGGAGCTTCTTTCACCCCAAAAAATCACCCCCCCCCTGCTAAGATCCCCTTCCATTTGTGGCAGCAGCTCTCTGATCACAGAGAGCAACACAACTTTCCCAGGCATTGTTCTGTGAGAAGATCAGAGACAAGAATGAGAAACAATTATCTCCACTGGCTGCACCCGGAATTGTGAACACGTGGAATGTGCTATGGAGATTTGTTTACCAAAGGGTGGTTTCTTAATTAGCCAGTGGTGATGGTGTTTTAACTAAAGGACCAATCAATTCCACCTGTGGCGAGCTAGAATATAAAAAAGAGCAATGGGTTTCTTAATAAAGATTATTATTCAGCCTTCTGTAATACTTGCAGTCTATGGTAATTATCACCCAGCCAGGGCCCCGTTTGGTGTGATACCCATTAACAACATTTTGTGCTTTTCTCCCCCAGACTCTGCAAGTGATCTACCCCTACACCCCCCAGAACGACGACGAGCTGGAGCTGGTCCCGGGGGATTTCATTTTCATGTCCCCAGTGGAGCAAACCAGCACGAGTGAGGGCTGGATTTATGGCATTTCCCTTGCCACTGGCTGCTCGGGGCTGCTGCCTGAAAACTACATCACCAAGGCGGATGAATGTGGCACCTGGGTGTTCCATGGGTAGGTCAAGCTGCTCCTCCCCTTTCCATGGCTGCCAAAAGGGGCTCAGGGATGCCTGGAGAGGCTGCCTGGAACAGAGGCTGGGCAGAGTTAGAGGAATAAAAAAGGAATTTATTAAAAGGCCCTCAAAGGATACACCTTGGGCAGTACAAGAGCCTGGCCAAGGCTACACCCAAGATGGACCCCTGGTCATGAGTTTTCACACTTTTATAAGTTTAGGTCCATTTCCATGTTGGGGTTCATTGTCCAATTCCAGCTCCAGGTGATGCAGTCCCATCCTCACAGGATGCTCTCCTCCATTCCCTGTTGGTTGCACTTTTTGGGCCTGGAGCTGCAGTGGGGTCCTTGGTTCTGGGGCTGGAAAAGGATTGTTCTGTGTGCCTGAGCTGGGAGGAGAGCTGCTGACACTTTATGTGAAGTTCAGAGTTCCATACCAACGCAGTACAGAATGTGAAAAATATAAAAGCTCAAACTGAAGGCATCAGCAGCAGCTGGTATTTCACCTGGGGCAGCGAGGAGGTTTGCTGAGAAGGGCACTGAGGGAAGGAGCTGGCACACAGAGCCTCATCTCATCAGCCAAGGAGCAGCAGATGCTCTCCCTTAGCGTGGGGTTAGAGGACAAGGTGATTTTTGCAGCTGAGATGTTGCAGCAGCTCTCTGTGGCTGGCAGGATTGCTGCTGCTTGATGGAGCTGGAGCAGATGGCTGCTGGAGGCCCCTCTGGGGTGGGCCTGCCATCAGCGAGGTGTAAATTTGGGAGTTAATTTGGGAAGAGACATCTTCCGTGCATAATTCCCTGCTGGAAAGGATTCTGGATCAGCAACATTTCTTAGGATATTTAGCAAGATTTTTAGGAGCCTGTTGTTGGCTTCAGTGAGAATGCAGCCCTCACCTTTTGAATAAGGTGATTTTGGTGGAAATTCATTAAACAGAATGCTGGCCCTGAAGTCACTCATTTACCCCTCATTTATCCCTGCCAGAGCAGGGGAGACAAGGCACCATCCAGAAGACAGGAGATGGAACCAGGGTTTTTTTGGGGAAAAGCTTCCAAACAATGACCTGTCCTTAGGAGATGACTAAGCTGGAGCAGCCTCAGCAGTTTGTGTTTTCCAGCAGCATTGGAGACAGGCTGGTGGCTCTTCTCCAGGCACACTGAGAGCTTGCCTCTGCCTCATCACCATTCCCAGCAAATCCTGCCATCTATAAATAGATGGGGAAGCGTTTGTGGTCTTTATTAAAAGGTTTTGAGAGAAAGAAAGGCTCAGAAATTGTGTGGCAGCTCCTGGGGGCAAAGGGAATTGGGGTAACCAAAAAATCCTTGGTATTCTCCAGACCAGTGTCCTTAAAAAATGTCATATGGGCAAGGCAGGAAAGGCATTAAATGGGAGGAAGGGCTGACAGCTGGGAGAAATTCACTTTGTACAGAAATGGAGATGGGTCCTAAGTGAGAACTGAGATTCTGTTCACATTGAGATTCTGTTCACACTGACATATTCAAGTTCTGGGCTCACTGAGGATGGATCAGTGCTGACTCCAGTGCTCCACCTGCATTTAGGCAACAAGGGGAACAATTCCTCAGGGCAGGGCCAGCCCCTGTTGGGAACTCAGGAATACTCCAGTAGCTCAGAGTCATCCTTACACCCTAATTCCAGTAGGTAATAGATCAGGACCAACATCAGAGTGGATTTTTTCCTCCTTTAAATCATATAAATCACGCAGGTGACCTATTTTTGTTCTGCTGGCAGAGTCACTCGGGGCTATTTTACCAGCTGTGAAACCCCTCTGAGATTTTATCCTAACTGCTGCTATCAGGAAGCAGCTCCTGAAGTATTTAAGGCACTGAAAAGTGCCAGCTCTGGCAACTCTTTCTGTCAAAGTAAATGACCACATCCATTACCTGATAATGTTCTCTTTTTTTTTAATGACTAAGCAGAGGTAACTGAGTCAGCAGAGGGTCGAGGCAGCTTCTGTAATTGCCTGTCACACTTTAGTCCCCAGGGTTTTGGTGAAAGTCCTTGAATATCTGGGAATAAGAGCTTTATTCAGAGGGACCATCATTAGGCAAGGCCCTCCAGGGAGAGTGGGGTCTGGTAAATCCCTTTGGCTGCACTTAACAGGAAGCACTGAGGGGAATGAATTCCCAAGCAGGTGGGAAGGGGAACAGGCAGCACTGAAAACTGCAGGCGCAACAGGGCTGAGTCCCTGCCAGGGGTAGAAGCTGTTTTGGGCACAGAAACCCTGAAAACTGCCCAGGGAGAGGCCCCAGCTTTCTGCTGAAGCCACAGCTTGTGCTAGAAGGGTGAGTGCAAACTCCCTGTAGCCATTAATTCCCAAACTTGGGATCACAAGTCCATGGTCAGTGGCATGGGCAGGTCCCCAGGTGATGTTAGTGAGCATCCTGTGGTCATCAGGAAGGTCCTGGCACTTTCCATGAGAATATTCCAGGGTGGAGAGAGCCTCCCAGGCCAAAGTTTGGGATTGTTCTGTGAATTGTTTCCAAGGAAACGACCCATGGAGGTGGAACTGGTCTCCTCACGTGTGTGCATCACCTGCAAGGTGCTCTCAGGGCAGCACTAAAACCCAAATAGTAATGAAATAGCATCACAACAGTAATTACCACCAGCTCCTGAAGGCTACAGAAACATCCTGAGAGCAGCCTGAGCACAAAGAGCAGTCCCAAACACAAAGTTTTTCTATTTTTGGCAGGTCCTACTCCATTCTGAACACCTCATCTTGCTCATCCCTTCAAGCCTTTGCTGATGGAGCTCTGGAGAGAAGGCAGCAGGAAGAGCAAGGGCCAGGGGACGCTGGGCCACTCACCATCATCTGCCAGAACGTGCAGGTAGGGACCCCACAGCCAGAAATCATTAGGGACAAGCTTCCAGGGAATGGATTTTCCCCAAAAATTTATCTTTTCACTCCCTACAGCACAAATTAGAGAGTTTTTGAATGACACAACCCCTTCCCCAGACTGCCTCTACAGCTGGGCTGGCAGAACCCCATCCTCTGCCCCCTTCAGCAGCTTTATACCTCCTATATTAAATGTAAATGTACCAGGATTATATGTATTTATAAATGTACCAGGATTATAAATTCCCAAAGAGCCCCACAAACCCATAAAAGCAATAAATCCTGCAGCCTTCCCTGTGATGTTTGCACAAGGGCAAAGCAGGAGGAGCCTGGTGCTGGCTCCTGTGGCTTGCTCAGGTGTCTCTCCACTCTGCTGAAGGTCAAACCTGCTGTCACTTTGATGCCTGGAGAGGCTGCCTGGAACAGAGGCTGGGCAGAGTTACAGGAATAAAAAAGGGATTTATTAAAAGGCCCTCAAAGGTTACACCTTGGGCAGTACAGGAGCCTACACCCAAGATGGACCCCTGGTCACGAGTTTTCACACTTTTATAAGTTTAGGTCCATTTCCATATTGGGGTTCATTGTCCAATTCCAGCTCCAGGTGATGCAGTCCCACCCTCCCAGGTTGCTCTCCTCCATTCCCTGTTGGTTGCACTTTTTGGGCCTGGAGCTGCAGCGGGGTCCTTGGTTCTGGGCTGGAAAAGGATTGTTCTGTGTGCCTGAGCTGGGAGGAGAGCTGCTGGCACTTTATGTGAAGTTCAGAGTTCCATACCAATGAAATCCAGAGTCTGGAAAATATAAAAGCCAAAACTGAAGGCATCAATTCCCTTGCAGCCCCTGAGGATAAGCAGCCAGCCGGGCCCTCAGAAGCGCTGCCTGTTCGTCTGCAGGCACGGCGAGAGGATGGACGTGGTTTTTGGGAAGTACTGGCTCTCCCAGTGCTTCGATGCCAAAGGTGAGCCCAGGGGTGCTGCACACAGGTAAAACCTTATCAAAGAGAGGCTAATAATAATAATGTTGTAGCTGAGAGAATGTTGTAGCTGAGATGGTCACAACACAAAGCAACACACTCCATTTTCAGAAGGCTTCAAGCCTGTTTTTATTACAGCATGCATGCTTTTTATACATTCTTACAAAATTCTTCAGTTTACACTTTACTCACTGGTCAGGAAAGACAAGCAAAGTGCTCATTGGAACAGGCAGGTTGCAGGTTTCTCTTATTTATCCTTCTTTATTTCTTGTTTTCTACGTCAACGACCTTGGTAGAAAATTCCTTCGGGGTCCTCTTATCAAACTTCTCTCTGGCTCACAGAAGTTGCTGTAAAACCTCTTCCACATTATAAAATGAGGCCTTGCTATTTCTGCTGAATTAACAGGTAGCCTGTTCAGTTTCCACAGAAAAGAACCATGAGAATGGGTTTACACAACAATCTGTTCTTGTGAAAAGCCAGTTTGCATCTGTGAAAACGAAGAAATCTGTCCTGTGAGAATCCACCAAGAAAAAATGCAAAAACCCATGTCAAGAGAGCCTTAGCAGGCACACACACCAGCAATGAACTGAGTGGCAAGAAAGTTATCAACCAATTAGAATAAAACATAACTTGGAAAACTGGATTAAAAATAGGCTGTAACATTAAAGTGGAGCCTTTGCAGCTGGAACTTGGAAATGTTCTGCCTGTTGTTGTTCACTGTTATTGTTTTATGGGGGTATCCCAGGATTTCATGGGGGAAGGAGAAGTGGCCACTGCCTGGTGTGGAAGCTGTGGGTTTTATCATGAAATGATGGTTTTGTGCAGCCAGCAGCAAGTCATGTAGGGAGGAAATACTCCATCTGGCAATATTTGGGAAAATATTGCAGGAGGGATTACACTCTGCAGTTACATCAGCAAAGAGAAAATGCAGTCGTGATGTTGGTAGTCAGTGTGCAATGAAAACATTTGCTGCCATCAAAGAAAAATTTTGCACTGCTGGCTCTCATGAAATGGAGCCATTCACTTGTTAAATGAAAATAACACTGCCCAGAGTGGTTTTTGGGGCATAAATTGCTGATTTCAACCCAGTATTATGCTCGAGTTTCAGACTAGTGAACAAATTATAACTTCAGGCTGTGTTGGCCTTGGAGCTGATCAGAAATCTGTCCTAAAAGACAGATTCCTCTATTCAAAACCAATAATACCTTGCAGTAAAAGGATGATTTCACAACTCCCTTCTTTCTAAACTGTGACTGAAGAGCTCTGCCCTTCCGGCCTCCTGTAAAAGTGTAATGTTTGTTGTGGGATAGAAATGACATTCCCTTGGGAAAACCGGTCCTAAAAAAATATATTTCAGAACCTTAGCAACATTCTGTGCTGACTTTGAGCTGGTGAGAGCTGTTTAATTTTAATTTTGTGAGATTCCTGATGGATTTACGAGCCAGGCCTCGTAAATTACAAAGCACAGCCGAGGTGGTGGGAGAGGGGAAAATCAGGTGTGATGTTCCTGCCTCTGTCTGGGGGAATAATTCCAGCTTGGCACCTCTCCCTGCAGGCAGGTACATGCGCAGTAACCTGAATATGCCTCACAACTTACCTCAGAGGAGTGGTGGTTTCAGGGATTACGAGAAAGATGCTCCCATCACCGTGCTGGGCTGCACCCAGGCGAGGCTCGTGGGTAAGTGCTGCTCAGCAGGCAGAGCTTGCAGCTGAAGGAGGGGGGATTTGGGGAAGGAATTGTTCCACGTGAGTGTGGCACAGGTTGTCCATCCATGGAAGTGTTCAAGGCCAGGTTGGGCAGGGTTTGGAGCAAGTTGGGGTAGTGGAAGGTGTGCCTGCCTGTGGGGTTTTTGGTTTTTTCCAGCCCAGACCATTCCATGGTTCCATGAAGATCTTGCCCAGGAGGTGTCACTGTCTTCCTCCCACACCCCCCATCAGGGAAAAGAATAGTGCAAGGCAGGAAAAAATGGATTGGATGCCCTGAGCTAACAGAATTTAAAATTTTCAAGGAACTTTGCAAAGTCCCTTCACCTTCCCCAGCAATTTCCTTCCCTCTTCCAAAAGAAACCTCATCTTCTTTCAGCTGCTGCAGCTGAGGAAAAGGCAAAGCAGAAATGTAGGACATGGGGGAAATCAGAGCCATCAAAGGATGGGTGCCTTGGGAAGATTTTGTTATTATCCACATTGTGGAGAAATGCAGCAGTGTGGCTGTCACCTCCTTCAAAATCTGCTTTTTTCCCCCCAGTTTGCCACACCAGCATCCTTTTATCAGTCTGCCTGGCTTTATATTGTCACAAATCATTTCCAGTGTTCTCCCACCCTCCCCATCCTCATCCCTGACTCCTGAGCCTGCTGGTTTGTGCACAGACAGAAAATCCTTTGCCTGTCACACATCTTGAGAGCTGTGATGGGGGAGCCAGCCCCTCAAAGACACGAGCTCTGAGCATTTCCTCCAAATCCTTCCGAGCACTCCTTGCTGGTCACATCCAAACTGGGGCAGCTAAAATTATCCTGCCTTTTTTGAACACAAATAAATCACAGTGCAGCAGCAGGAGGATGCTCAGGCTGCACATGGCAGCGGGCTTTGCAGTCTGCACAGGGCAGAAGGGACCCTGTGAGTGTCACAGTGTCACAGCACACGCTGCCTGTGGCATTCAGGTTAAAAGGACACACTCTGGGTGGCACTGAAGAGCTCCAAGGACACTTTGCTGGTGGCATTTGAGGGGTCTGTGGACACCTTTCCAGGAGGCATTCAAGGGCCTGAGGATGCTTTGCTGGTGGCTTTGAAGAGGTCCAAGGACACATTTTGCTGTGGCACTTCGGGGTTCAAGGACACACTTTGGTAATGGCAGTGAAGAGGTCCAAGGACACACAATTTCTGACATTAAAGGGGTCCAAGGACACACAGTTTGTGACATTAAAGGGGTCCAATGACACTTTGCTGGTGGCATTAAAAGAGTTTGAGGAAACACTTTGCTGGTGGCAGTAGAGGAGTCCAAGGGCACACTTTGTGGGGAATTAAAGGGGTTTGGGGGCACACTCTCCTGGTGGCAATGAATGGGTCCAGGGACACTCTGCTGGTGGCAATAAAGGGGTCCCAGGACCCACTTTGCTGTGGCATTCAGGGATTAGAGGACACAGTTTGCTGGTGGCATTAAAGAGCTCTGAGGACACACTTCAGTGCTGGCATTGAGGGGGCCTGAGGACACACTTTGTGGGGCATTAAAGGGGTTTGGGGGCACACTCTGCTGGTGGCAATGAAGAGGTCCAAGGACACATTTTGTGTGGCATTGAAAGGTTCCAAGGACACACTTTATGTGCCATTAAAAGGGTTCAAAACTCACATTTGGCTGGTGGTACTGAGGGGGTCTGAGGACACACTTTGCTGGTGTCCATTAAAGGGGTTTGAGGACACACTTTGCTGGTGGCATTCAAGGGTCCAAGGACACACCTGGTGTGGCATTAAAAGGTTCCAAGGTCACACTTTATGTGCCATTAAAGGGTTCCAAGGTCACATTTTGCTGGTGGCACTGAGGGGGTCTGAGGACACACTCTGCTGGTGGCATTCAAGGGTCCAAGGACACGGCTGCACTGTGGTGGCACCGTGTGACCTTCACATAACTGCTGTGATGACCCAAGCCTGTGAGCAGCTCCTGTGACAGAGGGGTGGCAGATGTCCCTCTCCTCAATGTCCCCACTTCTCTCAAGACATTTCTAGGTCAGCCTGCCATGGTGACAGCCTTTGTCAGGAGGAATGTCCCCTCCTTGCTGCCACTCCTGTTCCAGAAGGAAAATGTGGCTGCTGCTCACTGCAAGCCTGAGCAGATCCCTGCTCTCCTTGGGTTCTGCAGGAATATTAAAAACCCTGATACAGGAATATAGGAATATTAAAACCCCTGATATTAACATGTAAAACCCCAATGCAGGAATTTTAAAACCCCTGATGCAGGAATATTAAAAAACCCTGATGCAGAAATACTAAAACCCCTGATACAGGAATATAGGAATATTAAAACCCCTGATATTAACATATAAAACCCTGATACAGGAATATAGGAATATTAAACCCCCTGATATGGGAATATTAAAACCCCTGATATTAGCACATAAAACCCCAATGCAGGAATATTAAAACCCCTGAATACAGGAATATAGGAATATTAAACCCCCTGATATTAACACATAAAACCCCAATGCAGGAATATTAAACCCCCTGATATGGGAATATTAAAAACCCCTGATACAGGAATACTAAAACCCCTGATACAGGAATATAGGAATATTAAAACCCCTGATATTAACACATAAAACCCCAATGCAGGAATATTAAACCCCCTGATATGGGAATATTAAAACCCCTGATACAGGAATATAGGAATATTAAAACCCCTGATATTAACATATAAAACCCTGATACAGGAATATAGGAATATTAAACCCCCTGATGTTAACACATTAACAAGCCTGGCAGTGGAGGTGATCCTTATCTCATTTTGGTCCCCCAGCTGTGTAATGAAATGCTGATTTGTGCTAGCAGAGAACCCAGCCCACTGAATTCAGCTGGGTTTGAGTCGTGTTGAATCATTTGATTTACGGCTCACAAATGAAATGAAATCAAATCCAAGACCTTTACACTTTTTCTGGCTGCTTTTTTTTTTTTTT
>VZRH01002105.1:15541-40585 GCA_013397555.1 Urocynchramus pylzowi
GGGACACCCCCGGCACGCCTCTGCCGCCGCGCCGCCCTCCTCCTCCCTCCTCCTCCTCTTCCTCGCCGCCTCTCCTCTTCCCCCGCGGCTAGGCGAATATCCCGGGGGAGGCAAGATGGAAGAAATCCTGCGAAAGCTGCAGAAGGAGGCGTCGGGGAGCAAGCACAGGGCCATCAAGGAGAGCTGCACCTGGGCCATCGGTAAGGGGCGCGGGCGGCGGCGCCGGGCTGCCCGCGGGGGAGCCGAGCGGGGCGGGAGCCGCCGATGGAGCGGTTTTGTAACGCAGGGGGCAGGGAGACCTCAACAAACTTGTTCCGCGCTAGGGAGAGCCTCCCAGCTGAGCCTCCCGCGGCTGGGAAGGGAGCGGAGCACCTGGGCCGTTCAAAATGCCCGGGAGCTCCGCGCTGCTGGAAGTGGCCGTGGCACCTGCTGCCGGTCCCGGAGAGCATCCGCGTCCCTCGGCTTCCCCACCGCCTGGATCTGCTTCGTGGCTCGTGCGAGGCAGATATACGGGTATCGGTAGCTGCCAGTTTCCGTGTATGTTTTGGAGGTGCTATCTTTTTCTTTAAAGGCCCCCTCCCTCCCTTAATTCATCGTAAAAACATGCAGTACAGATTTTATGCTGGTTTATGCTCGGGAATCTATTTTAAAAGCTAGAAGTTTTGTTTTCCTGGATTACATGAGGTCTTTAATCCCTGCAATATAATGATCAGTATAACGAGTTAATCTTTCAAGGGAGTACAAGCTTAGGTACATTTTAGCACCCACCCATTTTCGGAGATTGTTGGTAGCTTGAAGTGTTTTTTGACATTTACAACCTGGAACACTGATTAGCAAGACTCTTAATTTAAATCAGCATAACTGGGATGCTTTCAATTGCTTTAAATTTTTTGTTTTTTATCCATGCATAGCTACAACATTCTGTGGTAGATCAGACCTGTTGCTGTCTTATTACTGGCCTTTCATCTTGATGTTGCATGAGTTGCTTCGTTAATTGCATGTTAGTCTGGCACAGCAGCCATGCAAGTATCCTTTATACTGTTCCAGTTTCAGTGGATGTGCTGCCGAGGTGCTGATAAATGAAAGGGAAAAGATGGCACTCGATGCCTTCTCATTGAGCATGCAGTGTCCTGACAGATTTATGCAAAGCTTTGGCAACTCAGAGCAGCAGTGGTTGTTGTTCTGTCAGGTGTAAACTTTAGGATCATTGGCTTGGAGGCTGTAGCCAGATGTATTAACTGTGGTTGAACTCAGAAGTTTCTTTTAAAAGCCCTGTTGTTTCCTTTAATTATACAGAAACCTTGGATTCTCCCGATGCTGCTATCAAGATACCTCCATATCAGCTGAGGTAAGAATATTGAACTTGAGTTCTGTAGAGTTTGTGCATATTTGTAAAATTGAATCAAAATTTTTGAATTAAAAGTAAGGCAGACAGAGGAGCAGGCTACATCTATGTGATTTCTGTAGTTTGTAGATATACATATCTAGGCTGGTAGAAGTAGATAATTTTCTGATGAGCCCTTGGCCTTTGGCCCTGAATGAAATGTAAGAAAATGTGTTAAAATGGGCATGAGTATGTATAGTGTTGACATTGGTTAGAAAGGAGTGCTGTCTTATGGGCTAAAGAGTTTCCCTGCTAAATTCCATCTTTCAGTATCAGCAATGATGCTTCTTAGTTCTTCTCAGTGGGATTGTGTTCTTTTAAATCTAAATCAGGTTTTGTTACTGAAAATAAAGATTCCAGAAACTAAAAAGTTATATCACCATATAGCTAGGACACTGACTAGGAACTAAAATAATACAGTTTCTATGCCTACTTCTTCCTATAGTGTGCTAGATTACCCTGAGTGAGCCTTCTTCCTTCTTCCCACCTCCATTTGTACACATATAAAATGGGAGAGGTGGCATGGCCCTGATTTGTCTAGCTATTTAAAATCTCATTTTGGAAATTATCCTTGTTATGGAGTAGGTAAATAGGCAAAATTATTCACTGTCCTTTCTGACAGAAGCATTAGGAGTCATCAAAGGAAACTAGCAAGTGCACTGTTTAAAACAGAAGCACGTTCTTTCATACAGCTTAATAGTTAAGATGTGAAATGCTTAGGCTTGCCTTATTAGAGAATGTAATGGGTGCTGAAGGATTGCATGCTTGCAAAAACCACCTCAACAAATCCATGGAAGAAATTGATTGAAATCTATCAGATGCACAGGTACTGTTCTTATTCAGAAGTACTAAGATCAGAGGTGATCGAGTTTATAAAGGAGGATGTAGGAATGTTGCTGTATGTTTGGCCTGTCTTGTCATCCTCTCAGGTATCCACTGTGAGCTGCTGACACGGGGAACATTTTTTTTTGCTACAATATTACTCTCCTGGGAGTGTTTTTATTACCTTTAGAATCCCTGCTGCTCCTTTCATATATACTTTGCGAGGAAAGTTGGGGATTGAAGAGGTAGTTATTCCAGAGCAGTTGCCAAACAGGGAAAGAATAGGAGCAGTTTTTTGGCACTCTAAATTCCTGTCAGCTGCAGTCCACAAGAGGCCTCACATCAAATGGGGGATGGATGTTGCACAGGTCTGACATGACCAGTGCCAGACACAAAGCATTTCCAGCACAGGATGGAAACAGCTGGTTGACTAATTCTCAATAGGTCCACTAGATTTACTTGACACTGTGGCTGGAGAAAACTTGGCTCTTCACCTTCCCATTTATCAGCCTTTAATATGGTGTGTGGTCTGTGTCTTTAAGTGCTATTGTCATTCCCTATGAATTAGTTAGCTAGCTGTTACCACATTTATTTCTTTTCCCTTGCCTACTACCTCCTTACAGAGAGGCCTTTTTCTCTTCTTCCTCCAGTGTTCTTAATGATGTATTTGTTTAGTTAGGATTTTTTTTCCACTTTAAATCTCACTTTTTTAAAATAAAGTTAATAACTTTCAAGGTATAGCTATGATTAAATAAGCTCTTAATGTTAGACTTGTCAGTAGCAATGCACTCATTATCACTGGATGTTTTGGAAAATGAAAGGTACACAAGAGGATCTGGACATAAGCTTTTGTTGTGGGGTTCTTGGTCAGGCTCAGCCACACAGCCTTAGATAATGTGGGAGATGTTGCTAAACATACCCTTCACCCTCTGATAACAAGGTACTGCCAGGCTCCAGATCAGCACACTGGGCCACATCTTGGGCTGGAGTTCGCCTGCACGACGTGCAAATTAGATAAAAATTCTTTGCTTGGTATTTGTTCCAAAGCAGCACCATGATGGCTTGGTGCCTAATGCTGGAAAAGAATAGCCTGGAAAGTAGAGCAATGGCTGTGACCAGAAGCACAGCTGAGATACAGGATGGAGATGTCCTGGCCGTGCCTCTTTTCTGCTTTCATCTTACATCAGGTGCAGGTTGTATCAGCTGCTGTAACACAGATCAGCCTCTGGCTGCTCATCCAGTTGGAATCTTAATCTACACTTCACACTTAGGTTCTTTTCTTTCTAGAACTGAAGAATGAAGGCTGCTCACAAGAATGAGAATATGTAAACTCTATACTCACTTCTTTCTTACTTGTAAAATAAAAAGCCATCTTCTGCTTCTGACACCCCAGTTCTAGATGAGTAGAGGTTCTTCATAAAGATGTGTTTTGTAAAATTGTGGTCCTAGTGTGATAATGGGGAAGACAAGGTGTCTCTGCTTTTCCTCAGACTATGAGCATTTGAGTTCAAGGGGTTTTTGACATGTATTATATCAGCTACATACTTATCTCCACTGTAGTATTGGGGTAGACTGTGTTCTGTCTTGTTCCTGACCTGTCCATAGTTTCATCTTGTATTGGGCTTGTGTTACTGAACATGAGGCAGATCACATTACAGTTCCTTGATGTCTGTGCAATTAACTGGGGACATCAGCTGTAGCATTTGCATGGGAGCTGTTTCCAGCAGTTATCTGGTAGCAGTTTAGATAGCACATGCCTGCTATGTTTGGGAGCACCTTTTGCCCCAAGGGAGTCCCAGTGACTGACCATCCAGACTGGAATGTAATTATTTAATTAGTTTGATAGAGATCTGTTGGGTATATCTTCAGGGAGTTAGACTATTTTGCTGTTCAACTTCCTTTGATGTTAATTGGACTTATGAATCAAAATCCCCGTTAATGACCTTGCATATTGATTCTAGTGAGGGTCATTATTTAAATGTCTCACTTCATAAAGAAATACAAATCTCCAACAAACACAGAGTTTCCCACCAAGTCTTGTCAGCTCTGCCTTGAGATGGGAATGTGTGTGTGATTTTTCAGTACTTTTAACTTATGATCAGAGCATTGGGCAAAGGTGTGAGACAGTAACAAAGATTTAAGTGGATCAGGATGGAAATTGCCTTAAATCAGTTCAAGGCTTTGCTGTAGATGTTCCAGGAATTCTTGTGAAAGGAGAGTCACATAACCCATTGGTAACTAGCCTCTTGTGATCTGTCTAGTATGATGGTATCTGTCTCTGAACATGAGTTGTGAAAATTGGATATATACTAAGTGCTTAAGGAGGCTGGGAGGCTGACTTATAAATAATGAATTAGATAAGAGAAATTGATGTGCTTGTGTTTTAATTGGTGAATTGATCACATGGAAAATAGCTTAAGAGACCTTAATGTTGTCTGCCAGCAAGCAGTTGTTTGCTACTCAGCTGGGCTATATTCACTTCAGCATTTTCAGGATGGCAAATTCTCCCCTAAGGCCAGCCCTATACACTGAACAAGGCTCTCTTCTTGGCTTGTTGTGATTTTAGAGGCTGAAATATGAGCTATAAAAGGTAACTGAACAGACACAAGAAAATGAGCTTTGAAAAAGAATGTTTGATTGGAGCAGTTCAATACTCATGAGGATTATCTACATATCAGAGGATAAAATAAGAGGCTAGACAGCAGTTGCCAGTCACATACTGCTTTGAAAAAACTTGAGATTGCCAGAGTTTCTTGGAATGCATTATGTCATTAAGTCGTGCCTTATAGGCTGTGTAAAACTTAGACTTGCTATCAGCACAGACTTTGCTGGAAAGAAGAGATTGGTTGGGACTTCTGAAGGGGCTTTCATTTTGAAAGAAATGCAAATTGGGTTTGCATGGCCAGGTTTTGGTAGCAGGAGGGGCTACAGGGGTGGCTTCTGTGAGAAGCTGCCAGAAGCTTCCCCCATGTCCAGCAGAGCCAATGCCAGCTGGCTTCAAGACAGAAGTGCCCCTGGCCAAATCTGGGCTAGTCAGAAATGGTGGCAACCCCTCTGTGATAACAAATTTAAGAAGAAGAAAAAAAGTTGTTTTGCAGATATAATTGCTTCCTGAGAAGAGTGGGGTGAGAATATGTGAGAGGAACAACTCTGCAGACACCAAGATCAGTGAAGGACAAGGACAAGGTGCACTAGGTACCTGAGCTCAGATTCCAGTGAAACCCGTGGTGCAGACCATGGGGAAGCAGCTGTGCCCCTGCAGCTCATGGAGGTCCATGGGAGCGCAGAGATCCACCTGCAGCCCGTGGAGGAGACTCACACTGGAGCAGGGGGATGCCTGAGAGGAGGCTGTGAGCCTGTGGGAGGCCTGTGCTAGAGCAGGTTCCTGGCAGGTACCTGTGGACTCATGAACAGAGGAGCAGGTTTCCTGGTAGGACTTCATCCTTGTGGAGGACCCATGTTGAAGCAGGCTGTGGGTCCTTTCCCTAAGCCATGGTAGGAAAAATGTGTGATGAACTGACCATAACCCACATTCCCTGACTCCCTCTGTCTCTAGGTGGGAGGAGGGAGGAGTGGGGGGGGAAGGTGTTTAGGTCTTATTTTACTTCTCATTACCCTGCTCTGGTTTTGGTAATAACAAATTCAATTAGTGTCTCTAATTTGAGTCAGTTTTGCCTGTGGCAGTATCTGGAGAGTGATCTCTCTCTGTCCATATCTCAAACCATAAACCCTTCATTATATTTTCTCTCCCCTGTCCAGTGGGGGAGGGGAGTGACAGAGTGGCTTTGGTGGGAGCCTGGCATGTAGTCAGGGTCAACCCTGAGGGACTAAAATCCCTCTTATATTTTTCATTGGCCTTTTAGAAGTGATCAATATTTCTGGAGATTACAGCTAGAAAGTAAGAAGTCAGTGAGGAGCAGAATCCTGTGTAATAACCAGTTCATGTCCAATTCTGTCTCTTCCTGCTTGTATCCCAGTGTTAATCATGTTGGTGCTGGCTTTTGAGGGCAGTTTGTGAACTTTTTCTATAGTCATGGAGATGTGGGGAGGAGGACATTTGGGGATGGAAGTGGTAGTTCTACTCTTTTTTTTTTGGGGGTATCTCTAGATTAGCATCTGACATACTTCTTTAGAAGTATGCAGTTTATAATCTCTTAAATAAAACAACATGCTCACTCATTTTACCTTACATGTGCTCAACAAATAATAAAAGCAGTAATTGTGGTGTGATCATCACCAAATAAGCAATGCTATAGAGACTTTCAATCCAATTAGCTTTGCAGGTAATTCATCCACTTACAGAATCTTGAGTCTTGGAATGCATTTCACCTTCTTTATTGTGAAGAAATGTTTGTGATTTCATCGTTTATGTCTTCTGCTAGCTCTTAATTTTGTTCATGTTTTCTGTTAGTTTCTTTCTACTGGGAGAGAGAGGCTAGGAAAGCTGATACATACATAGCAGATCCCCTGAACAGAAGTAAGGAGTGGGGAGGGAGGAATGGTTGTCTCTGAGGGTTTTTTCCTGGGGGGTGGTTTTAGCATATCTCTCTATTTTACTCTTTCTCTTTTTTAAAAACAATTTGTTTCCTGCTCTTGCTGCCACAACCACCTGGCATTAGGTGCTCCTGTGCTTTCTTCCTGGATGTGACTGCTGGATGTGACTCATGCTGCTCAACCATTACATGGTCACTATCTGCCATTCAGCAAGTGAATTATGAGTTCCCTGGTAGGCAGCTGGCCAAGAAGAGATTCTAGTGACAGTGTGGATTACTGACCTTCATCTCCCATGCTGGCAGTTTAAAGCCTGGATCCAGACTTTTGGGAGCACTTATGTAGTCCATTTGGTGTTTTGGATGGTGTGTATGCACTGTCTTGATTTAAAATTTTGCATTCTCAGTTCTAATGTTGAGGAGTAGATGAGGGAAGGAAATTAGTGTTTAGAAAGGCAATGTCCCACTGATACAGTATTTGGATCAATATGCATGTTTAATCTGGGATATGTAAGGGGCCCTATTTCTTGTCCAATGGGCAGGTATTTTTATCTCAGCAAAATTTTGTGTCTGTTCTGCAACCCCAAAAGACAGTAGTGTTGGAGAGGAAAGGGATATGTAAGGTCAGCCTCAGGAGCCCCTGAAAACCTGTTAGCTGGGGATGTGACTCCTGAATGTATCGAGCAAAATTTAGCATTGTTATGAAAAAAGACACGTGGTTTCTGTTACTCTCACTTGTGAGTTTGAATGAGGTTTTTTCCTTTGGTTTCAGTGGTGGTTTTTTTTTAAAGAGCAGTGTTTGCTCTTTCTGAAGCTAACTTACTGCCTCTCCTGGTGTTCTTTGTATTAGTGAACCATAATAATCACCACTGTCTTGGGTCTTTGCTCCTTTTATAGGGACAAAAGACCTGAATGAATTTTAGAACAATGAATTTGTAAAAATTCATTCTACTTTTGTGTCAAAAGCCCACAGTCTTGGCTGGGCTGAAGTTAATTTTCTTCATGGGAGCTGGTAGAATGGGAGTAGGGAGCGGCTGGGTGGGGCTGAGGATGAGAGCAGCCATAGTTTTAGCTGTCTGACCTCTAACAACAAATGCAACTGAAATATTGACCTAAGGTTCTAAGGATGATAATGGGATAGCAGTATGTGTGTTTGTTTTAAACATTTGATCACTTTCAGTGCTTGCAGAAGAGAAGACAATGAGAACATCATGAAGCTTTTGATAATTGCCTTAGAGAATGAAATATGGTTGGGGGCGGGAAGAGGTGTGGCACTGAAACTGAGAGGACTGTTTTCCTGCTAAATGCTCTGCTCTGATCTTTGTGTGATGCTGTGCAAGTCATGACTTTTCTTTGTTTTGAAAATGAAGGGGTGAAAGGGAATAATGAAAGTCTTTTCTCACATTTCCTTTATTTACATTCCATGGAAAGTAACAAAGCTGCAGGAAATTCACTACCTTTCATTTCCTTCAATGTTTGTTTGCTTAAGAAACTGAATATGCTGAAGTGCAGTGAGGATAAAATTACGTAATGCATTGCAAACATGGGGATATTTTTAGCAACCATCCCTTGGGTCTGTCAAGACTTAGAACTGAACTGCTGTGAAAGTTGAATGGCATTGCAGATTACAGCATTGACCTTCAAAATGTAACTAGTAATGACCAGAAATACACCTCATTCTCCCATTTCTTCATCTGTAACTCACAGCTGCAGTGGAGAAAATAAGGTAATTTGCAGGATGTCCGTGTGATGGTACCTCTGTGTCTCTTTTTCCATTCCCTCAGCCTGCCTTCTTCCAGCATTGTAAAACTTCTCTTGATGGAAGCTTAATTCTCATAAAACACTTTATTTGTTATTTTGTACTTAAAATTTGAAACAAAATGCTTTCACTAAACAAATCCTTAGCTTCCCTTCCAGAGTTACCAAATATAGGGAAGAGAGGTTTCATGGAATAGTTTGATAAGCTTTCAAAATGGTGAAAATTTCAAAATTGTGACAAGCTGAGCAAGTCCAGCTCAGGATTGCTTTATGATTAAGACCTGGTGAGGTTTACATGTGTTATCAAGCTCCTTAAGAGCAGAGTTTGTAAGTGATTATAGATGCCTTGTGCACAAAAGGCAAATATCTGTGGGGGTAGATGTTCTAGGGAGAGCAATGATAACGTGTCAGAGATTACACTAGAGCTTTGGAGACTGAAAGCATCTGATTATTATTTTGGCCTTGTCCACCTGACTTTAATATTGTGTAGAATCTTCTGCTGTCTCTCTTCCTCTTCTCTCAAGTAAAAGTACACCTTGTGTTTATAGGTTTTTTTTGTTCTGTTTTGTTCTCATCTTGACAACAAGCTCCTATCTAGGAACTTTGTGTTTCTGTTAAAATCAAGATGTTATTAGCTAGTATAGCAAGGGGGCAAATGACCTCAGAAGTGCTCTCCAGCTGAGTGACTATGGTGAGCTACTTAATTGTGATGGTATGAATTCTGTGGTCTTGGCTGCACTGGGTTGGCTGGAAGATTAAATTGCTCATGTTTGCCTTTCCCATGAGTAGAGTTATGCTGCTTCTGTAGTGGCAAATTCATTTATCTTAGAAAGGATGTAAATAAAAAAGATTATAAATACCATTATGTCACTTCTTTAATACCAAGCAGTTTTAAATTGCAATCTCATTCATGATTCCAAGTTGAAAAAAGAATTATTAAAGTTCTAGCTAGGAAACTGTGTGAAATTACATTTAGGCATTATTCTGCCCTTTTTTTCCCCCAGTGTTATTAAACATCCTCTGATAAGGAACTCATATTTGCCTGCAAAGGCAGGCTTATTTGGGTGAAGACTTTGTGTATGGGTTTGAAAAGCAAGAGGATTGAAGGGAAGAGGGAATACATGAAAAAAAGAGGAAGGAAGAATTAAATACTGAGTTGGATGGAGTTGAGAGAGAGCTGATGTCAGCAGCTGAGGTGAGAAAATTGGATATGGAAAGAAAAGGATTGTTAACCTTAAGTCAGAGGAGAAGCAGACTTTCAATTGTAACTGGGTAAAAACAAAGAATTTTGTGCTCTGTAGGAAGGAAAAGAATGAGATTAAAAAAAAAAAATAAGATGCAAGTGGTGAGACAGAAAAATAAAAAGGCCTTCAGCCAGAAATTACAATTTCTTTAGTTATTAGTAAAGGTGGAAGCTCACCTGATGTGTGCAAATATATGAGGCAAATCTCATGATATGGGAAACATGCCCACAAGTGTCTGTGTTTGTGAGTAACTGGAATAAAATCCTGGCCCTGTTGATGCAAGTCAGCATTTATATACACATAATTTGGCAACAGTCTCCCAACTGTTTTCTTTTTTTTTTTTTTTTTTTTTTTTTTTCCAGGACCTGTAAAGTGCAACACTGAGTGCTTGTTCATTCTTATCTAGCACGGTAGCACCAAAGTTGTCTAACGGTGCATGATCATCTTGTAGTGGCACAGTGTCATTAAGATAATTTGGTTTTTTGGTTTTTTTTTCTTGAAAACGAGGGTTCTAAACTGGAAGGCTTCAGATTTTGTCTTTTGTCCTGTTGCTCTACTATGTTTCTAAGTACTACTGACAAACTTGTATTTGCATAGAGGTACAAATTTTAGTGCTGGAGGGGTCTGTTGTAATCGTCTGGTTTGACTTCCTGCATTGTGGAGGTGGAAGAACTTGCCCTATATTTATATACTGTGGATTCCAAACCTCTCTCCAACCTCAGCTTGACTGTAATTCTCTTTGTAAATGGGATGATCATATTTCTGCAGTAATCGTTTCTCTAGAATGTGAGCAAGGACTTAAGTCTTCCTTCTTCTTGGAGAGTTGTTACTTGAAAAGCGATGCATTTATTCCATGTTCCTAGTCCAGGTTTTAAATACTTCCATTATGCCTAAACTTGTTGGTGAAATCTTTTATCAACGTTCTCTAAACTAGTACAGGAAAAAATGTTTATGTTTCTATTTTTATATGTACATGTGTTCATATATACAACACTAGAATTTGTTTTATGTAAATTAAATCATTCCTATTTGTGCAAGGACAGTGTTTGCTTCTGTTTGGTTTACTTAAGGGTAGCAGCTGTGGGTACTTGCAGAATTCTGAGAATTCATTTCTACTAATTATTTTCTCATCATGGGCCAGCCCTTCTTCTTGAGTAAGTGATGCTAATAATATTACACTGTGCTACTCTGTTCTTTTTAAGCAGCCAAGACGGAGAAAATCAGAACCAAAGTCGTTGGTTACTGACTGTATGTCAGACTTTGGCTATGACTGTTATCCTGCCTAATAAAGAGTGTATCAGAAAATGGCAACAGTGCTGAATCAAATTCTTATCTGTTCTTTGACTGGGCTGTGAATTATTCTATGGAATGCAAACTGGATGCTGATAAGGCCTTGACGTTCTGAATTTTACTTCTCCTATGTAATTTTCAGCAGGAAAATAATGCAGAGAGCTGTCTTATTTTTAATCTTTAATTTTCAGAAATGGGATTAAAATAATAGGATTATCACCATTTTCATGAAGGGAATAATGCTTCATTTATCATGCCCCTTTCCCTAAGTCAAGGAGGGGAAGGTGGGCTGTGAGGCTGTATTCCAGGCACTAACAACAAGGAGTTAAAATTAGGCAATTTCCTATCTTCATTACAGTTTTTATCATGAGAGTGAATTAATGAGCCATTCTTCTTTTCTCACTAAAGGCTTTTTTGTCATTACAATGAGAATAGAAAGATTTTTATGATCTCTCCACTTACAATAGTAATTTGTCTTGCTCTGACCTTTCTGGCAGTCTGTTTTGACTGACCTGCCATAGCATCCCTTATTCCAGACCTGCAGGGAAAGAGGTAGGTTGATAGGTTGACAAGCCACAGCAAGCTTGGACAACCAGAAAGGTCATTGTAACCTAGTGTGCTGAAAGTAAAGGCTGTGTGTGTTCTCATCACTCATTCTGCAGTTGGCAAAGTTGACAGTCGTGGAGTGAGGTAGCTCAGGAGGGACAGCCTGTGCTCTGGGAGGTACTGGCCCTGGATTATGCACTTGGCTGTGTTGCTGAGCTTTTTTGCTTGCCCTGGCAGATAGCTTCTTCTCTTCCAAGTCAAAGGTGTTCCCTTCCTTTCATTCTCGCTCAGTGTTGTACTTGATGTGTTTCAATCAGGGTTGTTATTTGTGCCTACAGACTGTATGTGTATGTATGTCCACACCAGCATGCAACAGTATGGATACTCAAGAGTTATAGTCTGTACATTATGTAAATGGAGAATGTTCTTAAACATGTTTTGAAGTATATTGTTGTGCATCAGCTTATTCTGAGAACTTCGCTTACGTAAAATGTCTTACATGTGTAGTACAAAACCTGCATGAATTGTCACTTAACCATGCAGACAGTGCAGTAAGCAATGAAATCCTATGGTGGGGGACTGCTCAAAACAGAGTGGAATTATAAAAGGGCTGCAAGGTTTAAGGGGAATCCTCATTCCTTACTTCACTGCACTCAAATGCATCGAGGTAATTCCAATCTGCATTCCCTATTTGGCAGCCTTATTGAACTGAATTCTTAAGACGTTAGAAGGGACTGTGTTAATTGACATCATTCTCTCCTGTTCTGCCTGAGGATTATCTGCCGTGTCCTTCATGTTCTCGTGCTATCAGATCATGCATTTAAATGGCAGGTTGAACTGAAGTGTGAAGGGTGCTCAAGCTAATCAAACATTGTAAGATATCTCAGCAGGTGTTTCATAGCTGTAGCACAGAAATGCTAAAGGCTTAATTGACTGAGTGTGTAACAAGAACAGGAAATGACACAATGGCAATTCATTTTCTCCAAGAATACAGTGGGAACACAGTCTGCAGCAACCTTAATTAGATTTTCAGTTAAACATTTTTAGCAAGGATGGGAAGTTCAGCTAATTGAATCTGTTCTAATTTCCATCCTCCTGTTTGTCATTTTTTGCTCTTCTTTTTGGGACATCTATCAAAGCTCTTGTTGTTCTCTGCTCATTGCAGTATGTGATGACAGATGGCAGGCAACATGCTGATGCGCGAGGTAGCTACACATAAGCCATAGGAGCTCCCACCTGTCTTCATTATCATGAAGCTGAACTGGATCCACTCCAGTGGCTTATGACTTCCTTAATTTTCCCCTCTCTTCCCAGTGTCCATCCACTTTAATGTGAGAATAAATTCATTCTATATTAATAGTGCCCAAAATGTTTACATGCTGTTGCAAAAATCTGTAGAAAGTCTAAAACAAATGTGATGTTCTGCCTAAAAGAGATGCAGGTCCAAATAACCATCAGTTTTTAGCATCCTTCAGTTAGTACTATACACTGACATAATCTTTTTTCCTTCTTTTTTTCCTGTTTGTGTCTGGCTGGTGGAGTACCAGTTAATGCACAGGAGTTGCACCTGTTGATATGCTGATTTCAAATGCAGTTCTGCTCACTTTAACAGAGGGAGTATAACAAAGTCACAATGTAAAAACACTTAAAGGTGCTTTCTGGATTAGAGATGTGTGAAGTGTGTGAAGAATGTATGAAGAATGTATGCCAGCTTTCTTTAGAGGGTAGAAGTGCTTCACAGAATTGTGAAATTATCTTTAGATGCTGTATGCAAACATGATCTTTTTGAAACTGATACATCCCTTCTGGAATGTTACTTGAATACCAATTCTAATTGCATTTTCCTCTCTCACTTGTTTTAAATTTTCCTTAGGGAGAAGTGTCTCCTTCCTCTTCAACTGGCTCTGGAATCAAAGAGCATGAAGCTGGCCCAACAGGCTCTAGCAGGGATGCAGGTATGACTTTAGAGTGGGAGTGTGTTGGCAGGCAGTGGGTGTCCAGAAAATCTAGGCTTTTCTTTTGAAAAATATTACAGAAAAAGCGTCTGTCCTCCGGTGAACCTAACAATAATGTTCACATTTCTGTTCAGAAGTTAGGATGCAAGTAAAAGCTGGTGATTTTGAAGAAGCTAAAAATGTTTTGCAGATAGGTGGGAGGTCATGGATTTTAATATTGAAATGTAGACATACTCTTCCTTTTGGGCCCTGTGTTACTTCCAGAAAAGTTTGGCACTGCTAAGCATCTTAGAAATTAAGCTGGGGCTTGCTGTTTTCTTTGATTAGAAAGTGCTTGGAAGATAGAGAGGTTAATAGAGGATCTGGAGCTGTGTTCTTTGTGTGGTCACTTTTCTGGGTTTTTTTGTACACTGAAGAGAGTAGAAACAACATCTGATTTGGAAGTCTATGAAATTGCAAAAGAAATCAGCAGTGCAGCACAAGCAATAAAAAATCTCTTCTGGGTTTGACAGTATAAAAACTAAAGCAGTTTACTATTCTTTTAATTGGACAAATGAGTACAAGTCAGTAAATACTTATCACTAGGGATGCTAGTTGTGGAAAAGGCTGGCACACTGCTGGGGCATAAAATCCATTTTCCAAAAAGAATTTTTTCCCTTGGAGGGCCAGAAAGAAATTGTTCTGGGAATATAAGGAGGTAAGTGGATAGTTCAAATTCACCTTATCCAGCATATGAGGTGTCAGATGTTTGGTTAGATAGTTCCTCATATTGGGGCACGGTGTGGTTGTAGAAGGGAAGGGCTGTTAAGATAACAAAGGGACTGGAGCATCTCTCTGAGGAAGGGCTGAGAGCTGGTACTGTTTAGACTGGAAAAAGAGGTGCCTCCAGGGCTGGAGACACCACAACCTCTCTGGACAACCTGTGCTTGATCACCCCTACTGTAATTTTTTTCCTGATGTTCAGAGGAAACCTTCTGTGTTTCACTTTGTGCCCAGAGCTTCTTATCTTGTCAGTGAGCACCACTGAAAAGTTCCTGTCTGTTCTTTTTGCCCTCTCCAGATATTTATATGTGGTGATGAGATCCTCCCTGAGCCTTCTCTCTCCAGTCTGAACAGTCCCAGCTCTCAGCCTTTCCTCATAAGAGAGATGCTCCAATTCCTTTGTCATCTTACCACTGGACTCCAACAGCTCCATATCTCTCATCCTGAACTAAACATTCTCCTTTATATAGAAAATGCCATTATTGTCATTGCAGATTGAGTTAAATTTTTTCAGGCTGTACAGTGCTAAAACACTTGATATTCTGGTATGTGGGAAATGCTTTAAAATGTTCTGAGTTCAACCCTGGCTGGCAGTTCAGCTTTACCCACTCACTCCTTCCCCTTCAGAGATATGGGAGAGAGAATCAAAAGAGTAAAAGTGAGGAAAATTGTGGGCTAAGACAAAGTTTAATAGCAAAAGCAAACCTGCATGTGCAAATAAAAGAATATGTGGAATTGGTTCATCACTTCCCGTGGAGCAACAAGTGTTCAGCCATCTCTAGGAAAGCAGGGCTCCATCATGGGTAACTGTTACATTGAAAGACAAATACCTTATCTCTGAATGTCTGTCCCCTCCATTTCCCCTTTCTTTTCCCAGCTGTTGTTGCTGAGCACAGTGTCATATGGTTTGGGATATCCCACAGGTCACATTGGGGTCAGCTGTTCCAGCTGTGTCCCCTGCCAAACTCTTCTGCACCCCCAGCCTACTTGCTGGGGAGCCAGTCTGAGAAACAGGCAGCCTTGAGGCTGTGTAAGCTCTGCTCAGCAATAGCAAAACATGGGTGTGTTATCAGTGCTGTTTTGGTCACATATCCAAAACACAACACTCTTTGAGCTCCTGTGAAGAAAATTAACACCATCCCAGCCAAAACCAGTACAAGCATAGGAAATAACAAGTAGGAAATAACAAGTGCTGCAAGGTTGAAGCTGAGGATGAGTGTCAGTACAAAAGTGATGCAGAATGTAGAGAGGGAAGTGGGCTGCTCAAAGTCTCTGCTAGGACAGAGCAAGGTTGTGTTCCTGGGATCTAAGACAAGCTAGTTTTGCTCTGTTGTGGGATCTTCTGAGAAGATAGGAGCTGGGAAAAGACTTGTGTGGATGCATCTCTTGCAGGATGCCTGCCACTAATAGGAGACACCCATGAAGATGGTTATAGACTATATGGAAGAGGCATTTCTTGTAGAACTCCAAGGAAATAGTGCCCTTGACGATGTCAGGAGATAGTTTCTGAGATACTGGGCAAAGTAAATCTGATCAGTCTAAAATATTCAGTCTGAAGTTCAGTCAGTCTGTATTGAATTCAGTTCAACCAACCCAATGTCAGGACAAGGAATTTTGGTATCACCTCAGCTTGGGTTGGTTTCTCTGTGTGTTTGTGTTAGTCACTTGTTAACTGTGCTCTTTGTCTGAGGACTTGATTGTATCCATTAATGGTCAACTTCTGTATGACACAAAACACGTCTTGCCAAGGATCAGAAGTGCCACCTCCACAGCACTTGGGCTCTGTACACTATTGGAGTAATTGGGATGGTAGGTGACTGTCTCCTGTTGGGCAGGAGATCTGATAGCACCAATTCAATGCCAAGATACTAGCCTGAGTGTTTTTTTTTTTATTTGTTGTTGTTTTGATGATCTGAGGGGCTGCAAAGGTTCCAGTCTCTCCCAGCTTCTAAAATACTGAGAGGTTTTGATGAGGACATAATTTTAAGTGATTTATCAGTTACTGATGTCTGCTTTCTTCTAGTCAGTGGGGATGTGGGATGGGCAAGGACTGGAATGGCAACTGGCATGACACAGATCTCCCAGTTTTGCTGGTTTTCTTGTATTTTATATTATTGGATTAATTTGAAAATTTTACACAGAAGGTCTAACCACCCCAGTACCCAGCGCTAATAGGTTTAGGTGCAGTACTTTGCAGAGGCACTTTTTGTCTCAACACATACATTGCCATTTTCTCTCTGCAGAAGCTGCTGTCTGATGAGAGGTTTGTATCCGTGGAAACAGACTCAGATGAGAAACAGTTGCTTAATCAGATGCTGAATGCTGTCAAAGTGACTCCTTCGCTCAATGAAGACCTGCAAGTTGAAGTGATGAAGGTTGGTGTTTCACACACATCAGTGCTTGCAACGGAGGCTGCATGACTGAATGCTGGGGTTTAAATTAATTAAATAAAAAATAAATTAGCTCTTGCCTTGAAAATCTTCCTTTTAGGACAGTATTTTATTCTCTTTTTCTACTGGCAGATGTCAGTTGTTTTAATTTCTATTTTGTGTTTCCTTGGATTAAATAGGAGATAGTTTACATTAAGATTCAGAATACTGGTGGTTCCAGTTTTAGCAAACTTTAGCAGGATGATCAATTTATCTCTGGGAGAGCACAGACAAAGGACTTGTAGATCTGGAAGTTTGTTATTGAGCTTTAGTGGTCATGAGGTGGGCTGTGCACACTTTTAATTTTGTATTGTGTGTGCACAGGTGCTGTGTAATTTGTTAGCTGTATTTTTCTCTTTGTAAAATGCTAATGATGGAGCATGATCTGTTTAGGCATCAAAATGTCCCTGGACCAGTGCATAAGGGAAATTGTTGTTTTGTATACTCAGTCAGAACTTCCATTTCTAGGAATACTCTAGCATTCTCCTGTGTGCATGCTAGGAAGCTCAGCTGCCAGGAGGTACTGTTTTGGGGGGCAGGCAATACCAAAATTCCTTGCTTTGTGATCGTGTTGGTTGTATGACTTAGAGTCACTTTTTTATATCAGTATTGGCAATACCTGTGTTATTTGTACAAAGCAAGATGATGGTGGACAGTTTTCAGATGTTTGGGTGTAAACTTTGTGCTGCAGGGTTTGTTGTGCTATAGCTTATCATTGGCTGAAACCATTTTGGAACAAACCTGGTGGTCCTTCTTGCATGTTCATTATACCTAGTACTGACAGATATATTTGGATCTATTCCTTGACCATCCTTTATTTCTAAGTGCATAGATTAGTTATTTTGTTTCTTCCATGTGACATCTTGGGTCTAATGAGTGTATGTTATCCACTCAGAAGCTGCTCTCTGCGAGCTGTACTCTACCCCTGGAGGTGGAATATGCACACTGTGTCAGAACGTGCAGAGGGATGAACCTAGCAACAGAAAGGGGAGCAGTATTTGTGTGCACTGTACCTGTTTTATGGCAGCAGGCTTCTGCTTAACTGAGGACACCCTGCTCTGCATTCCTAACCCAGCACACCTCCTTTCTGTCTCTTTTGTCTCTGCAGAGGGAAAGGGGAAGAATTTAGTGTTTGCTGTACTGAACCAACAGGTCCCTCTTGGAATGCAGTAATTTTTTGCAAGTTGTTTTTTTTTGTACATTCTTGAGTATTACAGATTCAGAATGTGCATGCACATTTCTTTGAAAGCCTGAATGTGCATCTGCGAGGCAAAGCCCCCACACTAAGAAGAATGTGAACACTGTATTTTTCTACAGTTCTGAGTAAACATCTTCTCAAGTTGTCTTGACATGTGAGAAGCAAATATAAATTCAAAACATCAAACCACAAAAAACCCAAGCCAAAACATTGTATTTATATATCCTTTTTTTTTTTTTTTAATTAAAAAATCATGTTCTTTTCCAGTTCAAGTGCAAAACAGAAAAGAAAACGTCTTAATTTCACTGAGTGAAATTTTGATGTGCAAATCCTGAGCAAAATGTGTGTATGGTAAAAATCAGCCTACAACTTCAACTTTACATTTTGAGAACAAAGCAAAATTCTATTTTGATTTAAATATTTCAAGAGACCAGAGGGCCAAAACATATTGTAATCAGGACAGTTAAAACACAGACTCATTAGATCTGAGCCTTGACAGTCAAATCAACCAGACATTTCTTCAGATTGTAACCTGAAGGTTACAAATGCCATTGCAACACTTGAAAATGTTGTTAGCTGACCCAGGCCTGATGAATGGCTAAAGCCTTTAGGGGGAAGGAGGGAGATTTCTAGCAGCTGGTCTCAGCAGTGTGTTTATGTCCCTGGAACTGCTAAAATGTGTCCTCAAGACAGCTTATGATTGTACATCAGACTGTGTTATTCCATCTGGAGGAGATAAAATATGTCTTTATCTAGTGCAGATAAATATTAGACACTCCTGAGTGTGAGCAGGTTTGTGTGAAACTGTGTCAGCTGTGGTGCCAGCCTGGTTCTGAATGCAACCATCACAGATTACACAAAAGCTTTTAGTCATGCAAAATCAGTGTGAAAGTAGACATGCAGGAGTACAGAATTCACTGTAAGTTGCTGGCATGTAAGCTCCTAAATCACTTAAATATGTTTGGGTTTTTTTTCAAAGTCCTATCCAAAATATCTCCTGCTGTTCCCAGTAAGAGTATACCAGAAATTCACACTTTACATACTATCAAAAAAAAAAAAAATCTTGGATATTTATGTTAATGGTTTGTTGTGACCCACCTGTATTACGGATGGACGTGTGAAGGGATCTGATTAGCAAAGGAGAGCACTCTGTAAAGATGCTTTTTACATTCAGATGACTGCATGTTGGAATTGGCAGTGAAAGGAATGAGGTGCAAGGGCAGTTAGTTGCCTTGCCTCACACACTTTTTGAGCATGTCCAGTATTGTGAAGGGCCATCCTTAGACAGGAATGGTATGAGTAGCTGTAATGGTTGCTGTAAGTAAATGGAGAAGAGTGCTAGCTGGATCTCTTCTGGAACTGAAAAAAGCAAACAGCCTGGGCCTCTGTTTTAAAAATGGAAGGACATTGACTAATTTATGGCTAGGTACCAAATCCTCCTGATTTTTTAAGAGTGAGTGTCGTGGAATGCTCTGCAGATTGCCAGATTGGAGGATCACAAAACCAGAACTCTGATAGCATTCAGACTTAAAGGCCAGGGCTGGGGACTGTGCATGTGTGCATTCTGGGCAGCCAGGGAAGATTTAAACTGCCCAAATGCAACTGGCAAGATGAACTTACAGCCTTCCCCTCTCACATTATCTCTCTCCTCTGTGTTGGTTGAGGTACCTCTTACCTTTGCATAAACTTGGCTTGACTCCCTGCTTCCTCTGAATACCTGTTGGGAATTGCGTCTTTTTCTTTAGAAAGGTTTTTCATGTAGAATCATTATATGGGGAAGTTCCTCCCTTGAATTTCCAGACTAGAAGTGATACTCTGAAATCCATGTTTATTTTCCTTGAAGAGCACCCTTATAATTGCTAATCACTGGGTAATTTTTATGCCAGCAGTGCTTTTATGCCCAAAAAAGGCAGTGATCTTTTCAGGGAGGAAGGGGGAAAGGCTGTGGTTTCTCTTTGACATGAATGAGCACGAATAACAAACACAGGTGTACTAACTTGCTTTGATTTCCCACATATCACAGCAAGCTGTCTGGGTATATAAATTTTGATTCAGACTTGTATGTTATTTAACTTAATAAGCCAAATGTTTCTTTAGAATATCTCAGTTACTACCCATTCTGTGTATTCTCTTATCTCTGATAGAGAATTTTATGGTAGAGATTTATTAGTATTTTCACACCAGGGACTAATGTGAGGTTATTCAGGTGCTTTAATTTATATTAGAAGATACTGAGATAATTCAGAAAGTGTGACTAGAGAGAATAGTGTATCTGACACAAGGCTACTTTAGTATTCATCTTTGCTGTTGTCATCTTGGTTGCCATAAGACTGAAAAGCCTTTTAATGTGTGTGTTACCAGTTTGTGTTTTACTGTGCTCAACTGGCTGTATCAGTTGAAAGGAAAAATCATACCATCATACAGTACCTTGCTGATGATTTCATTATACATCAGTAATTTTAGTTTCAAACTGAATAATTAAATATTTATACTTTTATATTTTCTTTAGAATATTCATGTAGGAAGGAAGAGATATATTGATCACTAATCAAATGCAATGTTTTATCAGTGAGATACCAAAGTGACTCACTGCTCTATTTCTACCGCTGCAGATGCATAGAAAAAATCAGGGGACAGTAATTTAGCACTTTCCTTGGATGAGCATGATCACGCAGTGGGGCTGGCTCAGAAGTGGGAGCAATTTTGTTGTGTGACATGGTGCTATGTTATAATTGAGTGAAATGCAAGGGTGTATCACACACTGAGGGTGGGGACACTTTGTTTATGTTCAGCCCTAGAGTAACAAGCTATAGATAGTCTGCAGCAGAAAGGGGACATGTTCTGGACTGAAGATTAACACTTGCTTTTGAATTCAGTTGTAGAGTCAGGGGATCCNCCCCTGGCCTAATGCTTTTAAATTCCAGCTTCAGATGTTTTTAAAATGGCTCAAGTACTTCTACTTTGTGCAGTTAGACCTTTGCTTGGAGGAATACATACAATATTGACAAAAGCACCATCAAGTATTGTCAGATCAGCAGTGGAAAAGGAAATCTAATCTATAGTGGAACCTCTGGATTGCAGTCACTTCAAACCTCAGCAATTCTGTGATTTTTGCTTTCTTTCTTTGAGTTTTTGGTGATTTTTCAACACTAGCCCTGACTCCAAAGTGCTGTCCCTCCAGGAAAGACTAGAATTAGGCTTTGAATGTAGCTGTGGCACCCAGGCAGCTGAAACCAAATATTGAGGAAGTGGAAGTATGGACGGAATCCTAAACAGCAGAGACACTTGGATATTTTTCTTCTTTTTTTATTTTTCCTTTGTTCTCATGCATGTTATAGTCACTTGCATTTATGAGTTGACCACCTTTTTAATAATGCAGTACTTCTATCTGACTGTGATAACATTATTCTCAGATAACAGCAAAAAATGTTTAATGAAGAATTGCAAATTACTAGATGAGTCCTTGCACAGAAACAAGTTTCTTCAGACAAACCAGAAACACAGAAACAAATTCTCCAGATAAACCAGATACACTGTAATATAATGGGTACTGAAGTAAGAAAGTTGCTTTTAGGACAAAGCTGTGAATGATCATGTAAAATTTCCCTTTCTACTCCATCCATTTGTTTTCTTCAGTCACAGAGACAGCCTTGTCATATAATTCAGTGCATTTCAGTCCACTCTGTGTCCAGATTTCCTGGGAGATTCAGAGCTTGCAGGATAGAAATTTTCAAGCAAGAAAAAGAATAATGACCTCTTGTGAAAGAAACTCAGTTTTTGGATTTGATGTTTTTCCAAATACTTGTTCTTTATTTCACTGTTCCAATTAATGGTGATTTGCTGGGCATGTTATGAATATATACTGTGTTTCTGTCAGTAAAGATTCCAAGCTTTGTTTCTTATTACATCTGACAAGACTTCACACGGTTGAGTTGCAGCTACCTTACTTGTGGTGGTTTTTGAATAGACTTGAGGATTGCTTTGAAACCAAAAAATAATCCTCCAAAGTGGCTTTAGAGGGAAGACACTTCTAGTTCCTGTTATTTACCTATTATCCATGGTGAACAGCAGTTTCATTTAGGAAAGATTAGTTTATTCCCAGTGACTCCAACTTGAATTTGTTTGTGGATTAGGTGTGTTTCTTGCAGATGGGCAAATTCTTTAGGATTTTTCTTCTGTAGGCTTTCAGTAAGGAGTTAGCCAAAAGTCTATTTTATCTGTGAATGAGGTTTAATGAACCCTTGCTAAATCTGCTGTGTCAAGGTAATCTTTTCTCTTTGTCTTTTCACTGATCCATTAATACAGCATTTGGGAGCTCTCCAGTAATAATACTGGACAGCTCTTTTTGTGATTTCAGTTTTCACTTTGGATATATTTGGAACTGAAATCTGCCTTAGAGTTCTGTGGTAAAACTTAGTTTGTGTAAGGACAGACTGTCTTTAGGTTGGATATTAGCAACTGTTCTTTCCAAGATTGCTACATAATGCTTTAAAGGTGCAAAGTGATTCTTTGAGTGCTAAGACTCATCTCCTAGTTTTTATTAAATTATATTCTGTAGTAACTAATTAAATTGATAGGGCTCCAGTTACGTTGTTCAAATAAGTCACTTGAGAAGGTCACTATTGAAAGTCTACAAGGAGTCTGAGAAAGTTTAGCAACAATTTTTTTTTTTTTTTTTTTTTGCCTTAGTTTTCATAACAGTTATAGTTGACCTGTTTTAGGGTCTGTACAACCATGTTGTTACAGGTTCAGGGAGGTAGTCCTGGTATGGTGCAAATATTGAATGAAACTGGACTATGCTTGACCAACCAAGCAAAACTTTCTGTTAACTATTTCAGAAAACTTGTCAGGAACTTTGTTGCTGCTGAGCAGGTCTTTGGCCCTCCAAGACAGAGGACAAGTTATGTATTTGAAAAATAGCTCTGAAGTGTTTGATCCAAAATGTTGACACAACACAACTGTACAATCCCAGTCTCTGTGCATGATTATATTCTAAATAATTTTCTTGAATATTAATAAATGAGATAATCACTCATAAGCTCTCACAGATACATATCTTCTCATTGTTTTAAGATTAATGTTTATGAAATATGTTTTTCCACATACAATGTGGTTATGCTTAGTAGAATATAATTTACAACTGTTCTGCTTTGTCTTGAACTGTAATATCAAATGGAGGTGTATTAGCATCTGCTCTGTTAAAGAGGGGATTCTGTAAAGATTTTCACAGTGTCATGCAAAGAAGATTTTTTTTTTAAGATCAGTCCTGCTGAGAAATGCTACATAGCTTAACCTTTTCGTAAGTTAAATTTTTGTAATGTAGGCCAACTACAAATTCAGACCCTCATGGGTTTGCTTGACTCATTTTACTTCTTCCTGGTTAATTTTGAAAGTCATTTTATTCATGTGCTTAGTTATAAGTAACCAGGTTAATTCCAATGGATTGAATGACCTATCTTGTGTGCTTCAAGATAAGCTCATCCTTTCCTGAGTTAATTAGAACTATAGTAAATGCCTAGTACTGTGATTAAAGAATTCCCCTGGTTCTTAGGTGCCTGGTCATTGTAGCCAAAACCAGTCATGAATTAAATAGCAGAGCTTTCTCCTTAAGGAATCCAAAAGAAGGATAATGGTAATGGCCTGAATGTGGCCAAATGAATGCTGGAGGATAACTGCATAAACCAGTCAGTAGTGAATGCAGTATCTCTATAATGAAACCTCTTTCCAGGATCCATGGCTTTTCCTCACTACCTTTCTGTGCTTAAATTCTATCCCTGAACAACCACTGTGGGTTTTGTCTGATGTATAATTTCAAAAATCTAAGCAGTGTTGGTCAGCTTAAAAGATTTGCAGGATAGAAAAGTAGGCTTAGTTTCCTTCCTGAAGAAATTCTAGTGCAAAAATTTTAACTGTCTCAGAGTTGTGAGGTTATTAAGGTGTTTTCAGAGAGAGAACATGCTCATTCTGTCACATTGGAACTGTCACATTTGGTGTGGCATAATCAAAATCATTGGCATCAACCAAAAAGCAGCAAGTCCCTAGCTCTGTAAAGTGTAATTTCACACCTATCAAGTGTGGAAGTACAAGTTCTTATAGACTTTTTTTAGTCTAACACACATACCAAGAACCTGTAGTTCACTTAACCACTATGAAAATGAATTGCAAAGAGATTATATGATCAGAGCCCCAAATACAGAAACCCTTTCACTTTGACATATGGCCTTTTTGTCTTTTGCCAGCTGCCAGACATTAATGGTTGCTGGTGGTGACAGTGACAAGTTCTGCCAGCCAGAGTGGCCACACAACAGTGCATGAAAGGGTCACTTGCCATAGCTTTTCCATGCAATTGTACCCGTACTGCGGGTGTGCCACAGCTGTGCACAGATGCACCAGTTTAGACCTTCTCTGCTTATGAGCATCCCATGATTAGGGCCACTGCACCACCTCTTAGCACCATCTGGTCCTGGGGGCAGCTGAGGGGAGAACTTGTGTCCCAATAAGCTGTTCTGACACTGCCAGCCAGCTCCTTGGGTCCTCCACCCTGGAGCTCCTCACGTCTCTTGTTAGAGAGGAAAAAGATACAGAAACTGTACGTGACATGGCGATTGGTGATGCAACCACAGAAACAGCTTATCTGGATTTTTAATAGCATTTGCCTGGATGCAGGTCAGGGTATGGTCTGGGATAGGGTAAAATCCTCTGGCAGGCCAGACAGCCTGTGGGACACCACTTCCTAGGTCGTCTTGAGGCTTACTTCTTGCCAATTAATCTAGTGACTTGAAACAGTAATTTTAAATCAGCTGTTGTAAAGTACATTGCCATGCAGAACATTTCCCTGTTACAGTTTTGCATTATCTGAGAGCAAGGGAGTTATCTTCCCTCTCCCCTGCCCAAAAAATTCTCTTGTTGTCAAGAATAAATGTCAGAATTTTCCACCCAGGGGAGACTCCAGTTCTTTTTTTCCTTGGCAGCTCTGGCTCTACTTACATCCTTGCGTTGACATCCTTTTGAATCATTTTAGTCATTGGTGCATGAAACTTCATTTTTATTCGAGAACTCTTTAAACTATTTGTTGGTGTTTTTCAGTTTTTTTCAGTTTGGTATTTCTCCTTTTTCATTTTGTTTTACTCAGATTTGCATATAATTTTGTCGGAGAAGGGAGATGC